>JACVVK020000126.1:455000-565000 GCA_018292915.2 Batillaria attramentaria | reverse complement strand
TGTTGGTATTGGATGGTCGATACCAGCTGTTGCATCCATCTGTTGCGATCTGTCGGGTAATCAGAAATTGTGCACATGATAGCGCATGCGTGATTCAACTTTCTCTGTTTTGATACGAGCGTATATATATTAAAACATTTTTCCGAACAATTGATCGCCACCCAACCAGACGCTGCAGCGCCTCACTACCTCAGTCGTGGCAGTGACAACAGTAATGTCGTGCTGAATCGTCATCGCGTGTGCTCCTTTAGAATTTCGAAAGTTTTGCTCGGCAGTTGTTAAAATTGTCACTGAACAGCTTAAGCTGTCTTTCAAGTGACTTTGAGGACTGGCGTTCACCGTTAACATTTACGTCTGAAAGAGGTAAATCACATCGTCTCCGTTTCGATTTTCGTAAATCAGTTTGCAAGAACTGCGTGAATGTTCAGACCACTCATTGATCGTAAAATCAACTTATGCGAGCAAACCTGCATAAGTCACGAATAGGTGGTGAAGAGTGGGGGTAATACCACAAAGGTTCCACCACCTTGACACTGGCTGACACTTGTGATGCACCTTCCAACCGTGAATGTACGCTTCAACCGACACGAATTGAAACCTAAGTGGGACGAGACTACGTGGAAAATGAGGATCAAACGAGCGCTGGTGTTTGCCGTGACCTTGACAGTGCTCGGTTCTGTGTATTATTTCTACTCCCTTCACTTCAAACCGAACGACATGAGCGAAGAAGCTTGGGAAAATAACGAACTTCCCGACGACAAACGAATCGTTGTGGACACCAAGCCGAAAACCCCAGACCCTAAGAGACAACCCTCCACTAAGACGTTTCAGCTGTTTCGTCACTACGACGATGAAGACGACGACAAAAATCGAGACAGAAATCGTTTTGATGATTTTGACGATATAGGAGATGACGTTCAAAGTGATTTTGCGGACTTCGACGATGGAGATCACCTCGAGTCGACCGAGTCCGCAGAGGACACGTTCGGTGGGTCCAGAGGAACCGACGGTGACTTTGACGATAAAAAAGGATATTCACCGACGCACGCCACCGGAGACATCGCCGACACAGCGAGTGAGGTGAGGCCAGGAGGAGACGTGGACGACAAGGGGCAGCTGGCTTTGGAGCAACGTCTGGAGGAGCAACAGGAGCTGATCAAACAACAGGCGCAGATCCTGCAGCAGCTGCAGGCGAAGCTACTTGGGAACAACCAGTACGATTATCAGCAACAGCAGCGACAACCTCTGCCGCAACCATTTCCAGCACCCCAACCTCAACATCTACAACCACAACAGCTACAACCGCAGCAGCTACATCCACAAGAACTACAACCACAACCGCTACAACCACAACAACTTCGACCACAACTACAGAATCAAGGTCCAGCTTATAACAACTTAGCCAAGGATAGCAAAACACAGGCTGCCATAGACAGGAACAAGAATTTCCGAGGTCAGATCAAAGGCAATTTTCACGGGACAATCATGGACCCGACACAAAATAAAGAACAGACGTATCCTGATCGAAACAGACTCAGACCTCAGGGAGATCCCGTTCCTCCTTCACCAGTCCACAGAGATCCACAAGGGGGCTGGGTCAGTGATTCCACTTTCGGTAGGAAAACTGTTGTTGATACCCGAGGCAGACAAAGTATCAGCTCCGCTGAAGGGAAGCAGGCTGATGTCGTTCAAGATAGACAACCCGTCGACGCTGCCCAGATGTTTGCTGACGCTCGCAACAAAGCCCTCCCGCTACCGATTCCTGCTAATTCCAGAAGTCACAACGAACGAACGTCTCAAACAGAGAAAAACTCGGATGAAGCGGGTGATGGTAAAACAGAAGTCGTGGATGCCGAGAAACTGTTTGAAGAAGCTCGTCTGAAAGGTCTGAGGATATCTGATGTGGCTCAGCAAGCCCGCCGTCAGCAAGGTACTCGAGCTGGGAATGTGTTCGGTGTACCTGACAGACGCACTGGGAGGAGAGACATTGAGGAGCAAGAGCAGAATGAAGGTGCACAAGACAACTACCGGGAATCTCAAGATCAGTTCGGCCAGACAGAGGTGGGAGCTGCTACAGATGACGAAAAACTGGAAGAAGCTTTGGAACAAGTCGGTGACGACCCGCTGTTGAAGGATCACATCAACATGGTGAAAGACAAATTGGAAGACTTCGCAGCAGGAGAAGAACCAGAAGTCGACACAGAAAATGAGCTTCGCGGTTCAGACAGTAAGTCACTCATGCACGTGAACGTTTACGACCTGACACAGACTCCTACCGGACCTTTCCAGTGCGTGCCTCTACGGCTGAGCGTGATGTCACGCACCATCTGCGTGCATTCTCACGGCAGGGACTCGGAACAGTCCGAGCACCTCATCATGAGCGGCAAGTGGGAGGAGCAGGAGCTGGACTTCATCAGACAGACGTTGAGAGCCGACAGGACATTGGGTCTGCTGGACCTGGGGGCGGGACTTGGTGTGTACACTGTGGCCGCAGTGGCTGAGGGGACGGCTTGTGCTGGCTGTGGAACCTCTGAAAGAGAACATCCGCCTGTTCCACAAGACGGTGCAGCTAAACAGGTGAGGCCGGAAAACACAATTTTTCACAATATGGCGGGCAGTTAGTTTGTTTGTTTGTTTGTTGTTGTTTTTTCAAATTCAGAAGCGGGTGCGAGGGTGTAATGGGGTGGGTACGGATACAACTACAACGCATTGATCGACGCCCCCCCCCTCCCCCTTTCTTGATTTGTAAACTTTCTGTGAAGACATAGAAAGGAAAGGGGAGCCGGGGTGGCCGAATGGTAGAGCGTTGGACTTCTAATACTCGGGTCGTGAGTTCGTATCCCGGCTGGGGCCAAATATTTGTGCTGGCTTTTTCATCGTTGCCCCGTCTTTGATATTACCCTATGTGGTGGCAAAGGACGTCAAACCCCCAAACACCCACCCACCCACCCCACAGAAAGGAAACAGAACACTTGTATCTCTTCGACTGGATCTGAAACGTTTGTATTTATTTTTGTTTGTTTGTTTGTCTGTGTCGTCGTCGACGTCGTCGTCGCTGTCGTTGTTGTTTTCCCACTGACGTAGACAATTTTGCTGGAAACCTTGCTCAGAATTCATTTTGGAAGGACATTGGAACTGCTGATTAAATCTGATACCAACTCAAAAAGCACCGTTCTCACTTACAGTGCTATTTTAAACAAAACAGTATCACATATTTAGTCTAGTTGAGATTTATCCTCTTTTCACAGCAACAAAAATGTTACTGTATCAGTGGGACCAATCGAGTCACGCTGATTACAGATGCCCTGGGGGAGCGCCCGGGGGTGGGGCGGCTTCTGTACCCCCACCCTGTGGGCAATATGGGAGCTGTGTACGTCAAGCCGCTCAAGCTTACGGAAGTGGGTGGTGACGTCACGGATCTCGTGCAGATTGTGCGTCTGGATGATCTCATACCTATGACGCCATTTCCGCGCGCTGTCATGAAGCTGGACGTTCAGGGGGATGAGAACCTTGTACTGAAGGGCGCACACATGTGAGCATCGGATTCCCCCCCCCCCCCTCTCTCTCTCTCCCTCTGTGTCTTTGTCTCTGTTTATGCTTTTTCGCATGGCGCCTACCTTTTTTTCTATTGGATTTCGATTTCTATATGTTAACCTTCCTATTTTTTTTAATTCATTTATTTATATTTATTTATTATTTATTTATTTATTTTTTTTTTTTTTTTTTTTGGGGGGGGGGGGGGGTCATATGATTATTAATTCACTCTTCCTCCAAATGCATTTTGACAGTGTAGCCACCTCTATTTGAATGGGTCGTTGGCCTGTCAAATACAGTAGTCTATGTTCTGAGTTCTCTCTCTCTCTCTCTCTCTCTCTCACACACACACACACACACACACACACACACACACACACACACACACACACACACACACACACACACACACACACACACACACACACAATTGCTCTCATCTCTCCTGTCACTCCGAGATTTGCTCCAGTACTTTCTTGTGTGTCCAGGGGTGACACTGTTGTCGATGCTGTTGGGAATATGGTATCTCCAAGGTTCCTTTTTCATCAGTTATCAGTAATGATGATGATGATGATGATGATGATTTCCTGTCTCATTTTCCAGTCCTGGAAATGTCGCTTAATTGGTTCAGCAAGACGTCGTACATTTTTTCCGACCTGCAAGTATAATTACTCCCTTTATGTTTTTGGCAGGTTTTTCCAGCGTGTCGACGTTCGCTACGTATTCATGCACTGGCTTCCGACTCAGAATCCTAGCGTGTTCAACGAAGCTGGCGCCCTCCTCAGACAATGGGGTTACGAAGCAGCAGAGAGTCCCACGGGCAGGGCTCTGAGTGTGAGTGAACTGTCAAACGATCTCAGCTTTGTCGTGTGGAGAAAACTGACAGATGCTGCGGAAACTCAAGACGCCGTGTGAGAGGAAAGAGATACAGTTTAAGAGGAAAGAGACAGGTTAGTTGTGAATTATTTCATTGCCGGTGCTGATCGTCATGCCTTACGAAGGTACGTGCTCGCCACAGGGGGGTGGTTAAGGACAATATTATGATGCTGCATACTAGGCCTATACGGTGCTACAGACATTGGAGAAAAAAAACCAAAAAACTTTTGTATAATTAAATGGGGTGAACAGGCTGGTGTGAACTTCAAACAAAACAAACAACAACAACAACAATCACCAACAAAACAACAACAACAACAACAACAGCAACAACATATGGCCTGGTTCACTTTTTCTTGAGATCACTTACTACACTACCTATAACTTGAGACTGACTGCTAGGAACCAAATAACTACACGAAGACACTGATGTCTTGGGCATCGCTTTTCTTCCTGTTTGTTTTTCGACCTTGAAGGAAAAAAAAAACCGCTTAGGGATGGCCCGATAAATCAGCGTTGGTCGGGAAAGTGGAAAGTGGAAACACTACTGTACTTAACACGCTAACATTCCTAAACACGCTGTTTTCTTTCCAGTTGTGGGATTTTCTCCATCATCATCCTAAGAACTTTTTTAAACTATCGGTTCATCGTCTTTAACAATTTCGTTAAAGAACACAATTCATGTGGATCAGGTGGAACAACTTTCGTATGAATATCTTGCTGATGTGTACGTTTGAAGTTCATCTTTCCTACAATATTAATGAAGAATTTCCTGTCCTATGGACTATCTCGCCTTGCCTTGGTTGTATCCATGTCATGGCCGTGGCGAAATACAGGCACGCAGTATACGCTCTCCCAACCCCATTCTATCTATCTCTCTCGCCAGTACATATTTTGCTGACATCTCCTCTTGTAACATCTGTCGAGCGGACCTCAGTTGAACATTGATTTCCATGGAGTACTTGAGTACATATCTCCTGTATGCAACAGCTACCGTTGCCGAGAAAGAATCGTTACACAGGTGTTACTTGTGAGAACTTACTTGTCCGAGCGCTCTTTCGTTACAGTGCGTGCGTGCGTGCATGCGTGCGTGCGTGCGTGCGTGCGTGTGTGTGTGTGTGTGGTGTGTGTGTGTGTGTGTGTGTGTGTGCGTGCGTGCGTGCGTGCGTGCGTGCGTGCGTGCGTGCGTGTGTGTGTGTGTGTGTGTGGGTGTGTGTGGTGTGTGTGTGTGTGTGTGTGTTGTGTGTGGGTGCGTGCGTGCGTGCGTGCGGTGTGGTGTGTGTGTGGTGTGTGTGTGTGTGTGTGTGTGTGTGTGTGTGTGTGTGTGTGTGTGTGTGTGTGTGTGTGTGTGTGTTGTCGCTACATTAGGTAAACGTGAGATCTGTATTTTGTGGAATGTGAATGACTGTTGCGTTTCAGAACCCCATATTTGGACCATGCTCCCCCACGTCCATTTCCCAATTCTAGCCGAATGTTAGAGCTTTGGACTTTCAATGATCGGGTCGTCGGTTCGAATCCCGGCCGGGAGTCAAATATTTGTGCTGGTCTCCTTGTTGCCCCGTCTTTGATATCACCCTCATGTGGTGGAAAGGGACGTTAAACTGCCACCACCCCCCATCCCCCTTCCAACTTCAGACACGGATACACATGCTTGGCGATACTAACATCTTTCACCTAAAAGTAGATTGTCTAGATTGTAGGTTGTCATGAATATTTTGGTCAGCTACCTTTAAAATACTGTTATAGTCACATCGTATCGTTTTCATGGGCTGAGGAAGGACCACACAGGAAATACAGAAAAATAAAATTTGATAAAGAACTTCGTGTTCTCGTTGTTTTTGTTTTTTTTCCCTCGGTGTCACACAGACACACAGACACAGACGCGCGCGCACACACACACACACACACACACACACACACACACACACACACACCACACACACACCGTTATTGTTACGGTTTTATTTGTCATCAGAGCTTTGCGTATCGTCAAGTCAGTACAGTCTGCAATACATATCTAATACAATGCGTTTTCTACACAGTAATAATAATATATTTACATAATTATCGAACAACTCAGCAGTCACGTTTGAGTTATGTGGATTGTTTCTGTAACTATTAACCACTCAGCTGATTACTTCAAACGTTGTATGCATATGTGTATACATGCTACGCCGCCATATCAGTGTGTTTTTAACAAATTCAATGACTCAAGAACCATCTTTTTGCACTCACCTTCTGAGCGACTGAGTAACCAGTTGTCCCTGCTGCTTGTGTTGTACTGTACGTGTGGCTGCTAATCCCTGCTATTATCGTTGTTTCAGTAATCTGTATTGTTCTCTTGTGTGTCTTACTTCGGTTGCAGCAGTGCGTGCGTGCGTGCGTGCGTGCGTGCGTGCGTGCGTGCGTGCGTGCGTGCATGCGTGTGTGTGTGTGTGTGTGTGTGTGTGGTGGTGCGTGTGCCTCAATATGTTCATGTGAATGTGTTTTAATACCTTGTCAACTTTGTCTTGTTTTTACCTGCTATTGTAACGGCGCCTGGAGTTTCTGCAGGGACAGGCGTGACACTCACACGAATTCAATTATTATCATTATTACCACCATTTTTCACTCAGTACACTGTGTGTATTATCTACGTTCCTGTGGTCAGCTGACGATACAAATATGTACATATGTACCATTTACATTCTAAGCACAAAGAGAAATTCTAAAAAAATGAATTTCAAATTTAATGAAATCGGATTAATCGGAGATACAATTTAAAAAATCAAATTGATTGTCCATACATGATAATACAATCTATTGAATTATAAAGTCACACTGTCACCAGCTGGTACGCTTGCAGACATGACCATGTAGGTTGTGTGTGGTTATAGTCACGGTTGACCGGAGCGACGGTTTAAAAGTCGAACATCCACCTCTATCGATGACGGGACAGCAGGGAGCCGAACTCATGAAGCCGGCACCGACAGTTCAGGGCCCGCATGTAAAAGTCGGGGTTAGGGAGTTTAGCCCAGGGTTAGAGTCTAACCTCGAACTAAACTAGCTCTAGGGTTAAATTTTCTGTTTTTTTTTGTTTTGTTTTAAATCAGAAAGCGGGCCGATTCCAGCAAGGTGCCTATGCCGTTATAGAAGGATTGTTTCTTCGCTTCCTTTTTTATTTCATTTTGTTTTGGGGTTTCTTTTGTCCTAGTCTGGGTTAGGCCCGTAGCCGTGGGTTAAATTAACCTCGAGTTTTAAATACGGGCCCAGCGCTCTACAAACTCAGCTGCCTTGCACCTTCTCACGTCAACTTTAGTGTGTAGCTATTGCGCTGTGAGGTTGGAAACAGATACAAGTATGATTACGTGTCAATTCCCATGTCATGAAGGTGTCCTGAGAGATCCAGCGCCATGTTGGGTCGCGCGCACAGGATGTACAACGCCTGCTGGGCCAGGAAGTCGGGCCACGTGACCATACTGTAACACAGATAATTTTTATCACCCTTTGGTGGTTTCAAAGCCAGTGTTAAAGCAATAAATGACCGTAAAAAACAACAACAATAACAAAAAGAACCTCTTAAAAACAACAACAACAGCAGCAACAACAACAAACAAAACTAAAACAACAAGGTGCATTTAAACTCATGAAAATCGTCATTCTTCAAACACTCTTCAAACCTCCTACGGGCTAGAACGGCATTTCCTCTTTTTTTCACAATCGTCCACTGATATGAATAACGATATCACCAGTCCTGGAAAGCTGATGATTACAGGATTATGTAGGTAGAAAGAGGCCCGAGAGCAGGAGATGTCATAATTATATCCATTTTCCCAACCGAAACGCAGAACTTACTAACTCTTGCTACGTTCAGAGAATTGTAAGGGAGTGCACTGTGTATAGTAACTCACTCTACGTGCTGGTTATCTCCACCCACGAACATCTGCGCCCTGACCTCTACATGCCGGTCGATCTGGGAAGACATCTTGGCCACTTCCTCTCTGTCAGAACACAAAGAAATCTGTTTCACAACTTGACATGTTAATGGTGTTATCTAATACTGGTGAAGAGGTGTGGCATCTCTCCGGGTCACACCATAATAGACGACTTCACTCGGCAAGCTCCGAGGCCAAAACCCCGCCCCTTTACTCTGCCGCGTACCGGCAAAACACACAGTGCGTCCATGACGCCATCTTATGGGAAAAGGGTGGATTTCAAGATGAAAGAGATTGACGTAGTGGTCTTTTCCCTCAAATGACGTCAATGGACTTACCGCTTTCAGTCCTATCGAACTAAACTTCTGTCTTCCCTCTCTGTAGTGCCTGGCCAGAAAACTTGCCAGACCGTGCTATGTGTTGTGCTCATTATGCCGCGGCACGCGATTGGCTGAATTCTGGGGACTCGCCCCCTTTGATTGATAGGATTGGAGTCGTCTATTTAGACCCTATATAAGTTTGGGCGGAATCCCAACATCCGTGGGGGCATAGAGCGACATTAGCCTGTCAGCTAAGTTTTATCATGAACCTGAACTTATGTGATCCTCCAAAGTAGGTTCTGTGGAGGTGCATTTAAAAAAGAATCAAAATACCATTCATTTGTGGTAGAAGTCAGGAAAAGCGCGAAGTTAAATGACTATTGTGCAAATGTCGCTTTACGACAAAGAATTTTTTGTGAACGGCGACATAAGTTATTGAGCAAGTCTTGCCAAAAGCATCAAATACAGGTTTTGTGAAGAATGTCATATGACAAACGTGAACCGACAGCATATCGGCATCCTACGGCCACAGAAAATTACAAATACAATTATCTTAACAAATACTGAAAGTTACACATGGACTTCAGAGGCTTGCTTCGCTACTGGGCCCGTATGTAATAGTCGAGGTTAGGGCTTTTAGCCACGGGTTAGAGTCAAACCTCGAACTAAACTAGCTCTAGGGTTAAATTTTCTGTTGTTTTTTGTTTTAAATCAAAAAGCGGGCCCATTCCAGCAGGCTGCCTAAGCCGTTATAGAAGGAAATTTTCTTCCTTTCTTTGCTTCCTTTTGTATTTAATTTTGTTTTGGGGTTTCTTTTGTGCTAGTCTGGATTAGGCCCGGAGCCGTGGGTTAAATTAACCTCGAGTTTTACATACTGGCCATGAACACTAAACAGGCATTCTATTGAAATGTGTATCACACACAGCGTTCTGATTGGAAAGAATGTTACATACGGTGTGCGTCCTGCCTGCAGTTTGCTGCACCATCTCCTGACGGCGCGACTTGCTTCCACCCCCGTCACCACACCATCGTGATCCTGGTCCAGCGAGGTGAACAAAGATTTTGCGCGGATCACTTCCTTTTCTGTCAGCAAGTCTACTAGCTCCAGCTGTAAACAAAGACCACAAGCTGATGATAACGCAGTTTGTGTGTGTGTGTGTGTGTGTGTGTGTGTGTGTGTGTGTGTGTGTGTGTGTGTGTGTGTGTGTGTGTGTGTGTGCATGCGTGTGTCTGTCCGCATTGTATCATTTTTTTTCTATTTTGATTCACACTAATGAAACTGTCTGTAGTTGCTCAGAATCCAAAGAACTGTTTCTTAAATCACGTTGTCTTCGCCGTCGTTGAAAGGTGGAAGGGGTGGATGGGGGGAGGGGGGCGGGTAAAGTGTTATTGATATCACATTGACATGAGTTAGGCCTGATGAAAAACAAATAGACGTGTGTTTAGTCACATAGTTCTTTGGATGATCATATGAAGTGCTTGTAAAGTACAGACCTCTGTGCGCTTGCCCAGAAGTCGCTGCGCCGCCAGGTTGAGAAATTCCCACCAGTCAAGACAGTTGTCAGAGTTTTGGTCGGCCATCTTGAACTCCATCCACGAAGCCAGTTCGTCCAGGTCCGACATGCGTCTGTCCCGGCCCCAGGGCTGGCCGCCTCTCCCCCGGGTGTTACAGTACTCCTCCCATGACACAAGGTTGTCTGTGTCACACACACACACACACACACACACACACACACACACACACACACACACACACACACACACACACACACACACGTACAAGTGAATCAAACAGATATTATTGCTGATTTTTGCATTTTCAGACAATGTCGGATCTTATGTACATTGTGATGTGATGTGATGTGATGTGTGTGTGTGTGTGTGTGTGTGTGTGTGTGTGTGTGTGTGTGTGTGTGTGTGTGTGTGTGTGTGTGTGTGTGTGTGTGTTATCTTTGATAGACTGGATAGGACAGTGTTGCCTGATAATTTTGTTTGGGATTTTGCCGGATATCCAAAGTGTGCGACGTGAAACGGCACACGGAGAGTGGTCATAGCTCGACACATAAAAAGAATGAGTTCTCCATAGCCTGGTCAATTCTATGTTTCCGGCGCTTTATGTTCCTTCATGCTTGCAGCTCCCGCCCCCTTCTCCATCCCCTTCTCTCTCTCTCTCTCTCTCTGCTCCGGAAACATAGAGTGCCTGGAATGTGGCCCTCTGGTAACATAGAAATGCTCCCCTGAATAGCAAGGCCTTATACTTTGTGTTCTATGTTTACCGGGGCAATGACGTACCCCGGTAAACATAGGGGCACTGACATTGACGAGTTCGACAGTCATGTGACAACGCACCCATGATACGGATTTTGGCCTGGACAAGTTAACCCATATGGTTATATGAAAAAAAGACGAATTTTATTTCACTACTTCCATACAGAATTTGTTTACAATTTGAATGCCCCCCCCCCCCCCTATGTTTTGGCTCATACCTATTGTGAGTGTCTTTCACTGTACTGTCCCCCACACCTCTACTCGAGTCATAATCACGTGCAGACTTGATTATGGTCTCTGCCCTGTCAGACTGATTGAAGAAATCAAATTTAAGGGCGGAAATTCACAGATGGTTATAGTTTGGCATATAATAATGTATGGATTCTTGAAGTCGATAACTGCTGTACATAAGTACATGTCGCTAGTCACGCGTTTGTTTGCTAGGTACCTACATTCTGCAAAGTACGGAGGAGCCGGGGTGGCCGAATGGCAGAGCGTTGGACTTTCAATGCTCGGGTCGTGAGTTCGAATCCCGGCTGGGGCCAAATATTTGTGCTGGCCTTTTCTCGTTGCCCCGTCTTTGATATCACACATACGTGGTGGAAAAGGACGTTAAACTCCCAAGCACCCACCCACCCCACCCACCCTGCAAAGTACGTGTTCGTGGGATGTGCATAGGCTACTTACCCTTGTTTTTGTCGAACTCATCAAAATCTTTGATCAACTGCTCTATTTCTTCTTCTGTCAGTAAAGAGCTCAAGTTGCTCTGAAACAAAACACGAAGTGGTCAAACTTCATCACGTTTGCCTTATTTAGCATAGTACCAGTGATTTCTTCTTCGTAAGACACTGGGCCTTGAAAAGGTTCAAATTTGTGTTAACTTAGCGGTTAACGGTAGTTGTCTCTCCCGCCAGGGGACACAATGGTCTACAGCAGGCTGTAATTTTACACGTGTCTTAATGTCATTTTGCTTTTGTTATCGCAAGCAGCGCATAATCCATACGTGGGCCTGGAAAAAATCAAATTGTCTATTTCTTCTCTCAACCATTTCAGAGTTTCTCTCAGCACCAAGTTTGGTCGTCTTGTCTAATCTGAATTATCCTCTTTTGCAAAGTTGGAAATGCCATTTGTGGGACCCAAAAAGTATTCAGAGAGACTAACAGTTAAAAGATGGAGTCGCCACGCGCGAAGGTGTTAAAAACGCTTTGCATGGTCGTATTACAGGCAAAATTCGTATTGTGTCTGGGTACATGTACAGCGCGGTTAACCGCTAAGTAGATCGTTTGAGATAAGAGTCCTTACACAAATTTAATTACTTTCAATAAATTTCATTTGCCATTGTTGATTGTGGCCACAGCAAAGCGTTATTGCTATCAGGATCATTGTTATATGGGCATTATCCTCAGCCGTGGTAATCAGTGTCCTAGCATAACAACCATGACTCTCTGCCTACAGAGACTTAAAGTACCCTGAAGGCGGAGTGTGGCCGCCCACATTACGAGGCAAGTGAAAACGGCCACATACGTTATTCGAGGGGGTGACCCCGAGAGTGTTCAACCCATGCACGCCAACAACAACAACAACAACAACAACAACAACAACAACAACAACAACAACAACAACAACAAATGCTGACATACCTGTATTCAGTGTCTTTGAGTCAAGGTCAAGGCCATACAAGCTGTTTGCGGAAATGCTTCCAAAACCTTAACATTGGCATTTTCTCAGAAACAATAAATGGTAGAAGCATCAAACCTGGTTTGCTGATAGACAGCAGTAAGACCTTCCAAGACATACCATTTGAATGATCGTGACTGAAGGTCAAGGTCACTAAATCTGTCTCACTGGAAATTTACAATTGCCATTTTCTCAAAATCTAGGGACACCAGAGGCATCAAACTTTGCATGATGATAGACATTGGCAAAACCTGTACTGGCATACTTGTATTCAATTTCCTTGAGTCAAGGTCAAGGCCACTCAAATTGTTTTGCGGAGACCTTAACGTTAGCATTTTCTTGGAAACAACAAATAGCACAGGCACCAAACAAGGCACAATGATAGGCAGCAATGAGACCTATGCAGACATAGCCTTTTGAATGACCTTGACTCAAGGTCAAGGTCAATACAGCTGTCTGTTGTGAATTTTACATTACCATTTGTACAGAAGCTGCAAAAACTAGAGCTATCAAACATGGCATAAAGATAGTCATTGATAAGCTCTTTACTTACAGATCTCATTAGAATGACCTTGACCCAAAGTCAAGGTGATACAAGCTGTCCTTGGAAAATTGTTATGTTGCCATTAACCATTTTCTCAGGAACTATGAACACAAGAGACATCTTACTTCAGGAAAGACAGTGATAGCTTTACAAACATACTCTTTTGAATGACCTTGACACATCTCACAAGTGAGCCAAGGAGGCTTTGCCCCTCTAGTTTTTTTTGTTTGTTTCTTTCTTTGAGTTATCAGAACACTAATACTAATGTACGGTAACGACGCATTGGCCAATTAATTTATTATTTATGAATTTATTGGCGAGGGGCAAGGGGATCATACTAATTCTCATCGGAAACTGGAATATCGACAGTATTTAAGTTTGGAAGTTCAAGTCTCATATCAAGACACAAATTCTCTTCAACCCTTTTCTAATTTACACAGATAAACGCTACTGCGAAAAAAAAAATGGGCCTGTCCGCTACAAACTGAATGGATGGATGGAAAAGATACACCCATCCCTACACTCATCCCTACACTCATCCCTACACTCATCCCTACACTCATCCCTACACCCATCCCTACACTCATCCCTACACTCATCCCTACACTCATCCCTACACCCATACCCATCCCTACACTCATCCCTACACTCATCCCTACACTCATCCCTACACTCATCCCTACACCCATCCCTACACTCATCCCTGGGAGAAAAACAACAAAAAACGTTTGGTTGCTGACAGTTCAGGAACAGCTTACACCCCACGGCTGTAAAGTGTACCCACTCTCATCTCACCCAATCCATCTTACTTTGCAATGTTTAATTCTGACCTGTTTCTGCTGTTTAGGATGTACCTTAGTCAAACTGAGTATTTTATCAGCCTGTTTGTATTGTGTTTTATGTTTTAGCAGTTTTATTCAAAAAGGTTTAATGTGACTATGTTAGTATGTATGTGTGAGTGACTGTAATTTATAGTGAATAAGTCGCAGCATGCGTGTGTGAGTGATTGCAAAGCAGCTCTCTCTTTAACCACAACAAATTCCTAATGTTTACACATATGGTAATAAAGTTATGTTTATGTTTATTTTTAATCCCTAGCCAGTGTTTTGTGTAACCAGTATAACAGAATAGCAGCTTACAAAATGAGCTGTCTCCTATAACCTGACATTCACTGAACAAGGTCTGTGACCTTCATCTGAACATTTGCCCTCACTTCAGTTCAACGTGCTGGGCTAAGACTCACGGCTCTCGATCGTACTTATACGATTACAGAACCGTGTCATACCATCTTGACTGAGATTTACCGTCATTTAGGAAAAAGGCATAAGCGACATGCACATAATAGGCGCTTATAGCCCCTGTATCTGGATGACAGTGGAGATGAGTGTTCCTTTCATTCTACTTACTAGGGCCAAAGCAGGCTTGTCCGTGTCTCTAGTGACGCCGGAAGCCGAAAGAGCCGCTGCCCGCGATTGGCTGGTTTTGGTGCCATCTTTTCTCAGGTCGAGGCTGATGCGCCGTCTCTCCGCCTCGAGGTCGGCCAATCGCTCCCTCAAGTGCGCACGCTCCTCTTGACGTGTTCGGCAGTCATATGACAACGCACCCATGATACGGATTTTGGCCTGGACAAATGAAAGCATATGATTATAGGTGAAAAAAGACGATTTTTATTCCCAATACTTCCAAAAATTTGTTTACAATTTGAATGCCCCCCCTATGTTTTGCTCATACCTATTCTGAGTGTCTTTCACTGTACTGTCCCCCACACCTCTACTCGAGTCATAATCACGTGCAGACTTGATTATGATCCCTCCCCAGTCAGACTGATTTTTTAAAAAAAAATCAAATTTAAGGGCAGACATGCACATATGGTGAATTCAACGATAGTTTATAAAATCAACAGAAAATGCACCTCCCCATCATACAATGGAAACACATCGGTTCCTGTTTTTCAGAATGAGTCGTGTTGAGCACTGCTTCGTACCTGAAGATTTGCGGATAGGGCAGTGTCATCGTTGAGGTCAGGGGTCACGCCCGGTTGTTCGCTGGAACTGTTGTTACCCATGCTGATGATATCGCCACTGTCATAATTACATAAAAATGACACGTAACATTGCGAATTTGCACCTTGTCTTGGACGTGGGGAGGGAGAGGGGGTAAATTAATCACACTACTCATCACGAGTCATGATCATCATCAACAAACAGAGAACCACTTTAAAAAATGACAGTAATTGAGCAACTTCAAATGTCCCTTTCGTCAGAACATCGTTAGCTGTTTGTAAACTTCAACGTGAAACAAAACCCATGAATTTTTTTTAAATTCTACTTACCAAGCGAGAGCTAGGGCTGGACAGTGGTCAGCAGAACTCCCAACTTCCTCCCAGTCTCCAAAGCCCACACAGTGTTGACATGAACAGCCTCAAGCTCCGCCCGCCCGCCTAAATCCATTTACGACACGCACAGGACAGCAAAATCACTTGTAAGTGGAAGCGGCTGAAGGAAGGACTGAGTAAGTTCTGCGCGTACACAGGTACCTTCACAAAACACTCTTCACTTGATTGGTTTACTCCATTATTATTATTATTGGTTTACTCCATTATTATTATTATTGGTTTACTCCATTATTATTATTATTGGTTTACTCCATTATTATTATTATTGGTTTACTCCATTATTATTATTATTGGTTTACTCCATTATTATTATTATTGGTTTACTCCATTATTATTATTATTGGTTTACTCCATTATTATTATTATTGGTTTACTCCAAAGCCAAACTAAAGCTGCCGGCCCAGCGCCGCACGCACGGTTTCTTTGCCCGCTCGACTTCTGTCCAGGGCTTAAAATAACAGCATGCGCGATGAATAGGGGTGTGGAGGGGAGGGTAGGGGGTAGGGGGTGGTACTTACGTTAACTCAGTTCCTACCAATTAAGCTTGGGGTTGTGCACCGGTGATCTCACAACAAACAAACAAACAAATAAACATCATAATTAATTCATGGATTAGTCTGCGTGGATTTAAATTTGGCTCGGTGGTAGTGTTGAACTTTGATTATATTCGTGTTTGCTGTAATAAGAGCCGTTATGGACCCGTTAATCTTGCCTGATTTCTGTGTACAGGGCCAAAACCGAAAAAGAGTCAACACATGGAAGACGCGTGCGCGGTACGAAATGTGCTGAGTGCGATTGTTCTCCTGTCTCCTACAACGTTGTCCGCTGGCGGTACCAGGTACCACTGGACACAAGTAGAGCGGGAACAGAAATGATGCGCGCCGCCGGGGTGCCCTCTGTTCTGCGGACCTAAAAGGGCTGCTAGTCGCCACACCCGCAAAGCACGGACCAACAATGAGATGGTTCACTGATTCCGGCCACTGAGCTTCTGTAGTCTTTAGTCAAAATATTGTCAGTGAAATTGCGCGAGCGACAGTTAATCTACCAACAGCTCTGCTAGTCCCTGCGTTCTGATTGTGATTCAGGGGCGTGATGCATGAAAAGAGACTAGCCAGACTAGTCTGAGACTTGGCTCTCGTCTCAGATTTATTACGTCGGTACTATTATCAGCGTGTTTCGCGGTTTAGTCCCTGAAATTGTCGTAAGCTGTCCGCAGTCTCCGTTTTGCACCTCGTACTAACCTTCTATGTTGCATTTGGTAATTCAGTCGTCAAACCTTTTCGGGAATAGGGTTTGTAAAATCATGATTTTGTGCATATTACTGGAAACAGATGTTTGAAAACGTTTTATAATGCATGGCATGGATATGATTTTGAAATAGCCGACGACCTCAGCACAAACGAAAATATGGGCGGAAATGCGAGGTGGAAAAACGTAATTTATCGAACTGAGCCTGAAATACACCTCCCGAGAATCCCCAGCTGATGATGTCAAATTTAATCTTGTTCAGTAACTGGTATGTACTCCTAAAACGTTCATGGGACAGTGGGGAAAAAGTGTGACGTCAGTGAATGACGCCAAAGCGCTCTTTTGGATTGGTTTCAATCTTTGAAAAGGGCTTGTCAGACTTTCGAAAAAGAAACGGAAAACAGAGAACACTGGCTGTTATAAAATGTATTAGATCACAAGTTCCTGATAACATTTTTTCTGCAATTGACCTGCAACAATGGCTCCATTAAAAGTTATCGTTGGCGACTGAGATACCAAGCACACTATAATTATAGCCTCAGCTGAGTCAAGCTAGTCTCGGGCTTAGTCCTACCCGCCCTTTGTCCATGCATCGGGCCCCACAGCCCCTACGCCCACTGAGGAGGTCCGAAGAAAACAGTCGAAAGCCTGACGGTTTGATTTGAGTTGTTTATTTGTGTTACGTCACCACTACCGTCTTTGGTCGAACGGATTAACAAGCACCAGGTGAAAAATAGAACTGGAATACGTACTCTCTCTCTCTCTCTCTCTCTCTCTCTCTCTATTTTGTTCTTCAAAACGGCAAGTTTGAAAATTGGTTGCAAGACCAAAACTTCCACCGTTTTCAAATAAAGTTATTTCAATTTCAATTTTCTCTCTCTCTCTCTCTCTCTCTCTCTCTCTCTCTCTCTCTCTCTCTCTCTCAGGGATACCCCCTAACCAATGAATCTGCCCAACATCCTCCTCAGACAGGGCGTTGCAGCATACACTGAGCTGCCGTCTAGAAAGGTATTACTGTGCCTCGCCGCACAAAGCCAAGGTATTACTGCTACTGCTATTGTTCGCGCGAAATACTTGTACCGTTGTCTACGACCTGTACGTAACGCAACCTACTTCTCTAAACGGGCTAAATTCCATCTTTGCTAAGCCAGTTCTCTATGTTTTCGCTCGTTAGTGCACCTCTACGCTCGAAATATTCTGTCTTGATGATTAGTACAGCACTTAATGCGATACAGCGTTGTTTATACTTCGTGCGAGCGCTCGAACATTCACATTCTACGACTTCAGTTACACTACTGGAGTGCTTATTGTGGTCGCTGTGTCACTGAGTATGCTTCTGTCGGCTCAGTGCAAGCATTACAGGCATTGTCTAAGTGGTGTGATGATGGTTACCACGAAAACGGTTCAGAGCCCGCAAGTAAAAGTCGGGGTTAGGGAGTTTAGCCCCGAGATAGAGTCTAACCTCGAACTAAACTAGCTCTGGGGTTAAATTTTCTGTAGTTTTTATATTTTAAATCAGGAAGCGGGGCCATTCCAGCAAGGCGCCTATGCCGTTATAGAAGGATTTTTGTCTTTCTTTCTTCGCTTCCTTTTTTTTTAAAATTTAATTTTGTTTTGGGGTTTCTTTTGTCCTAGTCTAGGTTAGGCCCGTAGCCGTGGGTTAAATTGACCTCGAGTTTTACATACGGGCCCAGAACAGTCTGTGAGCATGAAAATGGTAGCATTAGCCCCTTTAACACATTCCGTACCGCGCACGAGTGTCCCACGGTTTGGGCTCTTTTTTTTTCTTCGGTTTTGGCCCTGTATGCGAAAATCAGGCATGATTACCGGTTCTTTGACGGCTTTTACCGCAGCAAACACGAGTATAATCAGAGTGCAACACTCCCACTAAGCCACATTGAAATCCATGCAGATTAAATGATTGTATTTTAGTGCAGCCGCTGGTGCACAACCCCAAACTTACCTGGTAGGAATTGAGTTACTCTCCCCTCCCCCCCCCTTTTTCCCCCTCTGTGCGTGTGGATGTGAGTGTGTGAGTATTTGTGGGGGCGTATGCAGTCTTGCATGTCATGCATACTTGCATACAGACATACATACATATATATATATATATATAGAAAAGGAACAAAGGCGTTACTAAAGCCGAAAACATGCGCTCAATCAGGTCAATTTGAAAGTAGGGGAAGTAAGTAAAGCTGAGAGCGCTCCCTAGATCTAGGAGGTGTGTGCTTTGTATGCCATTGGACAAGTCCGCCTTGCCCTATATTGGCTACAAGCCACAATGAGGGGGGGGGGGGGGGAAACCTACCATCCTACCGCTGAAACGTCTAACAGATCTAAGGGTATCTCACCATTCATAGTGCCCCCATTCCCCTCCCACCGGGAGGAAAATGGTCGGTACGACCAAGGCCATATGAATTGGTGATTTTAGCCGCTCACGAGCATGGTTTCGGGTCAATGGGACCCTCATCAGGTGAGCATGCGGCGATACCCTCGAGGGCTGCAACGTCCAACCAGCACTAAAAGGCTGCCCCAGAATAATCTGGCTAAAATCTGACTTGTCCAATGGCATACAAAGCACACACCTCCTAGATCTAGGGAGCGCTCTCAGCTTTACTTACTTCCCCTACTTTCAAATTGACCTGATTGAGCGCATGTTTTCGGCTTTAGTAACGCCTTTGTTCCTTTTCTATATTAAATGTAATTACATGACATTACACATAGGCAGTTGCTCCTTCTAAATTATTTAGTCTTTTTCCGCTGAAACCTCTTGCAGAGCTTTAGGGTAGCGACGTCTGCTAGTACTGGAGACGCACCAGATTATTCTGGGGCAGCCTTTTAGTGCTGGTTGGACGTTGCAGCCCTCGAGGGTATCGCCGCATGCTCACCTGATGAGGGTCCCATTGACCCGAAACCATGGTCGTGAGCGGCTAAAATCACCAATTCATATGGCCTTGGTCGTACCGACCATTTTCCTCCCGGTGGGAGGGGAATGGGGGCACTATGAATGGTGAGATACCCTTAGATCTGTTAGACGTTTCAGCGGTAGGATGGTAGGTTTCCCCCCCCCCCCACCTCCCATTGTGGCTTGTAGCCAATATAGGCAAGGCGGACTTGTCCAATGGCACACAAAGCACACACCTCCTAGATCTAGGGAGCGCTCTCAGCTTTACTTACTTCCCCTACTTTCAAATTGACCTGATTGAGCGCATGTTTTCGGCTTTAGTAACGCCTTTGTTCCTTTTCTATATTAAATGTAATTACATGACATTACACATAGGCAGTTGCTCCTTCTAAATTATTTAGTCTTTTTCCGCTGAAACCTCTTGCAGAGCTTTAGGGTAGCGACGTCTGCTAGTACTGGAGACGCACCAGATTATTCTGGGGCAGCCTTTTAGTGCTGGTTGGACGTTGCAGCCCTCGAGGGTATCGCCGCATGCTCACCTGATGAGGGTCCCATTGACCCGAAACCATGGTCGTGAGCGGCTAAAATCACCAATTCATATGGCCTTGGTCGTACCGACCATTTTCCTCCCGGTGGGAGGGGAATGGGGGCACTATGAATGGTGAGATACCCTTAGATCTGTTAGACGTTTCAGCGGTAGGATGGTAGGTTTCCCCCCCCCCCCCACCTCCCATTGTGGCTTGTAGCCAATATAGGGCAAGGCGGACTTGTCCAATGGCATACAAAGCACACACCTCCTAGATCTAGGGAGCGCTCTCAGCTTTACTTACTTCCCCTATAAATATATATATATATATACACTTTTTCAGGTATACCTCCTTTCAAGTGTACACCTTCCATCTCATTTGTTATGTCATGTGATTGTTGTATTGTCACTGTGAAAAGAACTCAAAAACAGAATAAAATAAATAAATAAATAAATATAGCAAAAAAGCGGTGCGCCTCCTCGATATTAAGTGGATATCCCATACACTCTTGATATCCGCGAATGTTTCCAGTACTGTGACCTCAGAGTCTCATTGATCATACACACACTGACCATTCAGGCCACGTGTGACTTCCTATGTTTGTATAATTATGATTAGCTGTTCACCGAGGCTGACCTCTGCGTAACGTCGAAACGGAAACAGCGACGGAACCCTACAGAACGGACAGGACAAAGCACTTTCACCCGTTCTCACGAAATTGTGAACAAGGCGCGCCGTGGTATTCCACATACCACACATCATGTTATAGACACTACCAGTACTCCTACCACCTTCTGCGCGGCGTGGTATTCCACATACCACACATCATGTTATAGACACTACCAGTACTCCTACCACCTTCTGCGCGGCGTGGTATTCCACATACCACACATCATGTTATAGACACTACCAGTACTCCTACCACCTTCTGCGCGGCGTGGTATTCCACATACCACACATCATGTTATAGACACTACCAGTACTCCTACCACCTTCTGCGCGGCGTGGTATTCCACATACCACACATCATGTTATAGACACTACCAGTACTCCTACCACCTTCTGCGCGGCGTGGTATTCCACATACCACACATCATGTTATAGACACTACCAGTACTCCTACCACCTTCTGCGCGGCGTGGTATTCCACATACCACACATCATGTTATAGACACTACCAGTACTCCTACCACCTTCTGCGCGGCGTGGTATTCCACATACCACACATCATGTTATAGACACTACCAGTACTCCTACCACCTTCTGCGCGGCGTGGTATTCCACATACCACACATCATGTTATAGACACTACCAGTACTCCTACCACCTTCTGCGCGGCGTGGTATTCCACATACCACACATCATGTTATAGACACTACCAGTACTCCTACCACCTTCTGCGCGGCGTAAAGCCCTAAATAACCAACTAACTAACTATCCTACCACCTTCAGTTGGCCGCTGAATTCACAGTTGTGGAGTGCAGATGCCATATTGTATACTGATCAAATTAAATAATAATTATAAAATAGCAATACTAGTAGTAGTAGTAGTAGTAGTAGTAGTAGTAGTAGTAGTAGTAGTAGTAGTAGTAGTAGTAGCAGCAGCAGTAGTAGTAGTAGTAGTAATGATAGTAATGATAATAATAATGATAGTAAAAATAATAATAATAATAATAATAATAATAATAATAATATATGTGTATTGTGTAGGCGCTTTACCCAGTTTCTTGAACTGGCTCAAAGCGCAGCGAGCTGAACCCAACACGAACGCTCACGTGCACCGCACGCATTCTCTCACACACTGGAAATGAATCACGTGGTGCGAAGGGTTAGTTCAACAACTGAACTTTCGGAATTTAGGATCGCGTTTGTTTTCAGTTCAAATTTTGTAGGCTGAACATTTCCAAAGCAGAGGGGGAGGAAGCCGGAGTACCCGGAGAGAACCTTCGACGATCGGTCCGAATGAACGATGCCAAGTACGAGAAGGAAAAGTCTTTTTCGTCCCGAATTGGACTCGAACCTGACCTCTCGCATTGGTGACGAAGTCTAAATCACCGAACGCCCCACTAGAGCACAGAGAGCGTTTAAATAGTTCTCTTCCCTTTCTAAAATTATGCATATCTCAAATTGATAAAAGTGAACAACTCACCATTTTGTGAGAACAGGTAACTCCACTACTACAGTATCATTTGTTTGTTTAATTGATACAGAAGTAGTGCATGGCGTGACCGGGCCGCCTGCAGGCTGCGTATACAGACTTACACAGCAACGTTGTTGAAGTCTCTGTATTGAGTTCTGAGGGGGAAAACTGCAGCTTACAAAGCCCAAAGGCTGTTCTCCAAATGAATAGATGTTCTTTTTTGCCATTGCGACCATTTTCGTAACTTTGCGGCTTCTAATAATAGAAAAAAATATGACTTTCTTTCTGTGGCCTAACGCTTCCATACCTGTACTACATGACTTTCTGTGGCCTAACGCTTCCATACCTGTACTACATGACTTTCTGTGGCCTAACGCTTCCATACCTGTACTACATGACTTTCTGTGGCCTAACGCTTCCATACCTGTACTACATGACTTTCTGTGGCCTAACGCTTCCATACCTGTACTACATGACTTTCTGTGGCCTAACGCTTCCATACCTGTACTACATGACTTTCTGTGGCCTAACGCTTCCATACCTGTACTACATGACTTTCTGTGGCCTAACGCTTCCACTTTCAATCGTTCTAATCGACAACTGAAAGCCCAAAGCGGTGCTATAGCGGTGAATCTGGAAAAAACAAACAAACAAACAAACAAACAAACAAACAAACAAACAAACAAACAAACAACGCAGTCCTATGGCGTGGGAACCCCCTGGTTGTCCGTGCAATGATTTGGAGTGGTATAGCTCGTCCATTTTGTTTCACCATGTAGCATTGTTTCTTGATCATCGTAGTCATCTCGTAAATTAATGTGTTTCATTTACAGGCTGTTCATGTTTTTAATCAGATAACCGCTGTGAGCGTTCCTCGTCTACAGGATTTTATAGTGGTGTCTTGTAACACCTTTTCAAAACAAACAACAACACAAAAAAAACAGCAGAGATCGCACACGAGTTAGTTTGACCCCAAATCGCGGACTGGACAATGAGGATTGGAACCTCACCATATTTTGGAAGCGCCATTATATTACATAGAGTGTGTCCTCATTATGTCGGTTTTATCAGCTGGGCCACCGTGGCATATCCTAACCTTTCACCTCTCAACTGACCGTAGAAGGTGTGACGTCTTTCTTTCTGACATTTCTCTTTGACTTTCTTTTGACGTCAGCATTCAGTCTGTTCCATGTGTTCTGTCATGTCTTTGTTATACGTGTGGCTAGTTACCTGATGAAATACTACGAAATAAGACCAGACCAAGACACCACAGGTAGGTCTAATATTACGGAAGCTACTGAGCATACACTTTGTATTGATCTTTGGGTATTTGAGGTGTTTTCATTCTTCTCAGTTCTTGTCATCCTGTTCAGGCCCAGTGTATATGACAAACACGAACATGCTCATGCTGCTTTGTTTGGATCTAATCATAGCAGTGTAAAAAAAATGTTCGTGTAAACCTTACTCCATTCACGGATATTCTTCCTTGTGTGTTGCAAGACAGCAGGCGAAGACTCAACTTGTTCCGGCTCCCCTGTCTTCTTGGTCATCAGTACGTGAGTTGTGTGTGAGCTTGTCGCCCTCATCATGGCTATAGTGTATTTGCTAATTTAAGCTTAGTCGCCAACGATTTTCGGAGATAACTTTTTGTGGAGCCACTGTCGTATACCTATCAAATAGAAATAAAAAAACAACTGATCCTGGCCTAGTGGCCAAATGTATTTCACGACAGCTCGGGCTATCAGTAGTGTCTCCGTTTCGTATCGGCGTAAGTGAAACAAACCAAAATCAATACTTTCCTGCTTTTTTTTTGTAAACCTTACAAGTCCTTTTCAAAGAACGTATCAATTCCATAATAATACTTTGACATCATTAACTGACGTCACGGTTTCTTTCTATCATGAAGGTTTTAAGAGTTGACGTCAATTACTGAGCGTGATTACCTTTTACGTCACTGTCACTTGGGGCTTTCCGGAGGTATATTTTCGAAACCCACACATTTGTACAGTTCGTGTTTCAAGAAAATTTCTCTAATTTTCTCTTTGCTAGGCACACAAAAGTGGCTCCATCAAAAATGTTATCGCCGAGAATCGTTGGCGACTGAATTACCAAACGCACTCTACCCACAGGCGCAGGCAGCCTCACTCTTGGAATCAGTGGCCATTCTAGCAAACTCTCATCTTTATACACACGTTTATAAATACTGCTAATCTTACTGGTTGAAGAAAATCACGAATTAAATTCAAGGACAAGTCGTGTGTTTTGTGGCATTCCTTGTATAATGCTCGCTAGCGCTGAAGAACCATTCAGAAAGTTTTTTAATCTTTAACATACTTGTTTCACTCAATACCTAACGGTCGTATTTTTGGATTTCTGAGGGCTGTAAACTTGCTTAGGAAAGTCTGATGTGTGTGCAATGTTTTAACAACGAATCTGACATTAATTATTTGTTGTGGTCCTGATAATTATGGAGCTCTCAGCTTCAAGTGAAATACACCAAAATCGATATTTTCACTGCTGTTTTTTTAGTTGTTGCTAAACTACAGTAGTCGACGGGACCTTATCAGCAAAAATTTCAGCAAAAATTTATGTTGTTGATGATGATGATGATGATGATGATGATGATGATGATGGTGGTGGTGGTGGTGGTGGTGATGATGATGAAAATTAAATCGGTCGATATTGCTTTTTCTGTTTCAGGCTAAAAAAAAAAAAAAAAAAGAAAGAAAGAAAAGAATGAATGAAACAATCCCCCTCACGTCCTTTCTGTTTGTCAACCGTCGATCAGAGAATAACGCCGTGTACATCGTGTTGCTGGTGATCTTGAGTGTCGGGCTGCTGGGCAACCTCCTGTCTCTGTTCATCTGGACGGCCATCACGACCAGTAAGAGTCCCTGCAAGAAGAACTTGCACGGCCGCTCAAGGCTTTTTTCCATCTTGTGTATCAGCGACACCTGTGCCGTCGTGAGTTTCATGGTGGCTTTTAGCTATAAGGTCCAAAACGATGCGACCGGCTGGTGCCATTTCCATATCTACCTGACCGTGGGCGTCGTGTTCGCCCTCTTTTCGGAGATGGTGATTATCGCTATCGGCATTCAGCGTCTGGCGTCGCTGCTGTGTCCCTTTCACGCGAAGGCCAAGTGCAGCTTGGTGCGTCAGTGGGCGGCTTTGGTCGGCCTGTTTCTCCTCAACCTTCTGTTCCGAGTGCCGTTTGCAATCTGGAGGGTGGGTGGCAAGTATATGTACAATCTTACTTATCTCCGTTCACAGCTGCACGGGTGCTCAACCGATATCCGCGCGTGATACTGGGTGGAGGCGATGGATAGTTGAAGCACAGTGCACACCCAATACGCCTATCCCGAGACTGATTTGGTAAACGTCTCTAAGCGCCATTCATCGGAGCAGCACCTAGGCCCTCTAACAATTTGGTAGTAAACCTATCTCGGCTTTTCGGGAACAGTTACTGTTTCTAGCGTGTCTGAGGTAACCTCTGTGGGCCTCGACTAAGAAACATTGCTCTACACGTCTTTTCAAACAACACCCCCTACGTGCTGAGGGGATGTGCCTCGGTCTCTGTCGACAGTCACGCTGACATGAACGCAAACTCGCACCCGATTACTAGAATTATAGGGCCCCTGCAGAAGCGCGGAGAACTGTGCGACCGTGACAGAAGTTGACTGTGCATTATTAAGGCCACACACAATCGCTGAACGCGGTAGATCTATTTTCATAGAGCAGATATTCTGCACGAACAACTCAAAGAGATTAATGTTTTCTGTCAAAGGTTGAAGTCTATCACGAATGCGTGCACGAAAGGAGGCTGCTTTTCCAAGACCACCAGCAGATGCATGATTTCGCGAGAAAAACGGTCCTTTTCAACCTGGTGGTGGCGGTTCTCACTCTCTGCATTCTGGTCTATGTTCACTCGCTACTGCTTCGGCTTCTCTGGGTCGCCTTGCATCAGGTGGGTGGTCAAGGAATCCAGAGTATATGGTGACTTCAACGTGCCTCGCTTGCCTGCCTAAAGCCGAGCTGGCTGTACTGGGAAAATATCACAGAGAGCGGAACACTACTCTAGAAGTGGTTGTCTCTGTTGGTGTTTACGTTGGGATTTAAAACTGAAAGTGCGTGAAGAAGGGGGGGGGGGGGGGGAGTTGGAGCGCTAGAGACAATGAGCACAGCGGTCCAGTTTGCAAAAAGACAGAGCGCGACTGTTACTGTTTCTTCTCTTTCATCCGACGGTAGAATATTTTGGCTGCCCATGTTAACCTTTTCTGTGTCATGACAGGTCAGCCGGTTTTGTTGTTGTTGTTGCTGCTGCTGCTGCTGCTGCTGTTGTTGTTGTTGTTGTTTTTCCTCTTCTTTCTTTGTTGTCAGTGCCCGATTTATCTGTGTCAGGAAAAGATAACTGCAGTACGTATCAAACATATCAGAAGAACAGTTGTCCTCTACTGGCTCGCGATCAAGATCATTTGGACAGCCCTGTGGCCGCGCTGTGTCCACAAAAAAGCGCAATTTTATGGAAAAGAAATGTCATATGAATCTGAGTTTTGGAATCATTTAATTATGTACGTCCTGAGACAAGTAGGTTGGGATGTCCTCTCTCTCTCTCTCTCTCTCTATCTCTGTCGTGTCACAACCTCGCTTACAAATAGCAATACACGCACAAGGAAATAAATTTTAAAAATAGTAACTGTATTCTTGTTCTGTTGTCAGGTATATAACACGACTTCCTCAGAACGACAAGCTGCGGGCACGAGGAGGGTAAAGCTGAGAATAACTCAGCTGATCATCGCTTTGACCATCCCTTCCATCATCAGGTGCTTTTTGGCTCAAATCGCCAACGCCATCCTGATGGCCAACGAACTCACTGTGCCTGTCGAATTGGTCTACTGCGTTGACAGCGTGTTTGTTCTGACCGTCACGGTGAACGTGATTTTCTATCCCAACTTCAGCGCCAAGTTCCGGGACAAAATGGTGGAGCTATGGGATGCTCTGATCGAAGGGCTGGATAGTCTAGGCCTCGAACCAGAGCACGAGACGCTGGCAGTTACAGCGGCTCCCAGAGATGATCGTAGGAGAAAACGCAGTCAGCGGGATCAGCCACAGAATAGCGTGCAACATAATCCACAACCACAACCACAGGGCAGTAGACCTAAGACTCCACGCTCAAGAAAGAAATCTTCAACGAGAAAACCACCTAAACCTGCACCAGACTGAAAGAAAAGAGGAAGGCGTTTCAATGGCCGGCCTTCGTTTTCAGTGACGGGGAAGGGGGACATGGAGCGGGGGTGGAGGGGGAAGGGTTGCTGCACCGATACTTTTGATCGCCAGCTAAAAATTCGACCTGGAATCTTAGCTAGCTCAAGTGTATTAGTACCAAAAGGCTTCGGTCAGCAGAGCAAGGACCGAATCAGTTTTGGTAATTTAAACATGCACAGTGTAGGCTATTTTCTTTGGCTTTAGGGTGGAAAAAGCTCAAGAAAACTTAAAAACAGAATTTGTTACAACAATTGCTACATATATTATTATGTGCCAGGTTTTAGATCCAAGACATCGAACTGAGCCACGTAGTTTACAGAAAATTCATCTTACACGACAGGTCACATGTTTGTATGTCTTTTTTTCTTAACCAAGCAGTTTGGAGACTACTTGTTTGACAACAAATATATGTAAACATGTCCTTTTTAAGTTTTGTGTGAATTCATGGGCATGAAGTGAACAAGAATAAGTCACATGTTTGTGTGCCCTCTTTACTTGCGACCAGGTTGTTTAAGTGACTACTCTTTTGACGAAATATAATTATGTATAGGCCTGTGATATGTCTTTTCGTTTGCGTGTATCCGTGGGCATGAATGCAATTTCCCACTCATTCTTGCATCATCCGCAGATGCCACACAGTCACTCCATCCTCACAAACACCAGACATACTCCAACACTCAAACTTCTCACAACACAGCACACCATGCAGTACAGTCCTTTTTAAGTTGTTTCTCTATAGAGAAACAACTTTATGAGACGGGGCAGATTTTGCTACGCGCAGCAGCAAGTTTCAGTGATACAAAACAAGACTGTGACGTTTCTCCAAACAATACTTACTTTCACGCACACAGTGACGTAACGAAATCTGCGTCATAGACACCTTACGTGCACACTTTGCTGCTGCGTTCTTTTTGGCGGGAATGACGTGTGTGTGTGTGTGTGTGTGTGTGGACGGATGTAATGATGGCTATCTCCTAAACCACCTCGATGGAGGCCTTTTTACTTTGAGATGAAATGGGAAATCACCTTCTCCAGAGCTACCTTTCACGATTTTTAGCCTGCCGCATTTTCAGAAGAGTTATCGCCAATTTTAAAAAATCGGTCATGTTACGAATTTTTTCGAAAAAGTTGTTCAAATTCCTTCATTTTCTAGACTTTGGAAGTTCACCCAATCACACTGCATTGATTAGTGCTACAGCTCTGTAGCTCTGACTGGTTTTGTGTAAAAAAAATATTTCCGAGGTAGGGGTGGTTTGCACATAAGATCAAATATCTATGAAAAGACTACTGCAAATTACTTATCATCCCGGCGTTTTTGTCTAGTGTGACAACTGCACATATGACAGGAACTACTGCACTATTATATCTTTAGCATTTAGAATAACTGAACTTTTAGATAAACATAACTTTTTCAAGTTTCTGCGAGAAGCACCGGTCAAAAGAGTTCCAAATTTTCGATTTCATAAGTACAATCCAAGGTATTCTAGTCCATGTTTCACCAGCCCTCTAGATCTTCCAGATTTTATGTAAAAATTAGTTCAGCCAGGGAAGTCACAAAAGCAACAGGGAAATCACAAGACATGCACAAGCATCATCTGTCATACCACCAGTGTGAAGCTGACGTCAAACGCTTAGTTCACAGACAAAATAAGCAAGTATCGTCACTGCCTCCGACATTTAACCAGCCCTCTAGATCTTCCAGATTTCATGTGAAAAGTAATTCAATCGGGGAAGCCACAAAGCCAACAGGGAAATCACAAGACATAAACAAGCTTCCTCAGACGATAGCAGTGCTAGAGGCTGACGTGAAAATGTTTAGTTCGCGGAATTGACGTCATCTCTCTGTCTGTGTATGACGACCTGCCTGAGGCTGACGTCAAATGTTTAGTTCACGGAACTGACCTCTCTCTCTCTCTCTCTCTGGGGAGCCAGGGTGGCCGAATGGTAGAGCGTTGGACTTTCAATGCTCGGGTCGAGAGTTCGAATCCCGGCTGGGGCCAAATGTTTGTGCTGGCCTTTCTCTCGTTGCCCCGTCTTAGAAAGCACCCTTACGTGGTGGAAAAGGACGTTAAACTCCTAAACACCCACCCACCCACTCTCTCTCTCTCTCTCTCTCTCTCTGTCTCTGTCTGTCTGTCTGTCTCTCTCTCTCCCCCCACCCGGCCCCACCCCCAGTCACGTGACTAATCGGTCGAGGTCGTAGAGGATCTAGTGTCATTGGTAGAACTTGGAGAGGGGAGAACCGGCAACAATAACAACAAAACAGACAAAATAACATGAAATTTGGAGAAACAACTTTGTAGGACGGGGCCGTTCCTCCTTGTTTAAAATATCAGAACTGAAACACCAGCAAACTGTCTGGTACAACGAGAACAAAATATGCGTTATGCGATGTCTTCAACCCCGGCAACTTGCACAGTGCAGACCATCTCAGCAGCTGTAGACTGATTCTGTATCCAAACAGTTGTGACAGACGTAGGATGGACTTTTCCCGATGTCTGCGCATTCCACATGAGCCCAGTCTTTACATTCGATGCACTTCCCCTCTTTTACTCGCTGACCAGGTGGACAAGCAGACAATGCAGTGATCTTCCTCCTCTTCCGATGGTTCATATGTCAGAGATTTCTTTGCCTTGCTCTTCTGTGCGTGATTTTTTGCCAGTTTTAGCTTTTCCAAGCTGACCTGATGCAGGGTTGTTGTTTTTTTCCTGTTCAGACGGCGTACTCGCTCTCCTTGCAGCGCTTTTTTTTTTTAACGGAAAACGGCCATTTGGCCATCTGGATCCCTTAAACTTAAGCGTTGGTCACTGCTCAGAATGTCTGACTGCGGTCCTTAGAAATAGTGGAAACTTGGTCGAAATAACAATCTCGAAAGTTGCGTTTAGTAATTAGGTATTTAACTGGTTCTCAACTCACCTGTGTGCTCCACGTGCAGGGCAGATTCAGATGGGAGAAAGCGTGGTGATCAGGTCGACGGACACCCCCACCCCCACCCCCACCCCGCCCACAGCGACCCCTTATAAAAACATAAAAACCGCTCAGGATTTGTGAATGTCTACCTCCGGGGCTAGTCCGTCCACCGCCGGGGCATGTCCGCCTATGGGGCGGACTTGCCCCTGCTGAGGGGGGCGCACTTGCCCCGACACAGGCATCCATCTTGTCCGAGATATCAGCTGTCACTGACACCAGCTACAACCGTAAGGATACTTCCAAACGAAAGCTTGGATACTGATCTTTGTTCAATGCTCTGAGTGTCTGTCTGCCTTCATTAGAAATAGCGGAAACCTGACCAAAACAAAAATTCTTGAAAGTTACTTTTAGTACTAAAAATCAGGTTTTTTGTTCTCAGTTGAGCAGCGTGCGCAATATAAACTCCAAATTCACATGGGAGGAAGCCTGGCGATCGGATCACGTAGCGATGTCACCAAAACAACGATTTATCTCATAGTTTTCCAACAAAAGCCAAAGGACGGACTTGCCCCGAGGGCGGACTAGCCCCGGTCTCCCTTACCTGGTTATCTTCCTGTAACTCTGGTGACCTTTCAGGTGTTGTATTTTTAGACTTTAAAAAGGCGTTTGATTTGGTCGACCATGATATCTTACTTCAAAAAATGACCGTTTATGGTATAGGCTCACCCGCCTTGGCTCTGTTTCGTTCCCATTTATCCGACAGAAAGCAAGCAGTTTTAGTAAACGGTTCAGTGTCTACTCTAGGTGATATTTCTTGCGGAGTTCTCCAAGGGTCTGTTCTTGGTCCGCTGTTGTTTTGTCTCTTTATTAATGATCTTCCACTAAGCTTAACCCATCCCCGAACGTTTCCATCCGGCAAGTACATGAACACCGACTACTCGGTGTCATTATAGATGACCAGTTAAAGTGGCAACCTCATGTTCAGTCAGTCTGCAAAAAAGTCTCACGCAATATCTTTTTAATGTCACAGTTGAAGCATTTTGTAGACTGTCAAGCACTAAAGCTGTTTTACTACGCCCATGCCCAGTCCCATCTTAATTATGTATCTGTTGTTTGGGATGGATGTAGTGAAGTTCATATGAAGAAACTGAACTCTCTTCACAGGCGGGCAGCCAAGATTCTCGCTCAGAACAGTCAGATGAGCACTGACGACAAACTTAAAATGCTCGACCTTCTTCCAATGCAAAAGCAATTTTTCTTCAACAAAAGTGTAGCCATGTTCAGACTCCTTAAAACAGAAACCCCCCATTACTTGTATTCTCTATTTCGTTATGCACCATCCCGAAACCCACATTCTCAACACAATTTAACCATCCCCCTGCCAAAAATGGACCTTTACAAAACCAGTTTCACGTTTTCTGCAGTGTCTGTGTGGAATTCACTCCCGTTCGCTCTGACGCAACTGTCGTCCATAGTTACTTTTAAGAAGCAACTCAGAAGCTTCCTGTTGCACACATGTTAGAGTTCTATGATCCAAATTGCTGATTCTTGTTCGACCTCTTACTGCAATCAATTTATGCGCTGTTTTATAATAATTCGAGTTCAGTTCTATGCCGTATTATCTCTTTTGCTTTTAGTATGTTTCTATGCTATGCATTATCCCATAATGTCTGTGTTCCGTGTTAGTTACCTGTCTATGTAAGGTATGTTAGCTATTCTGGTGTTGTTATAGCTTCTGCATTGTGTGTCTTTTGGTCTTTTGTTTAACTGTGTTTTTCTTTCTATTTTAGTAGATTTTTTTTGTAGCAAGGACAAGTTGTAAGACAAGCACATGTGCTTAATACTTTCATCCTTGTAAAATAAAGAGAATTCATTCATTCATTCTCTCTCTCTCTCTCTCTCTCTCTCTCTCTCTGCCGTATTTCTTATATTAGTGCTCTTGGAGTACTCTGCGCATCATAAGTGGACATTGGAATGGATTGGTTGTGGAGGCATATTCGTAAGGTAGGTCGAGCCGCCCTAGATGAATCTCCTCTACCTAAACGAGAGGGTCGCCAGGACTGATACAAAGGAACGAGTTGTCCCAAGCGCCTTCCAAATGCTTTTGCGTAATAGACGACTCCACCCGACAAGCCCCGAGGCCAAAGCCCCGCCCCTTTGCTCTGCCGTGTATTGGCAAAACACAGTATGTCCATGACGTCGTTGCATGAGAAAAAGGGGTGATTTCAAGATGAAAGAGGTTGACGTAATGGTCTTTTTCCTCAAATGAAGTCAATGGACTTACTGCTTTCTTTCTATATTTCAGTCATATCAAACTACACGTGCTTCCCTCGTTGTGGTGTCTGGCAAGAAAGTTTGCCAGATTGGCTGAATTCTGGGGGTTCGACCCTTTTGATTGACATCGCTTTCAAAGGCATGTTGATATGGATGAGAACTGATGATAGAACACAACACAACCAAAGCGTTCCAAAAAGACAACAACAAAATGAAACAAACATAATAAAACAAACAAAAAACCCTAGGGATGCCCCGTGCATCATGCAAACACCATCATTTATGCTATATGGGTGAATTTGTGAGCGTGATAGTATTTACCGCCAAGTTCGTAGGCAGACTACAATACACGTATGACGTATGAAAAAAAAACAACTCACGTTGACAATGGATTGGTGTGAGAATGACGCAATTGAGACTGTAGAATCACACACACACACGCACACACACACACACACACACTGAAACGCACACAACACAACAACACAACACAACACGGCACAACACAACACAACTCATTACACCACACTCCCGCTCGCGCGCTCGCGGATGTACTTTATTTGTGTGTGCGTACGTGCTCTCGGCGACGGAGGAGGTGACGTTTTATTTTGGAATGCTGTGACGTTTTTATTCTGTTTTGCATATTTCCTGCACGCATTCGGTTCTTTGTCAAGGCCATGTTTGACAATCCACTCAAGCGGCGAGATCTGTACATGCCACCTGCAAAAACCACTGCAGACGAAATTGAAACGCGCAGTGTCAGACCGCCAAACGTATGCTGCAAGCCGTTTTACTGATGTGGTGGGCCTAATATTTGACGTGCACTCACGAAACACCTGACAACACGCCAAAACAATATAGAAGTGACTGGGCTACCATTACAACAAACTAGCTACTGTGATGAAGCGACAACGTATACTAGTGATACATCTGTAACGTTTAAAGTGACTGTGACACCCGGTAACAGCTGTAAATAATGCGGTGAAGCGCCTGCAACATCCAGTCACAGTGACGCCACTAGCATCCAAGAACAGATGTAGGTATTGTGCGATATCCGGCGAAACAATTACAGTGACGCCACTCGCATCCGAGAACAGGTGTATAACTACTGTGGGAAGGCGTGTGCGATATCCGTCGAAACAATCACTGTGACGCCACTAGCATCCAAGAACAGGTGTAACTATTGTGGGAACGCATCTCCGATATCCGGTGACACAATCACAGTGAAGCCACTCGCATCCAAGAACAGGTGTAACTACTGTGGGAAAGCATCTGCGATATCCGGTGACACGATCACAGTGACGCCACAAGCATAATTATACGAGCAGGTGTAACTATTGTGGGAAGACATAATTACCGTGACGGCACTAGCACACAAAAACAGGTGTAACTATTGTAGGAAAGCGTTCGCAATATCTAGCAAAACAATCAGTGACGTCAATAGCATCCAAGAACAGGTGTAACTATTGTGCGTACGTGATGGAACAGGACGTTAAACTCCCACTCATCCGTAACTATTGTGGGCACGCTTCTGCAACATCCAGCGAAACAATCACAGTGACCCAACTAGCATCCAAGAACAGGCGCACCTATTGTAGAGAAGCGTCTGGCGAAACAATACTGAACAATCACAGTGACGCGACTGCGACATCCAGGAACTATTGTTGTGAAGCGTCTTCGACGTATAAATCTCGAACGATTACAATGACGCCACTGTGACATCCAGCACCAGTTGTAACTACTGTGGTGAAGTGCCTATGCCAGTGGTAACGTGACTGCGACATGTAAAGAACTTTATTATCTTGATCTCAGCAGTGAAGCAACTGCATCATCTAGCTATACATCTGTAACGATCATAGTGACTTTTGCCACATCTAAAATGCCGCTTGGAATAGAACATGGTGAATACTGGAGCACCCTAAGTTACGACGAAAAACGAGGAATATGTATCCCTCTACTGGTTGTCCTTAATGCCAGTCTCGTTGGCAACATCGTCGCCTTTTTTTGTCTGGATATCCATAGCAAAAACACCTCGCAAGCGAGGCAGTCATAAACAGTCATTCCGTGGTAACGCTGGCATTTTTGCAATTATCACTTTCAGTCTTACGTTGTGTATCGAGCTTTATTGGGCTTTACGTGAGAATCCTGCACGACCCCGTGGACTGTGTCAGGCATGTCCTCGCCTATACTGCCCGTTTCTGTTCCCGGTTTACGGACTACCTGACTATACCTGACTAGACCTTCAACGACCGGTGGCTGTGAAGCGTCCTTTTGCTCTGCGACGGATCTGTAATGCCAGACGCCAGAAGATAGCTGTACTGGGAGCGTTCGTTTTCAATTACCTGCTCCATGCCTTTAACGGAATACAAACGGTGGGTGAAGAGAAGTTTGCGTTTGAGGTTCACTTTTATGTCTCTCAATTGTATTGGGGCCCTCACGTTCACAAACCTGTGTGTGTGTGTGTGTGTGTGTGTGTGTGTGGTGGAGGGGTGTGTGTGAAAATCCTGTTGTAATAAAGATGAGACCTTCGATGAACCCGGTAAACTAGATAACGAAACTGACGATATGATCCTGAGAAAACACAAAAGATGAGATCAATAAACTCCACCAGAGTTGGACATGGCACAACTAGACCACGTATGTATGGCACAACTAGACCACGTGTGTATGGCACAACTATACCACGTATGTATGGCACAACTAGACCACGTATGTATGGCACAACTAGACCACGTGTGTATGGCACAACTAGACCACGTATGTATGGCACAACTAGACCACGTATGTATGGCACAACTAGACCACGTATGTATGGCACAACTAGACCACGTATGTATGGCACAACTAGACCACGTATGTATGGCACAACTAGACCACGTATGTATGGCACAACTAGACCACGTATGTATGGACCAGCATCCTCTCTTCAAGCCATCGTCTTCAAAATTTGAGGGTTTGTTCCTGTGATGTCATTACCACATGAAGGTTTCCAACTACTTACCCAGACCAAAATATAAAAAAAAACTAAATTGAATTTAACTATGAAAAGGCTACTAATTTTGTGTTATAACAGCAGCATGCTCAGCTACTCGTTCTGTTTTTCCCCCCAAGTTTGAAGAATACCGCGTCTGCGTTGGTTCCCCATTGTTGATCTTTACCAACACGACAGAGCTCTGTGATTTCGAGAAGGCGACGACAAACCTCGACATAAGCCTTGAGCTTCCGCCCATACTCATCTTGGTTTCAGTCGACGTGTGCTTGCTTCACGTCCTGAAGAAACAGAGCCTGGTAAGACGTTAGATTGTGTAGTGACTTAAACAAGGTATATTTTCGTCGGTGGTTACCAAACTGCGCGTGTGCTTCTTAGTTGTTCAATCAACATTGACGGGATGGTGCGTATTTTAAAAAAATTAGTCAGCATCACCGAAAACCACTATATCGTACGATTTTTGGCTCCCTTGTGTAACAATGGGAGTCTATGTATTAACCCTCCGTCGTCTGTCTGTCTGTCTGTCTGTGTGTGTGTGTGTGTGTGTGTGTGTGTGTGTCCAGAAAACTTTAACATTGTCGTTTTCTCAGAATCTACAAACAGCAGAGGCACCAAACTTGGCACGCTAATAGACAACCACAAGACCTTTCAAAATATGTCATTTTGAATGACCTTGACTCAAGGTCAAGGTCACTAAAGCTCTCTGTTTGAAAATTTTACATTGGCATTTTCTCGTAATCTGCAAACACCAGAGGCTTTAAACATTGCGTGATGATAGACGTTGATAAGAACTTTACAGAAATACATGTAGTCAGTGGCCTTGTGTCAAGGTCAAGGCCGTACAAGCTATTTTTGTGAAACCTTAACATTGGTATTTTCTCAGAAACAACAAACAGCAGAGGCGCCAAACCTGGCGTGCTGATAGACAGTGATAAGACCTATGCACACATACCACCTTAAATGACCTTGACTCAAGGTCAAGGTCATTAAAACAGTCGGGGGGGGGGGGGATTTACATTTGCATTTTCTCAGAATCCAGAAGCATCAAACTATATGTGCGATGATTGACATTAGCAGCACCTTTCCAGACATACCTGTGTTCAGTGACTTTTAGTCAAGGTCAAGGTCATGCAAGCGTTGTTTGGGAAACTTTAACCTTGGCATTTTCTCTAAAACAACAAACAGTAGAGGCACCAAACGAGGCATGATGATAGACAGCATTGAGACCTACCTTTCTGAATGACCTTGGCTGAAGGTCAAGGTCATTAAAGCTGTCTGTTGTGAATTTTAACATTACCGTTTTCGGAGGAACTACAAATACTAGAGGCATCAAACTTGGCATAATGATAGACATTGATGAGATCTCATTTGAATGACCTTGACCAAAGGTCAAGGCCATACAAACTGTTTCGGGGAAAACTGTATTGATGCCTAAACTCAGAGCGCCAGAGACACTTTACTTGGCATGATAATGGATAGTGATAAGAGCATTACAAACATACTGAATGACCTTGACCTGTGTCACAAGGGAGCCATGGAGGCTTTTGCCTCTCTAGTTTTGTTTTTGAGATTATCTTTGAGGCGTTATCTGGACACCACATTTCGTTACTAGCTAGACTGGTCTAAAGATGTCAGACTAGATTAACGGTCTTATACAAGCATGATACCACGTCAATCAATCGTCAAGGCGGAACGATGAAACCACCTCACTATGTGCTCGTGCTGCTGTATCAACCGTGTATTTTGCTGAAACATAAACCACTATCGATAGCTACTGGTGAGGATTACAAGTGATTAGACGGTAGCAAGAAGTCTTTTAAAGAAAGTATTCATACCCTGCAGTTCTTTTCCACCATCTCTGGGCTTAAAATTAACTTGGATAAAACCCAAGTCGTATGGAGTTTAATTTTGTTTATGACCTTGGAACCTTCACAGTGCTAGGTGTCAAATTCTTCACCAGTATTGACAAGATTGTAGAAATTAATTATGAAAATAAGTTGAAAAGTATTCAGTGCATCCTGTCGGTATGGTCAAAGCGAAATCTTACACCAGTATGTAAAATTAGAGTTATCAAAACACTTGCCCTGGCAAAGATTGTCCATTTGTTTATTAACATTCCTGACCCAACGGAACATCTTCTTAATGAACTTAATAGAAAGTCTTTCTCCTTCTTGTGGAAAGGAAAGAGAAGTAAGATGAGCAAGGCAGTTGTATGCTCAGACTATGATGTAGGTGGTCTGAGAATGCTTGATGTACATTCTTTTTTTGACGTCTTTGGAGGGTGGCTGGATCAAACGTGTTCGTGGGGGTGACTCTGTGGTTAAAAATATTCTGCTAGCCTCTTGTCCAGCATACAAAAACGTACAGGTGTATGGTTGTGAATTTCTAAATGTTATAATGCAACAGTATAAAAACCAATTTTAGTTTGATGTTGCCGAGCACCATAAAAATGTTGCTAATAACTGTGTGCTTGAGCACTATGGTGAATTTTATCAGAATATGAACATTACAATAAGCATATGGTAAGGGACAGGAAAAACTGTACATTTAACCGAATGGATGGATAATGGCATTGTATCTGTTAGCGAACTTGTGGGCATAGATGGTCAGTTTCTTAATTTTGATAGGTTTAAAAAAAAATACCCTGACGTCTCTGGCAATTCTGCTGTATACTATGGTATCATTAGTGCCAAAAAGTCCTACCGTCAATCAACTGGTATCAACCCAGCCCCAACTAATGTTGGCTCTGACAACAAACTATGGTCACTGGTCATGCATAGTGGACGAAAAAGGGTGTATTCGACACTAGTACAGCCAAACTTCCATCCAGCTTGTATAGCAATATGGAGTCAGCACTTTGTCGACTTGCCTGACTGGAAAATTATTTTTCGTAAGCCATTTTGCACCACTCCTGATGCTCAACTCAGGTGGTTTCACATTAGATCTTCTTCTTCTTCTTTGCGGTCGCTGGGGTCACATTGGCAGGCCGGTTGTCTCGATGAAGTGGGCCGTTTTCTGAAGATCCTGCAGGCTGCCGTACAGCTTGGAGTGTACTGGAGTCTCTTCTGGCCACACTGCTGTACGCAGCTCCTGGAGCTTGGGGCACTGCTGGAGGACATGCTCTGTCGTTTGGTCACCGGTGCCGCAACTGCACTCTGCATTGGGGGCCAGTCCGAGCTTCCGGTGCATATGTGCATTGAGGCGGTTGTGTCCGGTTCTGAGCCGTAGAAGGATGACTTGCTCTTGTCTGGTGAGGCAGTGGTAGTCATCCTTCGGTGTTACTGGTTTGCGGGCTTCACATTAGATTAGTTCATCGATTACTGCCTACAAAAAGATATATATATATATATATATATATATATATATATATATATATATATATATATAGGGGAAGTAAGTAAAGCTGAGAGCGCTCCCTAGATCTAGGAGGTGTGTGCTTTGTATGCCATTGGACAAGTCCGCCTTGCCCTATATTGGCTACAAGCCACAATGGGAGGTGGGGGGGGGGGACCTACCATCCTACCGCTGAAACGTCTAACAGATCTAAGGGTATCTCACCATTCATAGTGCCCCCATTCCCCTCCCACCGGGAGGAAAATGGTCGGTACGACCAAGGCCATATGAATTGGTGATTTTAGCCAGATTATTCTGGGGCAGCCTTTTAGTGCTGGTTGGACGTTGCAGCCCTCGAGGGTATCGCCGCATGCTCACCTGATGAGGGTCCCATTGACCCGAAACCATGGTCGACCATGGTTCACGACCATAGTGCCCCCATTCCCCTCCCACCGGGAGGAAAATGGTCGGTACGACCAAGGCCATATGAATTGGTGATTTTAGCCGCTCACGACCATGGTTTCGGGTCAATGGGACCCTCATCAGGTGAGCATGCGGCGATACCCTCGAGGGCTGCAACGTCCAACCAGCACTAAAAGGCTGCCCCAGAATAATCTGGTGCGTCTCCAGTACTAGCAGACGTCGCTACCCTAAAGCTCTGCAAGAGGTTTCAGCGGAAAAAGACTAAATAATTTAGAAGGAGCAACTGCCTATGTGTAATGTCATGTAATTACATTTAATATAGAAAAGGAACAAAGGCGTTACTAAAGCCGAAAACATGCGCTCAATCAGGTCAATTTGAAAGTAGGGGAAGTAAGTAAAGCTGAGAGCGCTCCCTAGATCTAGGAGGTGTGTGCTTTGTATGCCATTGGACAAGTCCGCCTTGCCCTATATTGGCTACAAGCCACAATGGGAGGTGGGGGGGGGGGGGACCTACCATCCTACCGCTGAAACGTCTAACAGATCTAAGGGTATCTCACCATTCATAGTGCCCCCATTCCCCTCCCACCGGGAGGAAAATGGTCGGTACGACCAAGGCCATATGAATTGGTGATTTTAGCCAGATTATTCTGGGGCAGCCTTTTAGTGCTGGTTGGACGTTGCAGCCCTCGAGGGTATCGCCGCATGCTCACCTGATGAGGGTCCCATTGACCCGAAACCATGGTCGTGAGCGGCTAAAATCACCAATTCATATGGCCTTGGTCGTACCGACCATTTTCCTCCCGGTGGGAGGGGAATGGGGGCACTATGAATGGTGAGATACCCTTAGATCTGTTAGACGTTTCAGCGGTAGGATGGTAGGTCCCCCCCCCCCACCTCCCATTGTGGCTTGTAGCCAATATAGGGCAAGGCGGACTTGTCCAATGGCATACAAAGCACACACCTCCTAGATCTAGGGAGCGCTCTCAGCTTTACTTACTTCCCCTACTTTCAAATTGACCTGATTGAGCGCATGTTTTCGGCTTTAGTAACGCCTTTGTTCCTTTTCTATATTAAATGTAATTACATGACATTACACATAGGCAGTTGCTCCTTCTAAATTATTTAGTCTTTTTCCGCTGAAACCTCTTGCAGAGCTTTAGGGTAGCGACGTCTGCTAGTACTGGAGACGCACCAGATTATTCTGGGGCAGCCTTTTAGTGCTGGTTGGACGTTGCAGCCCTCGAGGGTATCGCCGCATGCTCACCTGATGAGGGTCCCATTGACCCGAAACCATGGTCGTGAGCGGCTAAAATCACCAATTCATATGGCCTTGGTCGTACCGACCATTTTCCTCCCGGTGGGAGGGGAATGGGGGCACTATGAATGGTGAGATACCCTTAGATCTGTTAGACGTTTCAGCGGTAGGATGGTAGGTCCCCCCCCCCCACCTCCCATTGTGGCTTGTAGCCAATATAGGGCAAGGCGGACTTGTCCAATGGCATACAAAGCACACACCTCCTAGATCTAGGGAGCGCTCTCAGCTTTACTTACTTCCCCTACTTTCAAATTGACCTGATTGAGCGCATGTTTTCGGCTTTAGTAACGCCTTTGTTCCTTTTCTATATTAAATGTAATTACATGACATTACACATAGGCAGTTGCTCCTTCTAAATTATTTAGTCTTTTTCCGCTGAAACCTCTTGCAGAGCTTTAGGGTAGCGACGTCTGCTAGTACTGGAGACGCACCAGATTATTCTGGGGCAGCCTTTTAGTGCTGGTTGGACGTTGCAGCCCTCGAGGGTATCGCCGCATGCTCACCTGATGAGGGTCCCATTGACCCGAAACCATGGTCGTGAGCGGCTAAAATCACCAATTCATATGGCCTTGGTCGTACCGACCATTTTCCTCCCGGTGGGAGGGGAATGGGGGCACTATGAATGGTGAGATACCCTTAGATCTGTTAGACGTTTCAGCGGTAGGATGGTAGGTCCCCCCCCCCCACCTCCCATTGTGGCTTGTAGCCAATATAGGGCAAGGCGGACTTGTCCAATGGCATACAAAGCATATACCTCCTAGATCTAGGGAGCGCTCTCAGCTTTACTTACTTCCCCTACTTTCAAATTGACCTGATTGAGCGCATGTTTTCGGCTTTAGTAACGCCTTTGTTCCTTTTCTATATTAAATGTAATTACATGACATTACACATAGGCAGTTGCTCCTTCTAAATTATTTAGTCTTTTTCCGCTGAAACCTCTTGCAGAGCTTTAGGGTAGCGACGTCTGCTAGTACTGGAGACGCACCAGATTATTCTGGGGCAGCCTTTTAGTGCTGGTTGGACGTTGCAGCCCTCGAGGGTATCGCCGCATGCTCACCTGATGAGGGTCCCATTGACCCGAAACCATGGTCGTGAGCGGCTAAAATCACCAATTCATATGGCCTTGGTCGTACCGACCATTTTCCTCCCGGTGGGAGGGGAATGGGGGCACTATGAATGGTGAGATACCCTTAGATATGTTAGACGTTTCAGCGGTAGGATGGTAGGTCCCCCCCCCCCACCTCCCATTGTGGCTTGTAGCCAATATAGGGCAAGGCGGACTTGTCCAATGGCATACAAAGCACACACCTCCTAGATCTAGGGAGCGCTCTCAGCTTTACTTACTTCCCCTACTTTCAAATTGACCTGATTGAGCGCATGTTTTCGGCTTTAGTAACGCCTTTGTTCCTTTTCTATATATATATATATATATATATATATATATATATATATATATATATAAGCTGGCAGAACCATCAGGATGTACCTTTTGCCAGCATGAGGAGGAAACCATCACCCACTTGTTTTGGCACTGTCAATGTGTACAAAGTTTCTGGGCAAATTTTACAAACTGGTTTAAAGATAACTGTCCTAACTGTACAGCACTGAAATTATCCGAGCCTCTGATTACTTTTGGCACTGCCAAAAATTTTTATACGGATTCTGTTATTGATCTATTGCTACTAGTGGCCAAATAGTTTATTAGAAATGCAGACTACAAGAATCCCGGCCAGACTTTATAGTCTTTACAAGACTAGTCAGAGATTGGTATACACTGGAAAGGTGTAGACATGGTGTTTCTGGACATTATGCAAAGTTCCATACAAAGCACTTCTCATTTGAGAAAGGGACCTTTTATATGACTGGTGTCAAACACTGATCTCATTGCTTTGTATCGTTTTGTTGTTAGCTAGCAAAGCTGTATGTGTGTGTGAGTGAATGAATTTAGGTGTGTGTGTGTGTGTGTGTGTGTGTGTGTGTGTGTGTGTGTGTGTGTGTGTGTGTGTGTGTGTGTAGTATAATAGTCTATATATGTAATGTGCGAATATAGTATAACTGTTCGTGCCATTTGTCTGTGTACTGTATGTAAATGTGTCTTGAATAAAAATGCCAAAAAGAAGATAAAAAACAGAAGTGATTATCATTGCACTTACGATGCTCGGCTATATATTGGTACATAGGTAGTGAATCCCTTAAGAGGACGTTTTTGTTATGAAAATATTCTTAATGTGTTGGTAAAATAATTGCATTTGCCTGCTGCTCATAGAAATTATTGTCTTACGTGATACTGTTCTCAGAAACTTATCTCCCAAAGAAGTTTCCAGCACCGATCGAAAAAGTTGTTCGAAGCAGAGATGATACGCAAAAACACAAAGATGATTGTGGCCGTGACTATCCCGGTGACCTTCAAAAGCCTTGCGCGTCTGGTCATCCATCTCACCTTGACCAACGACAATTTCCAACACCTCCCCTCTGCATTGGTGTACAGCATGGACGCCGTCTTCGTCATGTGTGTGTCGCTGAACGTCTTCTGCTACACCTATTTCAGTGTCAGGTTCGGCAAAGTGCTCCAGGAATTCAGGCTGAAAGTGACAGAAACGCTGACGTGTAGGCGGCGTAGGGAAGTTAGTTTCCAGCAAGATCTTGGGCAAAAGGTTGTATTCAGACTAAGCCATGGTCATATATTACAGACAGTAATAGTACCAGTATCAGGCGATAATACAACAACAGTAGAGGAAGGAGTATCAGAAGCAGAACCATCACCGAATAGCATCAACAGACACGTCAACAGAAACAGCACAAGAAGCAACAACAGATGACTCAACAAGGCAGACATCCACACTTAGCCAGATTTGTGAGCTTTAGAATCACCAATGAGCTGTTTCTTTTGGTTTCATTCCGATTCGTACAAGCCGTGTGGCTGTAAATAACTTGAATCTTTTTTGGGCTTCACCAAAGGACACGGCAGTGGTTATAGTCATGCTATTCTAACGATGCGCCAGGAAAAACTCAAACACAGCGAAGCGAAAAGAACGAAATCGATTTCGTTGATGTTTCTGAAGTTTCCCATTTTTCGACCAATCTGTAGTAGCAATGTGGGCTCGCTATGAGCAGTTCTCCTTCTGTGTGAACACCACAAATGTCGGAATTAAAAGATATACCACACTGTCTATAGAATCACCACTAGAGAGAGAGAGAGAGGGGGAGGGGGGGCATTTTGTCATTCAAAAAGCTACGCTGGCTGATTAACAGACTCATCTTCGCTTTTGTAAGTTGGCGTCGTGTTAAATGTGGTGAGAACTACTTTGGGTCATCCTGACGACGCTAAGGTAAGTTCTCTCTCCTCTCTCGGGCCTGTGCCGTCCTAGTTTTTTGCTTAGAGGCGCTGGGTCGTGCATAGTTACACTCCATTTGGTAATGCAGTCGCCAAAGCTTTTGGGGGGGAATAATTTTTGTGAAACGGTGATTTTGTGAATGTGTATTGGAAAAAGATGTTTAAAAACTTGTGACCTAACTACCTAATGAGCCATGTAATAGCCGATGGCCTCGGCATAAGTGAATATTTGCCATAATTTGGGCGATAATGCACCTTGGTAAGAAATCAAGTATCAAAATGAGCATAAAGTATACCTGCCGAGAACCTCATGTGACAATGATGTCAAATGTTATAAAGTGGCGTCAGTGAATGATGTCAAAGTGCTATTTTAGAGTAGTTTCATTCCTTGAAAAGGGTTTGTCGGGTTTTCCAAAACACACACACACACACACACACACACACACACACACACACACACACACACACACACACACACAAGAAACAGTGAAAAAATATGGATTTAGTCTGGTTTCCATAGAGCTCTTCAGTTCAATGCTGGTTTAGCGTGCGCCGAGAAGAAGCGGAAAGACGGAGAACACTGGCTCTTATGAAATATATTAGGTCACATCTCCCAGAATAACCTGCTCTCTGCGATAGGTCTAGAAAAGTGGTTCCATAAAAAATTTATCGTCGAAAATCGTTGGCGACTGAGATACCAAACGCAGTCAAGTAACGAGGCACCGCTTTTCAGCCGGAGACGGCGATCTCTTGGTCTTGCCTGTGAATAAGCTATTGAAAATCATCAGTTCACGTTTGTTATAATATTTTCGTAAGAGTACAGTGTATTCATAGTCGGTTATTGGTTGACGTCGGTAGGCACCGGACATCCTTGCATTGACTGCTGACAAACGAAATTGATAGTAGTATCAGAAAGCTGGCGGACGCCCACACACCAGTTGTCATGCTGACCGATGTAGTGTACAAAGTAGGGCAGGATATGGTTAAAGATCTTCAAAACTCGTAATGTCATGGTCGAAATATGCACTCGTTTCAACAAAAGCTGTGTGTGTGTGACGATCATATTGTATTAAGCCGGCTTAGGATGTGCCGGTCGCCTGTTCATTCATACATGTTCGATGTTGGTTAAATGTATAGCTGTTTATAGACATTGAGTGTTGCTGGTCGCATCATTGCGTACACTGTGATCCCATTCTGAAAACTACTGTAAACATGGAGCACTATATTGAGAACTCATACCACCAGGAGAGAAGTAGCAGTTGGAACAGGTTAGCATCATTATTCTGTCAAGGGACAAGTCCCTGCAAATGTCTAGGACGTTTTCCACGTAGCTCCACTGCTAAAAGGGAACCTGTAGACAATGTTTCTGCAGATATGGAAATTACAGTTTGGTTTTGAAAATATCAAATAAATAGATGTAAACGTGCTCTCCATAATCTGCAGTTTTGGTAGAAGACAAGATCTTTAAGGAAACGAGAGCACGAGCATCCGTACTGTGCGAGCAAGATAGTGGTACATTCATGTGTCCTGGTCTCTAATTCGACCGATTGATTCTGAGTTCATGGTAACAAATGCCATGCTGACAACCCTTGCACTTCTTAAAAAGCGAAGACCTTCAGAACTTAAGTCAAATGCGGATGCATCTACAGTCCACATTAGACATCTGCTGCACACCCCGAATAGTCATGAGACAAATGTGACAGCTAATAATGTGTATCGTTGAGACTTCGCCAGACAAGTAAAGACTGTCGTCTTAGAAACATCAGATTTCCCTGCTTGTAACTGTGACAGTTATGGCTGCCAGTAATCAACGCGACGAAACAGCCGTGTACAGCATTCTCCTGATCATCCTGCTTCTCGGTCTCCTTGGCAACGTCCTCTCCTTCATCGTCTGGATAAAAGCTGCCACCCACAGAGGCTCTTCCTCTAGTGGTAGCCACGGCAACGCCCGTCTTTTTGCCGTGCTTAGTCTTAGCGACGCGCTCTCTATTGTGAGCTTTGTCGTGGCCTACGCGCTGAAACTTGGAGCTGATTCCACCAGCACGTGCGACTCGCATGTGTTCATCTTCATTGCCGCTGTGTTTACCTTTTATTCCGATTACATAACCATCGTGATCGGGCTTCAGCGACTGGTGGCGGTGTTGCGGCCTTTCTCACTGGGTAGGGTGTGCAGCGCTGGACGCCAGTGGGCCGCTGTGGGCGGTGTCTTCATTCTCAATCTTCTGCTGCGGGCTCTTTTCGGAATGTGGACGGTAAGTGTAGCAAGTTCTTCACAGTGAGTACACACAATTGCTACGTTAAATTTTGACGGACGATGACGACGATGATAATGATGATTAGATATAGCGCTCGGGTCTACCCGGAGAGTGCTCGCGGTGCTTTGGGAGACGATTGAAAGATCAAAACAAAGAGAGAGACTCAGACTCAGACGTTTTATTGTTTAGACATTTGTCCATAACAATGGGGTGAGTTTTACATAGTCAACACTGGGTAATGCCTTATCATAAGTCACACGCGCGCGCGCGCGCGCGCGCACACACACGCACGCACACACACACACACACACACACACACACACACACACACACACACACACACACCGCTGGAGAGAGAGACAGAGAGAGAGATTCACAGGGTTGTTGGGAAAAACTTGATGTTGTACACAGTCATCATTGTATGCGGTCGGGTGTCGGCAGTGGGGCGTCGGCGTGTCGACAATAGTTAAAATAGGACTATAACTTTCAATGGTTTGATAGCGAGAGTGTGGTGGCGTTTTCCGGTGTAGAAGGCGCGGAATTCGCCGCCGTCCTGTGTGAGGCAATCACACATTATACAGTTCAGCATTCAGCCCGGGGAAGACTCGCGTGGTCTCCGTTTGCTCAGCACTGAGCCGGTGCACCTCAGTTTTGAGTTGATTGATTCGGGCTGACCTCCGCCGGATCTGTCTCGCCTCGTGAACGCGATTAAAGGAAGGGAAAGAAATGGAGGATGTGAAATGCGATCTGCCGTTCTTGGTCAATGTAACAGGGACAAATACAGGGAAACGGTGACTTGTGAACTCGTACAAACAGGGGTAACCGCATGAACCGCATACCGCATGAACCCCCCAGCACAAATGACTCGGGGGAACCGACTTTTTTTTTTTTTTTTTTTTTGAACACACTGTTTGTGGCTTTTTGTTGAGATTGCAGACCTTTAAATAGAGGCGCTGACCAGGGCCGCGTTTCTTAAGGCGGGCGCTTCGAAACGTTCCGGGGCGCTTTCCTATGAAACCGTCTTTAGGCACCTTGCCCGCGGCGGGCAGAAAAAGCGCCCGCGCGCGACGTCTGAAGCTAGTTTGCCGCGAGCAAAAGGTCACGTGGTCAGTTTCTATGTAAACAAAGATGGCGGCGCCCACCGAAGGCTTCGTTGAAGTGGAACTAAGAAATGGCTTAAAATGAATTTGCGGGTGGATGGAGACCTTCTGTCCCAACTTGTAATTGTGCAGAATAGTATACGAAAATAATTTGAGCTAATTGCACCGGGCCGTGGTCGCCAGTCATTCAGGGATATGTCGTGCGTGTTTGTGGGGAAGGAGTGGTCAAAGTGAGTACGTAATGGTGCCTTACGTCTCCGTTTTGCATCGAGCAGAACATGCATACCAGCGGTATATCATGCTCCAAGCCAGTAATTATTGCTCCTCCTCAAAAACGTCGTCTTCTGCGCTCAAAAGATGACTGATAGCTGCGAGCACTAGAGTTTTCTTCTTCCTTTTCAACCTTGCCAACAACCACGGTGTTCGTGATTCCGCCGCCATTTTGAAAGCGCCTTGGTTCTAATTGGCCGTTTCCCAACGAGGCAAAGCGACCTTCGCAAGCGCCCGCGAGCGCCTTTCCGTAAGAAACGCGGCCCAGCTTTCATTGTGAGGCAAAGCTACTGCCAGCCTTGTCAATATGGGCTAACAGAAAGCTGACCAGCTGGAAAGAATCGGTGTGGCTGAATCAGCTACAGAACAATAAAAATGATAATAATATCAAAATTAATTGCTTTTACACATCGCAGTCTCCTCTGCGTACTAAGTTCTCAGTGCTTTCCTAAAAAAAAAAAAAAAAAAAAGTCACGTATATACGTGCCTAAGACGTACACACACAAAACTGCTCAATTACCCAACAAAGAGTATAATGGAAGGTGTTTCACTTGTCCGGCCCAGATTGAGACCCACAACTTCTGCAGCGACTCTGACACGTGGCTGTTCACCAACGTGACGGAGCTGAGTCAGTTTTCCAAGGACGTGGCCTTTGTCTACATGGGCATTGAGCTCTTCCCGCTGGCCCTCCTCCTCTCTGTCAACGGGATACTGCTTCGGTTCCTCTGGTCCGCCAGACAGGTGGGTACTCTCTAGTCTCTACAACAAGTTTCAACTGACTGGCACTTTCTGCATGCGCCTGTTTTAGTGACAGTAATTTTTAAATAGTGACAATGTGCAAATACATTCTTGTTTTCAACTGACTTGCACTTTCTGCATGCGCCTGGTTTTAGTGACAAAAAGTGTAAAACAGTGGCAAGGTGCAAATACGTTCCTGTTTTCAACTGACTTGCACTTTCTGCATGCGCCTGGTTTTAGAGACAATACGTTTTAAATAGTGACAAGTTGCAAATGCATTCCTGTTTTCAACTGACTTGCACTTTCTGCATGCGCCTGGTTTTAGTGACAAAAAGTGTAAAATAGTGACCTGGTGCAAGTACGTTCCTGTTTTCAACTGACTGGCACATTCTGCACCAGAAGCTGTTTATTGACGACTGCTTTTAGTGATGATGTGGGGATAACGGGTGCAATAATGCTTCTGTTATTCGCGGATGTGTAATGGCAGTGGCCGGAAGTATTATTTATATGAGATGCTTGTACGATTTGCAAGATATTTTATACACAACGAGACCGAAGACAAGGATCATTAGAAACAAAACAAAAAAGCCGTTATTTGAATCTTGATCTCTCCTCATGACTGATACTGTGTTGTCTTTGAGTGTGAGGCCATTGAAGTTCCATGTAGGGTTCTGTGTGTTGTAGGTGTACATTTTGTCTCAAACATCTTAGCAGCGACTTTTCAATCATAATTTTACACTTGTCTGTATGATTACAAGCAACCCAGATCTATGTGTAGGGAAAAATATGCTGCAGTGGTCAAAGAATACGAATGCACGAAGCTTTAAAATGCCTACATATTCTCTATTACCCTCAGGCATCGTAGTCACACCTAAAAATGCTTTCGATCTAGAAACAAATTACCATGCACAGACCATTCAAGGGCACGTACCTGACAGAAGTTTAAAAAAGTTTCCGCTCAGGCCATACTGGAGTAATGCTAGTCTGCTTTATGTTAAGGCCAGAAAGCCACTTCACTGAAATCCACTCACGACACCTTTGCCTTTCTTGTGCGCAAAAAGTCCCAGCTTCACTGGCAGCTTGCCTCCTCTTGCTACCCCCTGGCTAGTTCGGGTAACCCTTGAGTGATCGGGGAAGGGGAAGTCACATCCTCGATTACAGGGACGCCCTGGTTACCCCTTGCCAATGCATCTTGCCCTACCACATACAAAAATCACCTTTTTCATGACAACAAATATCACCACAAGCTAGCACACTCGCAAAACAGGGTACTGCAAACAAACACCAGACTTAACCCCACGCTCAAGTTGTGTCCTTACGCCAGTGCGTAATTTAAAAAAAAAAAAAAAAAAAACAAACGTTTACTGTTTCATTGTGATCCAGGTACCTGTTCGCCGACCGTCAGTGAGCAGCATGAAGAAGGAAGAGTCAGGCAAGCGCAGGAACACGCAGCTGATCGTGGCAGTGTCCGTCCCTCCCATCCTCAAGTGCCTCATGATACAGATCGTCAACATCGTCCTGATCGTCGACGATTTCAACGTGCCCGTTGGGTTGCGCTACTGCAAGGAGGTGGCTATTGTCCTGTCCGTGTCTGTCAACGTTCTGTTTTACTCCTACTTCGGGGACCGGTTCAGGAAGAAGCTGAGAGAGATGTGGGAGACACTCGTCCACAGCAGGTCGGTCTGCTCCGAGAAACGGCTGAGGAGAGGGAGTTGCTCTAAGTCCGCCACCACATCGGTTTCAACGACAGAAGGTCTATAAGGCCATCGAAATGAAATGTCTGCTTCTCTGAGACCCTAGACTCTTTATCTAATGCCCCCCCCCCCCCCCCCCGAGTCAAGTCTAGTCAAGTCAAGTCAATGGAAACTGGGGAGCCGGGATGGCCAAAATAAAATATTTTAATGGTAGAGCGTTGGACTCTCAATGCTCGGATCGTGAGTTCGAATCCCGGCTAGGGCCAAATATTTGTACTTTTTCTCGTTGCCCCGCCCTTTATACACCTTTACGCGGCGGAAAAGGACGTTAAATTCCCAAACACCCACCCACTGGAATTTACTGTCTGTACATGTTTTGCCAAAGCTGAAATAAAAATCTGGCGTCCGACTCAAGACACATCCTTGGCATGACTCCTTCCCTTGGCTGTCTCAGAGAGAGAGAGAGAGAGAGACAGACTATGTCCTGTTTGCTAGCAGCAACGCCGACTGAAATAAAGATTTGACGATACCGTCCGTTTTACCGCTTCCTGATTTTCAGTGCATATGTGTGTGTGTGTGTGTGTGTGTGTGTGTGTGTGTGTGTGTGTGTGTGTGTGTGTGTGTGTGTGTGTGTGTGTGTGTGCGGCCCTGAAAGACTCTTTCTCTCTCTGCAATGAAAATCAGGAAGCGGTGGGCCGGTATCGTCAAATCTCTATTCCGGTGTTGTTGCTTGCAAACAGGACAGCAGAATCTCCCCCCCCCCAACCCCCTCTCTGTTTGTGTGTGTGTGTGTGTGTGTGTGTGTGTGTGTGTGTGTGTGTGTGTGTGTGTGTGTGTGTGTGCGGCCCTGAAAGACTCTTTCTCTCTCTGCAATGAAAATCAGGAAGCGGTGGGCCGGTATCGTCAAATCTCTATTCCGGTGTTGTTGCTTGCAAACAGGACAGCAGAATCTCCCCCCCCCCAACCCCCTCTCTGTTTGTGTGTGTGTGTGTGTGTGTGTGTGTGTGTGTGTGTGTGTGTGTGTGTGTGTGCTGTGTGTGTGTGTGTGCAGCCCTGAAAGACTCTTTCTCTCTCTGCAATGAAAATCAGGAAGCGGTGGGCCGGTATCGTCAAATCTCTATTCCGGTGTTGTTGCTTGCAAACAGGACAGCAGAATCTCCCCCCCCAACCCCCTCTCTGTTTGTGTGTGTGTGTGTGTGTGTGTGTGTGTGTGTGTGTGTGTGTGTGTGTGTGTGTGTGCGCACTGAAAATCAGGAAGCGGTAGAACGGGCGGTACCGTCAAATTTCTATTTCGGCGTTGTTGCTAGTAAACAGGACAATATCTCTCCTGGCTCTCTCTCTCTCACTCACACACACACACACACACGCACACACACACACGCACACACACACACACGCACACACACACACACAAACATTTACCACTCAGTCAAAAAGGACGAAGGAACTGTGCGACTGAGAGAGAAATAACCTGTTGCCATTTTCTTGGTGATTAAATGTCGCGGAAATCACGATGTGTGCACGTGTATTCAACGAAAACTAGTGGAATCGAAACGGACGTGTCACACCAGGAACGGATTCAAACATAAGCTCAGGCGCGTAGGAAGATGCTGAGAGGAAGGGGGGCCCACCAAGTCGGGTGAGCCATACGGCCGGGGTGAAGAAGGGGGTGGGGGGGGGGAGATGTGTGTGTGTGTGTGTGTGTGTGTGTGTGTGTGTGTGTGTGTGTGTGTGTCAGTGTTGACTGCCAAGGATTGTGTCCTGCGAAAGCAGAGCAAGGGGGCCCCACCACTGGTGGGCCCCCTCTCCTCTTATCAAAAGCAAGGGGGGCCCAAAGATATTCGGGCCCCCCTTCCAAAAATCGAACGGGGGCCTGGGCCCCCAGGGCCCCCGTGGTTCCTACGCCCCTGTAAGCTGAATTTGTCGCAACAGTTTTAAGGCAATGTGTAGGCCCGGCTGTCATCGCCGTCAGTCCGTGATTATGTAGTTCAGGGGACTAAATTGAGAAACGCCATCACAGATACCTGCTGAAGCAAACTGAACGAAAACACCAACGAATTCGATTTTGTTCTCGTTTTCCTTACAGTTCGGTTTTTGTTTTTTGGCCTATCCGGCGCACGGAAGAAGAAGACTGAAGGACCACCGTTTTACGTGTGGCGAACAAGGTATGTTGGACACTTCACGCGGAGGTATCATCCCGATGCAATTAGTCATCCGCCACTGTCGCTCTGCAAAATAAAGTGTTTTGCAATGCGGGAGTGTAGTAGCATTCTCTGAGCTAACTTGGGAACCAAGCCAATGATACGTCTTGGCTTGGAGTCCATGCCTCTAAAGAACCGGTAGGAATAGGGAAATTTGTGGCGACTCAAAACGATGTGCTTTGTAAAACAAAAGAACAGCCTAGAATGGTCAAGAATAACGTAGCGTTTACGGCAAGCATACTCTGGCAGTAAAACTGATTGTGAATAAATCGTAGCAAGGGCTTTTGTTCCATTCGAGAGGCCCGCTAGCCGACGAGTTTTCGTCGCCATGTTTGATTGCGTATTAACAACGTGACACATCACGTAGTGTACCAGCGGTAAAACAAAAGCGAAGCAGACGACACAGTCTACGTAGACAGACGTAGCTAATGCTACGTCTGCTACGCCAGATATAGCGTCGCCAGCCGAGATCTTACGCGCGGTACACCTTCTGTAGCCATGCTGAAATCTAGAGGTAAATCGTTGTTTGAACCGACACATACAAAAGAAAAAGAATCATCCCACACTTGTAGTCAGGCAGTGAGATAGTAGTAGTAATGTATATAAATGAAATGTCGATAATGCTGAGTCACAATCACAGATGCCATTGCTTCTAAAAAAAAATGTATGCTGTGTTTTACGTGGATGCAAGGTGATCAGAGTTTCTCTCCATGTGTAGGGCAGACGCGAAACTTGGAGTCGTAGCGGATCTATATCTTTGGTCCGTCGGAGCAGCATCCGTTAGGTGACTGTTGCTTGCAAAGAGTTGCAAAACAAAATTTATCGACGTTTAAACACGAATTTCGAGAATCTTGTATTTATTGTTGCTGTTTGGGTGAGCCTGGGTGTTTTGTTTATTTGTTGTGTTTCATGTGTATCAGACAATGCAGTTCTATTCAGAGAAACACAATGCAGAACGTTCTCACACTAAACATTGAAATGTACGACTGTTGGTAAACACTCTCCGCCCAGTGTGTTCACCTTGTCACTGAGTACACTTCTGTTGGCTCAATGCTAGATGCTATCACTGTGCAGGTGTCTAGGTGTTGCGATGACTGACACCACAAAAACAGCTCAAAATGATCTGTGATCATTAAAATCACAAAGATTGTCCCTAATGTGGCTTCCAGTGACACTTCAGTTTTTGGCTAGTTGTTCATACTTCAGCCATGTGCCCAATGCTTTGGTGTGTGTGATGGGTGCATTTTCTTTCCTTCGGTCTGCATGAACTAATAAAAGCACTCACTCACACACACACACACACACACACACACACACACACACACAGATGCTGAGCCAGAAATTAAAAAGTAATAAAACGCTACAACACTTTGCTTGCACAACAAACATAATGCATAGTACATGTAGTCATTTTCCCCATCTTTATTGAGAAAGATTGATGTCACAATTCATGCACGCACATTTTCCTACAATGGGTATACTTCCACAATTCATTCAATTTTTGTCATGACAGCCCTGGAAGGTAAAAAAAAAAAAAAAATCAAACAGAAACAGCAGCAATAGAACTGCAATTCCTACTGCCTGCACAACAAATATAACTGCCAGATCACAATACAATATGAATCATATGCTGAACACACACATAGGGTGGCAACAGACAAATAACATGCATTGCTCAGTAATGCTATTTGTACTGTCATTTTGTTATACTGTCTCCTACAGGCTGTGTATTTGAAAATATGGAATTAAAATTATCTTCCATATTCATCCTTCTGGTATATTCTCCTACTGTGTATTCAACAGAAACACAAGAACCATGTCCCCAGCACATCATACAACTCTCATTAGGCTGACAGGAGCAACTGGTCCTCTTCATCCAAACAGACATTTGTTTTCCTCAGTCTGCTGGTCAAACACTTGAAACAAATACTGTCAATACTATTTGAACATTTTCATCCCCAAAATGCCAATGAACACCGCTCTCCAAACCACTAGCTGTGCAACACTGGTGTGCTTAAAGTGTACTTTGGCGGTTCATTCAGATACACTGTGACATTTTGCTGTAGGTACCCAAACAAAGGAACAATCCCACATGCAAACTAAGTAGTCAAAGTTATAATCCATTCTCTCCGGTAATGACTTCCTTGAATTAATATTTGCATACATACTGCACATTTCAGTCAGGGCTGTTCTGGACAGTAACCCAAATAATCAGCATTGCACACTTCATGTATCAAGAGATCACACATCTATTTTTATAAAGTTCGCTGTAGGCAATGTGCCTGATGAAAGAGGTAAAAGTTGTGAGATATATGAAAGATGACAGTGTGGGACAATATACAGACAACCTGCACTGCAACACACTGCACTACAACATAACTTTCACATTTCCAAAAGGAAGGCTAGGATCCCTAATTTGTCTGGACATTGACATAAGTTAAACCAAAGCAGCACAGTTCACCGATTTTTTTTCCTTACATGCTTCCACAAGTTTTAGGTTAAATGCTTTCATGTTGGTGTGCATGTAGGTGTGAAACTCTCCCATGTTGGCCTACAAATACTGTACACATATATATGCATTTAGGACTGCGTAAGGCTTATCTCCTTGCCTCAAAATTTCAAAGTCTCTTTGCAGCCTCTTCAATGCCTTTCCTGAGACTGGTTGTTTCTTGTCTTCCCCTGGGTGCTTCGATGGGTGAATGGTCCAAAGGGCGTTCACATGCTGTTCTAGATGTGATAGCAGCAGGCAGTCATACAGTTCCACATGAACCTGAGCACAGAAAATATAAATTGATCACAGCATGGTTGGGAGTGGGGAGTGGTTGGTGGGGGTGGTTGGTGGTGGGTGTCAGTGCTCCTCGCTAAAAACTAGCAACAGGGGTGGGGGTTGTTTATACATACAGCTGTGTACATGTATCATACACATGTAATATGGTACACAAGAGGCCACACCAATGTCAAACAGGCAGTATTTATGAAGACTGTTCAAAGTGTTATTTATCAGTCAATGTTTACCTCTGCATTTCTTCTTGTTTGTCTGATGTGTGGCAGTTTTTAGATGACTCTACTGAGAAAACATACAAGCATCCTGACAGATCAGATGTTAGATCAGGTTTAGGAGAAAAGATTCACATGTAAACAAAGCCAACACTAACAGAAAATAACAAAGAGCACCAGAACACACCAGACTCAAATGAGACCAAACCTTCCTTGAGATATCAGTGTCACTGTCACCACACTTTCCCATCATCTTGCTCAGCAGCAGCTCTTTCTTACACTGTCGATGTCATTGTCAGCTATTGTTTCACATTCACGAGGTGACTGATAACCTAAAGCTGGTAAAAGACAGAAAGTTTTGGTCAACACATTACTTGGGATTCTAAGTTACCATTAAAACCAAACATGAACAGAACAATTGTTCAGTGACTCCACAATCCTAATACTATAATTCCTCAAGAATAACTTCACAAAATCAGAACAAAGGTGTGTTGCTGTTTCTTGTAGAACTAGAAGATGCAGATTGGTGAGCTTTGTTTTCATTAGACTACAGTTGTGGTTGAGGTTACATTTGCTGTATGTCCAAATGTGTGTATGGAGACTTTTGTAAGTATATATTCATATTCACAGAAATTTACACTATTTCATAGGTAACTGAAACTCATGGACAAAAGGAGGCTTTGTGAGTTAACTAACTCAGCCTACATAAGCCATTTTCCTGATTATAATTAGGTATATGAAGTAAAGCACTTACTTCTACTCAGTTGTGTGTTGGGGCATGGTCCTCATCCTGTAACAGAATGACATCACAATAAACACTGCTTACATCTTTGCATACATCAAATGCAGATCAATACCACTTCAATTCAGGAGAGGGAAAAAATTCTAGTGGATGAATCTCATGAAAGTTACACTACACATTCACCTACACATTTTCAGCTTGTCTGTCTGATGCATGGCAGTTGTTCTAGATAACTAATGGACAGCAAGTTCCCATTCTGCAGAGAAACAACCAAGTTCAAAGACCACTAACTAACTGACTTACAAGTGCTCAAGCAATAGTAAGTGTAAATGTGTGTAAATGTACACAAAGCTAACAGTTACTCTAACAGAAAAAAGCACTGCACCATCTGTACCACACACCATACCTTCCATGAGACATCAGTGTCAGTGAATCCACTTATTCCATCATCTTCATCCGTGGTCAACAGTTCTCCCCAGTTGTGATGTCATGGTCAGTTTGGGTGCCACTTACTGTGGGTGACTGAGAGCCTGATGCTGGTAAAAGAAATGATTGTTTAGTTGATTGGTAAACATAACAATAACATTGCCTTAGTAACTCATTAATCATAATGTCTTACAAAATTCATACATACAAATATACATGTACCAGTTATTGTACACAAGCACATCATAAAAAACTTCCCACAATTTAAAACAACAACAACAAACACAAGACAAAACCCCTTCCGTGCTTCCATGGTCCAGATCTATAGTTGATCTCTTACCAAAACAACCCACAACAACCCAGCTGAGTCCGACCAGCAGTATCAAGTAGCAGTACATGTAGTGCTGAATCTTGACTAAACGACTCTAAATCTGTTTTCAATCAGTAGATACCAAATCACCACCTTTCGGACCCCCTCTCTTTCTGCGCTTACTGTGAAATGGTTCCCGACTGATTTCTACATGTTTCTGCGTTTACGCTGAAAAGCTGTTTGCAAAGTACACGTACTTAGAAGTCAAGTTTCAGTTGCGTCACTGACTGGTTAGAGAACTTACACATTACAAGCCGGGAAAGAGCGTTGGAAGTCAGGCGGTACAGCCGTCGATTGCGCCACTATCAAAAGCGAGGAGAATACTTTGTTCTCGTGTGCTAGTTCTACTTCTGATGTGGTGTATCAGTACGTTTCCTACTTTTTAACCGGAGATAATTAGGCCTAGCGTAACAGAAGTTTGCCGACACGGAACGGTTCGCGACGTACCCCGGCTCCGCTTCACAGAAAAGAAGTTTATTATCTACTCATGATTACACTAAACAAAGACAGCAATCTTACAGTCACATACCATATCATTGTAGAAGATGCAGACATTTCTTGTAAACGTCACCGATGCAAATATTCCTCAATTTTCACCAAAAAACAAACTGCAGCTCGGGAGCGTTGCAAAACTGCCACCATTTTTATTTTGTCTCGGTCGGCCAGACAGGAAAGGGGCGGGGCCTCCGCTGATAGACTCGAAACCAAGGTCAAATCAGCGAAAACGAATTTTAGCCTCTAGCCATTTTCAGGGCCACTCGCCATCCGCGAAAAGTAATTTGCCCCCCAATATTTTGGGGTATGAGCATATAACGGTACCAGTTGCTATGCTCTTGCCATCACAGTTTTCACTCGCCCAGGAACACATAGTTTGGAACTGTGGCTAAAGGTACGACCTCGACCTCTTAGCCACGTGACTGGGGTATCTCTGAGCACGAACAACAACTTGAATAGGCGTTTCGACTATTTCACCTAGCAACACTTTGAGGACGCCAGACCATGTCACTGGACGAAACTTATGTGGCGTACATTGTCTTCCTTTTCATTCTGATTCCGGGGCTAGTTGGCAACCTTCTCTCTCTGGCTGTCTGGGCCGCTTCAGTGACTGCCTCCTCGACTAAACCAACGGGCAGGTACGGAGGAAACGCCCGCCTGTTTACTGTGCTGTAGTGACGCGCTCTGTATCGCCGGTTACATAGTGGCGTACTCGCAGTCGATACAGGCACATCCTCGACCCGTTCCGTGCGGCGCCCACGTCTCCTTCTTCGTTGGTGATCTGTTCGGTTTCTTCTCCAACTACCTGGTTATCGTGATCGGCGTGCAGCGGCTGGTGGCGGTGCTGCGACCTTTCTCCCTGACCACACTCTGCAGTCCCACACGCCAGTGGATGGCAGCTGCTAGTGTTTTTGTCCTCATTGTTCTGCTCGGCACTCCCTTCGGGGTCCTGCAGGTACATGTGCATGTAATGTTTTCGGTGTTTAGGTTCTTGGTTTTCTCTACGCTACGTCCTCATTTAAATTTCAGAACAAAAACTGTTGGGTTCCATGACCTGGGAGAAACACCACTGGAGCTGGCAAAAAAAGAGTTGGGGCAGCAAAAAAAAAAAACAAAAAAAAAACTGTTGGGTTTCAGTTGTTGTTTCTCCGCCCCATAATTTAAAATCTAATTCATAAAGGCCGGTCTGTATCTGTGGGTCATTTGTCACATGCTTTTTACATGGGATAGCTGCTTGTTGACGGGATGAGGGAGGGGTGCGTAACACATCATGGGCCGGTCCTGTTGTTGTTTGCTGCCCTATCTCTTTCCCAGCTCCAATGGGTTTCCTCCTAGGTCATGGGCGGAGTCCACGGAGGGCTCTGAAGCTGGGGCCAATTTTTGCTACGCCTGATGATCAGAATGATGGTATGCTGATACTATGGAGGTCCATATGGTTTTGGACTGCGTGACAGGGCCACATTCCACGTTTCCTATTATAAATATCCGGGCTTTAACCAGGCCCGAGAACCACAGCATTTGTGATGCCGGCCGTGTAATCATCCACAACATGAGATGTGTCGTAACAATGCAAGCAACCCCCAAAGTCGCACCCGTGGATTGGGTGAATCACAGCTGTGTGGCAACAACTGTCCCATTGAGTCCATAGCACGCCCGCTCTGCGTAGGAACCGGCCTAGTTTGGAAAAACCCCTCTGTAACAAGTCATGTTCTCATGTCGGTAAACAAAGGTACAGTGGCGTAAAGGTTTTACCATTTTAAAGCGACAAAATGTTCAGATGCGATCTGCTCAAAACTACCAGTTTTCTAGATAGAGCCTTCTAGTCGGCCACCCTTGTTGTCCGCCCCGGTCAGTGTCTGTATGGACCCATTCGAACAGGAAATGTTCGTCAGTAGGAAACAAATGAAGCCGCCAACCTTCGTTCCGTGTACATGTACTTCGCAGATTGACCTCTACTACTTGTGCGCGAGGTTGGAGACGCTAGTGACTGATGACGTGACACAACTGAAACGGTTCATTAACGTTGTTCTGTGTGTCTACCTGGGCATCAACCTTCTGCCTCTTCTGCTCCTTCTCGGTGTCAGCGTGCTGCTGCTTCGATTCCTGTGGTCGATGAGACGGGTAGGTTCATCATCATGTCCTTGTATTATGGTTTAATCGATCACCGATCGCCTTTGTATAAGTGGGCTGGTCAGTGGGTACCATGAGTTTTCCCGCTGTCCAAGAAAGCGGAAAACAGTACATGTTATAACGAAAAAGAGGACACGAAACGGCCGCGATGTCAAGTGCTCCCCAAAACCAACAACGGAGGAGCGGGGGGGGGGGGGGGGGGGGGGGGGGGGGGGGGGGGGGGGGGGGGGGGGGGGGGGGGGGGGGGGGGGGGGGGGGGGGGGGACTGCCCTGCATGTCCAACCTTTTTTTTTCGTTTTTCCTCGCGAGACGGAGGAAAACCAACACCAAACGGCGGAGATTTGCCTAGAGGCAGCGGAATTCCGCCGAACGGTAGGAAACAATCGCACACCTGGGCCGCAAGCACAAGCACTGGTAGGGTGGGTGGGCGTCTCAACGTTTAACGTCCTTTCCACCCACAACGGTGACACCACAGACGGGGCAACGAGAAAAAAGGCCGAACAGATAGTTTGCCCTAGCCCAGGCACAAGCAGATTTCAACATTTTCAACTTCAGCTTAACGTTCACGTATGTCAAGATACAACAGATTCGCGCGAAGCCTCGCGTCGCGACAATATTGCCCCAGTGCTAGCGAAGCCGCTGACTGGCCTGGTCTGTTTATATGCATATGGAACGTAGTAGAAAAGCATCGGGCATTCAAAGAAAGCCGTATTTCTCTAATACTAGATGTTACACAAGGGAGCCAAAAAAACGGCCTTTTCACCAAATCCGCGGGGCATCACTCCTGTCGGGAAACAATCTTAGAGGTCCGTAAGTGGCATTTCCCACTCCATTCAACGCGCATACTGTCATTTTAAGTTTACTTTACACTTTCCCCAGATTCAAAGTGAGAAACCCACCACAAGACGCGTGGAAAGGGCAAAGTGGAGAACACAGATGACTATCGCGGTGTCTATCCCAGCCATACTCAAATACGTCATGATACAAACAGTCAACGTATATTTTGTCATGCACGGCACGGCGGTTGGACATGAAGTAATCATTTGCCGTGACCTTGTCATCATCCTGTCTGTGTCTGTCAACGTTTTGTTCTACTCTTTCTTCGGGGTACAGTTCAGAGTCAAGCTGAAAGAACTGTGGGGGAAAGTTGTCAGGAAAATAGAATGCCTACGATACGTTGAAGAAAGTCTTCACGAGATTGAGCTAACCGGCCCGAGCTCATGAATGCCACACCAGAACCAGGCTCATTTTAGTGGTGGTGTTTTGCTGCTGCTGCTGCTGGACTGTTTTAAAGTACAGCGCGTCAAAATACGTATTCAATTCAATTCAATTCAATTCAATATAACTTTATTGTCTGTCGATGGCAGAAAATTTTCTTCTGGCTCACACACACACCCACACACACACACACACGCACACACATTAATTTATCTAGACATATAATCCATACATATTAACACAGATCCTAAAGTAATGTGATGTCCAAGTCTAATACTATGCAACTAAACTAAGAAATCTAAACTAAAAGATGGCCAGGGCATAGCGGACATGACACAGCTGTCATAATTCAGTACTTTGTAGTGTGTGGCTAAGGACAGGAGCGACATTCGAGTACGTAAATACGGTCGTAACTACCCTGGATTACAGATTTGACTTTCTAGTTATCTCAGCATTACCAGCCACACATGCCCAGGCATGCCCGTACACCCACGCACACCGAAAGCTCATTTACCAAATAATCGGTTGCAATTAGCAGGTTTTATTGTTTTTTTCCCCTAACTGCAGTGCCATAAACAATTTTCTAGGGGAAGGAATATTAGCCGGCTGAGCGCTCAAGTCGAAATTCACTTTAAACAGTCGGTACTACCTCAGTGCCCGGGGTTTCAACGCAGTTATACTGTCTGCCTTTCCGCTGAAACAATCCATCATTCCCCGACACTTAAAGAAAGTTTAACATAAATAGCACACAAATCACATGGTGCATGGGTCCACGCAGTTATGCAAAGGTCAGTCCTTGGATACTTTGCATCGGCATTACCCGCGCGCACACTGACACAGAGACGTACTGGACTCGGACATTGAGACGAACATCTGTGGCTAGCCCATCTATTCCCTCCGTGTGTGTGTGTGTGTGTTGATTGTGTATGTGTGTGTTGATATGTGTGTGTTGATGCGTGTGTGTCACGGTGTGTGTGTGTGTGTGTTGATTGTGTATGTGTGTGTTGATGCGTGTGTGTTGATGCGTGTGTGTGTCACGGTGTGTGTGTGTGTGTGTGTGTGTGACCGCTTTTCGCCCACCATTCGGATCCAACACATGGGTTCGGCATTAGTGCAGGCCTAGTTATGTCGACGCCGGGCGGTGCCCATCTCTGCCGCGGCGTGTGCGTTCTGAAATGACGGAAATCCTGCTCTCAAATTGTGCACTGGCCTTGTTGCTTGTTGAACGCTGACAGCACAGAAATACCGCACAGCAGCCCACTTAACTATAATGCTTAAGGCGAACTCTTGAACGTGTGCCAGCCAGTGGAACTACCAGGCAGGAACACTGCAGCCACAAGCAAGCAAGTTTGTTCGTAGTGAACTAAATCCACGGAAACCGAGTTTCAACAGCTCACGAGAGTCACAGCGAACAATCTATCGGCGCTAGACCGAGAGAAAACAAACAACTAAAAACAAACAAACAAACAACTAAAACATATACCGTTCAGTCATTTTGTGTTCATTGAAGATCACTCTGACCCACCATGTCAGACTCAGAGTCGTCGGAGAAAGATGTGGAATTCGCCGTATACACCGTCTTCATGATAATTCTTATTCCCGGGCTCGTCTGCAACCTCCTATCTTTGGCCGTGTGGGTGACTGCGGCCGCCTCACCCAGCATAGGGCTTACCGGCCGACCGGATGGGTCCGCGCGCATGTACGCCGTGCTGTGTCTCAGCGACTCCCTCGCCATCATCAACTACATCGTGATGTACGCACGAACGCTTCAGTATTTCCCGGACACCACATGCGACAGGGACATATTCCAGTTCATTGGTGATATTTTCTGTTACTACTCGGACTACGTGCTCGTGATCATCGGGTTGCAACCGTTGGTGTCAGTGTGGCGACCTTTCTCCTCCGGCACACTGTGTAGCGCCGGGCACCAGTGGGCAGCCCTTGCTGCAGCCTTTCTCGTCCGTCTTCTGACCAGCGCTCCATTCGGCGTCATATACGTAAGTGTAGTGCTAGAAACCTCATTCGCTGCTCTACGCCCTCCTTTGGTAAAGGAGCCAGTTTAAAAAAAATCAGTCAAATTACTTGTTATCGGCAAGGGGAGATTGAAAGAGAGCGTCAAACACACACTCACACACACACAAACCAGTAACCAATAATGTTGTAGGCTGCAGTACAGGAGGGGGGGGGGGGAGGTCAGGAAGACTGGCAAGTCTGCTCGGAGACAGGACTAACGAGTTCCGACTTCCACTGAGTTTAAAATGATTTGAGAAGCACTTGTGTTCTATCACAACTTGACGGTAGTACTGTTTGAGCACAAACGTGACTTTTTCACATGAAATCGGTCCTAAGAGCTAGGGCTGGAAACGGTGTGGACGTCAGAATCAATTTCCAACTCTCCCTAATTTTGTGTTTAGTTATTGAGACACCACATACCAATACTGTTCATCGCTTAATCCTGTCTCCCTCGGCATGAAAAGTTTAGAAGGAAGTGAAAAAAGACACTAGTAACTGCATGGACTGATCATCTGCTGACACCAACACAGACGTGTGAGACCATGTAAAGGTAAGCAGGTCAGTGGCATTTCCTAGTGACGGAATGTTACTTTCCGAAATGAACTTTTCTTTTTCTTGTTTTTCGTGTTTGTTTCGGATGTTTATCCCACGCATTGTGTGTTTCCCCCCTACAGATTGTCGCCTTCCGTGGCTGCACTACAGGCTGGTCGCACTTGTTGTGGTTTGACAGTCCACACGACTTCGTTAACTACGTGAAGACAGTGGGTTATGTGGCGCTGGGTACCGACTTGCTGCCTCTACTTCTGCTGCTCATTGTGAACGGGCTGCTGCTCCGCTTCCTGTGGTCTCAGGTACACAGGTACACCCCCCCCCAAAAAAAAAAAAAAAAAAAAAACCACCACACAAAAAAACACTTGCAGTCTGGCGCCATCCTTGTAGCACGGTTGGGTGAATGGGATGTCAAAGACGGAGCAACGCGAAAAAGGCCAGTACATGTACAAATATTGGCCCTAGCCAGGGATCCAACTCGCGACCCGAAGAGTGAAAAGTCCAACGCTCTACTGTCTCGGCTCCCCCACAAACTAGTACCAAACATTTCGGCACCGATATTAATTTTGTTTAAGTCTTACCTTTCAAAACTCAAGTGCTGCACTCCACAGTGTTGTGTAATTAACACTTTGTTTGATCTGTGGGCACTGATGTCGCCTGCAACCAGTTCTCGTGTCTCTAATGGTGTCATGCACGGTGTTTGTGTGTTAGTGAGGTAGCTCTGGTTGAAAATTCGTCTAACAAAATTGCATGTTCTTGTAGAAACATGCCACTTTGTGAGTACATGGGACCTTACTGGACAATTTCAGAGAGGAGGACAACTCGTGTGAGTCATCCCGTATTGGCGTTTCGCCAAATCAAGTCACGTTTGGAATGTAACTGTTGACTTTGTTTCAGTTCAACCAAACTCCACCCGACAGTCCAACCTCTACTCGGCTGGACACAGCCAAGCGAAGGGCTACACAGATGGTGGTTGCGGTCTCCATTCCAGCCATACTCAAATACATCTTGGTACAAACTGTCAACATACACGATGTCACACAAACACCTTACGATCAAGCTCTGTCTCTCTGCCGTGACTTTATTATCATCGTGTCTGCATGCATCAACGTTGTATTTTATTCATGTTTCGGTGAAAGGTTCAGAGGCAATCTGGTAGCACTGTGGAACAAATTAATCCTGAAAATGACCTGCCCTAGACGAAGAAACAGCGCACAAACAGCAACCACAGGCTTGCAGATGTATAATGTTACACCCACGTAATTATTCTGTGGATTCAACAGTTACCAGATAAGGTGCGCAGCAATGTGTTGCATGATACTGATAACTCAACAGCGTTCAAGCTACATGTATTTACTGGGTTTGCCAAATCCCACTTACCGTTACCCGGGGTACGTCAGGGATTGGTTGGGAAAGACAGATTGTAAAAGTCTCTTACCCGACTGATGGTAAAACAAAAACAGAAAATAAATATGGTGATAATTCAGCCAGAAACAGTTGTCAAACGATCAACGAACAGTGGTCCTTGATGATGGTCTGCTTACAGTGAATTAATTCTGCTCTGCAGGTAACACTGTTCCAGCCAAGCAGGCAAACCTATTATTTGTTTTCCTAGTAATTGGTTGGGTGTAGTATGACACTACTGACAGTAGACACCAACAAAACAGCTCTAACCGACTTATGAGCCTTCAGATGTCAGACGGTGGGCCCTTTACAGATACAGTAGAACTCGGTTATAAGGAGTGCTCGGGGACCGAAAATTTTACTCCTTATAACCGAGGTTCCTTATAACAGAGTTCTCGGATATAAGGAGTACCCAAGCCCAACTACCTTATAACCGGACTTTTGCCGTTTTTCGGTGTCAGAATCAGCAACACACTCTCTCTCTCGTACAATGAAACAACAATCTGATGAAAATTACTCAAACAAATTACGTCGTCAAGGTCACTCAAGGCCTCCTTCAATGTCAGGTTAAATTTTGTTTGTTTGAACATGAAAATACTGTTTTTGCTTCCCAACAGTAACTGGCTATTTGCTAAAAAAAATAAATAAATAAACAAACAAAAACCCAACCAACCAACCAAACAAAAAAGAGCTTATGAGAGAGAGAGAGAGAGAGAGAGAGAGTTATTCAGAGAATAATGTAGTCTTACCAACGAAACATTTTGGGAGTAGAAGTTTTATTTCAAAATGAATAGTGCTGCTGGAAAGAACAAGTAAAGGCTCTCGTATTTTTTCTTCTTGCCAACATTCAATTTATCATACAATGGTAAAGAACCAGTTCAAGACAATAATACAGTATAATGCAAAATAATGTGCCTTTCCCAGGTAATGCACTTTTGGTTTCTTAGAATGATTGAAATTTTCTTCGAAATGTACTTTCAGGGTTTTTTTTCAGGTTTTGTATCAAGTGGACTAAGAAATTTGCTTTCCTAATACCGAGTTTTCTTAAAAGCGAGTTTCTTGTATCCGAGTTTTTTTGTAAAACATAATTAAGAAGGGTTTGGCCGGGGGGTGGGGGTGGGAGATTCGTTGGCAATATCCATGTTTTCTTCATTTTGGCGTGTACTGTATTTTGAAGGCCTTAGCGAAATGCCCGCGGCTGTGCAGCCACTCATCTCATAAACAGTTTGAATACATGCATTATTTCTTGAGAAAAGATGCCTAAAAGCCGTACATGTACATAACAAAGCCTGATGACCGAGGGATGGGAGGGGGTGAAAGGTCTTCATTTTATCTTGAAATCAAAATTTTATTCATCTTGCATGCAGCTATCAGTGTTTCTTTTTTTCTGTTTTTTTTTTCTGTTTTTTCTCAATACTTCACAGATTAACCCATGCACACACATACACAAAGGGCGACCAAAACCGACCCCCCCCCCCCCTCCACTTTCTCTCTCTCTCTCTCAGTCCCCCTGTCTTTCCATTCCTCCCTCCCGCCCCCCCCCCCTCTCTCTCTCCCTCTCTTTCAGGCCCCCTGTCCTCTAGATCTATGTCTTTAGCCCCCCCCCCCCTCTCTCTCTCTCTAAGTCTGTCACCCACACACAAACACACACAGAGAAGAAGAAGCCTTATCTTGCATCTGTAAACCATTTTAGTAGATGCTGATCGACACTGTCTAATGTGGCAGATCTCGACTTTTTTCGAGAAAGATCTTCCGAACCTTGGGAAACCTGGTTCAAGTATCTTTGGCGATCTCGCCATATGTTACATAGTGTAGTGAAGGGAACCCCCACCTCTTCTGCAATAGCTACTTTCCTTTTTAGAGGGTTGGCTTGAATCTTTCGGATTATTTCAAGCTTTTCACTGAGGGACAAAGACGTCCTTTTCTTCCGTTCCGACATCTTGGAGACGAACGGAAGTGAGTTTCGCGAAAGCAAAGGCGTATGAAATAACTCAATCTACTTTCGGTTTCAAGCTGGTGCAGTCGGCACTCCTTATAACCGGGCTCAGGGTCGATTTGGGGCAAAATTTTTCACTCCTTATAAGCGAGGTATCGTATAACCGAGCTCCTTATAACCGAGTTTTCGCAAGTCATAACAAAGAACAAAGTAAATCGGGGATTTTTTTTTGGCTCCTTATAACCGGGCCCGACTGTATTTCATAAATAATAACTAAACTAAACAAGTCATGAGATCCTGAAATGTTCAATGTGTAAAGCAGTGTATACATGTGTATGTGTTTGACAGTGACATCTAGGACCTTGACAATGCCAAACTCAGCCAGCTGGCTGAAAAATCTAATCCCTGAGATGAACATTACTGAACAGAGCTACTGTGACTGTATGGCACGACTGTGAAATCTCTTACATAAATTTACCAGTCCATACCACTCACTCAAAGTGTGACACAGCTTGGTAAATACTTAAGCTTCTATAACTGCTTATCATGCTCATGCGGCGCGCCGCACAGGAAACGAACCCTTATCAAAGATTACCAGACTCCCTGACTTTCCTTCCCTGTCAACAACATAGCAAGATAATGTGACAAGTCAAGTCATTTTATTCCCCACCCTCTGGGGGCACAGGAAACCTCATTGCAAAGGTTAGCAAAGACTAAGAGTGTATACACTTCAAATCTCTGTTGTCATAACGCCGCCCAGGTGGAAACAGTCGCTTTCAAAGCTCTAGGCTGCTTGCCACATAGAAGGATGTTTCATTTGGCCATTGCGTCCATTTCCGTGACTTTGTGGCTTCTAATATCAAAGAAAAAAGATTTTCTTTGAGACTACAGTCCATTCCTGAACAGAATGGGACCAGAAAAAGCTTCAAATAAAAATATCTGTGCCGTCTAGCTAGTCCTCAGTCCGCAACCAAACGTTGTCTGCGCAGAACACAGTATACTTCTACAACAACCAATATGCCGGCCACAGTTACCACAATAGTCTCAGAGGCTATATAGTGTATTGTGACCCAAGTGACTGATTCTGATGCAAAGTCAGCGCATTTGATGAAAAGTTTTCAACATGTGTCGTATGCCTGTCATACGTATTGAGACTTCAAAAACTTCTCTCGCCCCCTCCTACCCCCAACCCCCTCCCTATGCAGTCACACAACCTCCCCCTCCCCCAGGAAACATAATCTAACTCAATGTCGTTTTTCTTCTAATTTAACAAATGGCTTTGACCTGTCACAGCCAGCCACAAACTTGTACATGTACTTGGCTTTATAAGACTACTGTCAAAATGTCTTTCGAGAGCTGAACACTTTGATTCCATTCTGGGTTGACGCTCGGGCATACTTCGTAAGGAGTGCACCGACATCAAGTTTCTCTGTCGTTAAACCACTGAAACAAAGAACAAGAAACTGCCTTAACTTACAAATCAATCAAATAAAAAAGAAACCAACCAAGAAATATCGCCGTTCTCCTCAATTTTCACCCTTCAGCCTCTGTCAGCCTTTTTTCTATTCCTGTCACTCAACAGTCGGTAACAGAATTGCTTTACAATAACAGCTGGTGTTGTGCGCAAAACATCTTCCTCTCTAATTGTTATGCCCCCAAGATATAAACGCGTCTCTAATGTATACTACGCAATACAAGATACATATAATTATATATACATGTACACATTTACAAATAAGTGTATAATATACATACAGGGTTACAGTCATGTACTATGTTAAGAGCTGTGATTGGGTGCTTTGCTTGAGTATATTTGTGCCTTTGAATGTTGAGCATATATATACCTGATATATGGTGTGATTTCCGCCAGTGTCCACTTCTTTCTTGCGTCAAACAAATAGTCAAACCTGAATTAGGAGGGAAAAAGACAAAAGCATAAGATCAGAACATCTTACTGAGTTACTTCATCTTTAGTGTGGTGCAAAATATATCTAGATCTTAAAGTTGCTCTAGATCTTAAAGCTGCTCATCCCTTTGCTAGTCTATGAGTAGATTTTGACAAGAGCAGGTTTGAAAGCAGTATAGGCAATTGACTATGTACTGTGTGTTAACTACAGGTAAAACCTGTGTTTAGAGTACACTTGTACAAAAAAGAAGCCAAAAATCGAATGCTTAAAATGCCAATTTAAAAAAAAAAATTTTTTTAACAAAATGTTTTAGCTACTCCACGAAGATATATATATATGCATACCATCTTTGATGTATTTCTGGTAAATAGGGAGGCTGGGGATTATCTTTTCTATTTGAACTGCTGTATTTAGACACTCTCTAATTGTCAGTAAGGGTCCCTGAAACTCTGGGTACATCGCATTTCCTTTTTTTCTCTTAAGAAAATTGGTATTAATTTTTTCCCAAGTGAGCAGGTTTTTACAATTTTCTTTTTCCAAGTACTCAAATTTATCAGTTCTACACCACACATTTTTCTTCAATACTGGCTAAAAGCTGAAAATAGATAAATTATATTAATCTGACTATTTCTAACATCACCCCAAAGGCTTTGTTTGAACTGATCATAGGGAATTTGAGACAAGGTGCATAGACGTAATGACTTTGGAACGTCGTGAAGTGGCATGTTTCATCCCTTGTCATTGTTGTATTTTGGTCAATGGTTTCATTGGTATTCTCTACTATCAATGGCTTTGGGTCCTCTCAGTGCCAGTCTGCTGCAAGGCTTGTCGTAAAATGTGAAAGCACAGTCGGAAAATTTGTTCTACTGTTTTACTAAAATGTTAGAAGCAACCACAGTCTTTCAGTTTGTTTCATATCTAGAGTTAAATGGTCTTGCAGCGTGTAAACGTAATTGATTTTGATTGCTGCATTTAGTCAGTTTTGCATTAAGGTGTGGATGGATGAGCAAAGGATAGAAAAAAGGGACGGACAACCTTCAGATTCTTTTCTGTAACCTGTACATGTATACTGTTCTTATACCAACTGAGTCTGATAATTACGACTTGTACATATTGTACTTGAGAAAAATAAAGTTTCTGTCAGTATTAGCCTCTATTCACTGCTGTTGAAGACTGCTTACCTTTCTGACACATCCTCTGGGAGATCCTCTACAGGGAAGAATGAAATAGTCTCTGGCTTGGAATCACGATCCACCAGCGCAATACCCTGAAAATGAAATCCGAGCAAATATCTATACAACATAAATGACGGGTGAATCTCCTTTTTTTTCTAGGCAGCCTTGTGATCACTAACCTACTCCTTGAACAGTTATACTTATAAAACTCCTTGAGTTATTAACACTTTGTGATGGTGTTGAGTGATTCAGGCAGGCAGGGAGGCAAACACAGCGGTCGCTATGACATGAGTTTTATTGCAACAGGAACACAACAAGCAGAATACCAACAAACGCAGTCACAAGCAGCAGGGCTGAGAGCGAGAGTGTGAGCGTGCAGCGAACCGTGGCTCGCAGCTCCTTATATGCGCCCAGCGCGGCCTGCAAAGAAAGCAATGGCAGCTCGCAGCAGAAGCATGGGCTAGATGCTCGCCTAGCGGCGAAATCTGTGTTTGTGTACACACAGAAAACTAACAATAGCGGGCGTAATACAACAGCTACAAACTTCAAACAAACTGCATTCAAAACAGCGTGAAAAATACTTTAAAATGGCATAAGTTTCAAACATCATCAAAATACAGAGAATTCCCTATCGCCGATTGAAGAGCGTAAAGGCCGGGACCGCGCATTTGAAAAAGGGTGAAAATGGCAAAATACACCCGTTAAACTATAAAACAGCGCTAAAAACAAAACATGATCAGAAAATACAAACTCTTTAGGAACTACTATAGTTTACATAACTTTAGGTTAAGCGACTGCGGAGATATTTAGCACTAAATGGACACAAACAAACACAACTAATTTGCACATGAGCCATCGTGGTTCCGCAACGCTGCACGCGTGCGGTAGCCTACAGGCGAACACAGCCTGCGGCACACAGCTGGCCGGAGAACCTAGGGCAGTGGGCGAGAGGGTCCAAACCACTCGGCTACAACTTTCATCACCAATGTCAAAACACTGCAACAGCCAGGACCAAGTGCTATCAATAGTATCATTGTTAGTGCCGAGTCCTTGAGTTCAAAACCAAGAACATAAACTGCCAACCCTCCCAGATTTTCCATGAAACTCCTGGAGAAACAACTTTATGAGACGGGGCAGATTTTGCTACGCGCAGCAGCAAGTGTTAGTGATACAAAACAAGACTGTGACGTTTCTCCACACAATACATACTTTCACGCACACAGTGACGTAACGAAATCTGCGTCATAGGCACTTGACGTGCACGCTATGCTGCTGCGTTCTTTTTGGCGGGAGTTGTGAGACGTGTGTGTGTGTGTGTGCGGACGGATGTAATGATGGCTATCTCCTAAACCACCTCGCGGGAGGCCTTTTTACTTTGAGATAAAATGGGAATTCACCTTCTCCAGAGCTACCTTTCACGATTTTTAGCCTGCCGCATTTTCAGAAGAGTTATCGCCGATTTTAAAAAATCGGCCATGTTACGAATTTTTTCGAAAAAATTGTTCAAATGGCTTCATTTTCTGAAATTGGGAAGATCATCCAATTATACTGCCTGTTTTCGTAGCACAGCTCTGTAGCTCTGACAGGTTTTGTGTAAGGAAAATATTTCCGAGGTAGGGGTGGTTTGCATATAAGGCCAAATATCTATGAAAAGACTACTTCAAGTTACTCATCATTCCGGTATTTTTGTCACTTGTGCCAACTGCACATATGACATGAACTACTGCACTATTATCGCTTTAGTATTAAGAATAACAGAGCTTTTAGATAAACACAATTTTTTAACGATTCTGCGAGAAGCGCCGGTCAAAAAAGTTCCAATTTTTGCAATTTCGTAAGTACAATCCAAGGCACTTAAGTCCACGTTTCATCAGCTCTCTAGATCTTCCAGATTTTATGTCAAAATTAATTCAGTCACGGAAGTCACTAAAGCAACAAGGAAATCACAAGATATGAAGAAGTATCATCTGTCAGACGAGCAGCGTGAGGCTGACGTCAAATCTTTGGTTCACAGACAAAATCTGCAAGTATCGTCACTGCTTCCGACATTTCATCAGCGGTCTGGATCTGCCAGATTTCATGTGAAAAATAATTCAGTCGGTGAAGTCACAAAGCCAACAGGGAAATCACAAGACATGAACAAGCTTCCTCAGACGATCTCAGGGCTAGAGGCTGACGTCAAAAGTTTAGTTCACGGAATTGACGTCATCTCTCTCTCTCTCTGTATGACGACATGCCTGAGGCTGACGTCAACTGTTTAGTTCACGGAACTGACCTCTCTCTCCACCCGGCCCCACCCCCAGTCACGTGGCTAATCGGTCGAGGTCGTAGACAGGGCTTGTGTTAACGCACAAACTGTGCGTATTGACGCACAGAAATCACGAAATGACGCAGAAAAAAAATCACTGGAGGTTTTACTGACGCACAGATTTTAAAATTTTGGAGCAGGAGTGCGTCGCGTGATAATCAAATTTGATAGCATGACGCACAGCTTTCACAGTTTTAGTTTCAATCTTCGGCAATCGATTGTCAGAGCAGTCGCCACAGACGCTCTGAAATGTACGGCGTTTATGTCTGTTAGAGTAGGCTGACCCTCAGATTTTTCTGCTGGAAGTCATGCTGACCCTCAGAAAAAACATCTACCACAAGCCCTGGTAGAGGATCTAGTGTCATTGGTAGAACTTGGAGAGGGGAGAACCGGCAACAATAACAACAAAACAGACAAAATAAAATGAAGTTATGAGAAACAACTTCGTAGGACGGGGCCGTTCCTCCTTGTTTATGTTTCGGAGGGGGAAAAAAAAAAGGTGTTTGTGTGTGTGTGTGTGTGTGTGTGTGTGTCTGTTTTTTTTGTGTTTTTTTTTGTTTTGTTTTTTTTGTTTTTGGGGGGGGGGGGGGGGGGTCTTTTCGTTTTTTCCCCCCCCCCATTCTGCAGAATACTTGTATGTGCGTAGGTTGGGGGGGGGGGGTCCTTATTTAGAAAGTGTGCATTTATCTATGACATCAAAACTGAATGTGCGAGCTATGTCATCAAGAAGTGAAGTGTTTCCCCACATCTGTGTTTCTGATAAGGACATGCACAAGAAATCAATGATTCATGGTGTGGTTTGAAGCAAAGTTTTACCATGGCAGCCCCTCACCCCACCCCACCCACAATTCTGACTTTACAAGATAGGCAGTCCCCCCCCCCCCCCCCCCCCCCCCCTGATTCTGACTTTACAAGATAGGCAGTTATGCAAAAAGAACAAGTGACTGGTGGCAGAAAGTTCTTCAAGAGTATGAAACCAGTTATAGGTATAGTTTTGCTTCCTGATAATACACTAGTTGACCGAATCTCAGCATAACTGTAAGTGTTAGTGTCGTCAGTACTGCACTGCAAACTGCCAAACAGAAGGCAGAGCTGGTGGAGTACAGTAAACAGTAACTACAGACATGATAAGGACAAAAGAAGAAAATGACTAGGAAACTGACCTGTATCTGTGAAAGGCTGGTTTTCATTCCTGGTGGGACGCTCTGTTCCCACACTTGCAGGAACTCATTCAGGTTGAACTGTACACAAAAGGGGGAGGGGGAGCTTGAAGTCAGTACTCTCACTTAACAAGAAAAACTTCTTCTCAAGTTCTGTACATCAAATATAGGCATGAAGGGTGAGCGTTTGGTGGTTTAATGTCTTTTGTGGGTGATATCAATGACGGGACAACGAGGAAAAGGCCAGCACAAATATAAGGCCCCATACGGGAATCAAACTCACAATCCTAACATCGAAATCAGGCATGGGAATTAACTGAAAGAAAAAAATCTGAAAACTAGGGGTATTTGCTCCCCCCCCCCCCCCCCCAATTCCTTACAATTGATCAGAATCTAAGAAACCTGGGGCTAGCCTGGGGTATTTTGCAGGGTTTAAAAAGATCTGTCATGAAGTAGTTTCCTTTCGAAAAGTCAGAAATAAAACAACCTTCAGGGCACACACACACACACACACACATACACACAGAGTAAGCATTACACACAATGTTCACCAGACACTTGCTTCGTGAATTACATGTATAGGTCACACAGTAAAACAGAGATGAGCACTTCTGTAGATGTTTCTTCGCATGGAGGTGGTCTGTCAAAGTAGCAAGACCTCGACTGGAACATGACACATCCTTGTTGCAAACAATGCATCATGCTGCAGCACTGACATCAACCTTCCAAAATCAGATGCAGACATGTTCCGACTTCAAACACCCACTCCCGTTTCCATGGTAACCCTTTAATGGTCAGCATTACCAACAGTGCCATACAATTATGACTCACCTTTCCTGCATTCCTGAGACAAACTTCCGCGTAAAACTGGCACACCTGGTCTTCATCCAGTCTGTAAATACCTAGAAAACATGAATTGTACAGAAAGTATAATTCATTTGTTACAGAGAAAAGACATGCGCTGATCTTCACCATATTCGATAACAGTGGCATGATCAGTGCACACACACACACACACACACCAGGCTGGAAAATTTCATGCCAGACTACCTTGTTATTCAAAACGATGAAACTGGTTACATGCTTTAGTTCTTATTTTTGGGTTTTTTTCTTTTTCTTTTGGTTTGTTTGTTTGGTTGTTTTTTTTTGTTTTGTTTTGTTTTTTTTTTGGGGGGGGGGAGGGGGGATGTAGGTTCTGTTGTTGAAATCTGTCTTTCTCCGAGATGGAGGTACACAGAACAAAAATTCAGCCTCACCTGCTTCTTCGCTGCTATCTGCAGGCTGCGGTCTGGAATAGCACTCTACGACATGTTTTATCACTTCCCTGGAAACACACATGCATGGAAAAAATAAATAAATAGAACAGTCCAAGCAGCTGTCTCTGGCAAATTTGCATGAAGTTTTCAAAGGGGCCTGATTACCCCATAACCTCTCCTGCCTCATTTACTGATTTAGCTGCTTTTCTGAAAGTAATAATCTTGTTCTGACATAAACATCACAACATACACACAGAAGAAAGGCTGTGAAAAGGAAAATGTCGGTTGGATGGGCCTAAATGTTTGATGCTGTGGAACGGGAAGCACATCCTACTATTCTCGTGATAATTATGTGATCTACTGGACTCTAGGACGTCTGGAATTCGACGAACCTGAAACAGGGGAGACAAGCCCCTGCAAAAATGAAAACAAAAAAATCCTAGCACTTAGTATGAGAAATTGTAGCACCCACCTCATTCAGGAACTCCAACTATACACACAAAGGACTGTCAAAAATTGCTCCATCCTGCCATACTGTTCTGATCAACATTGCAAATATGAGCGGGATTTTTCCTACCTAGGTCGGCTCCTACCCAGAGCGGGTGTGCTATGGGCCCAATGGGGAGGCTGTTGCCACACAGCCGAGATTCACCCACTTCACGGGTGCGACTTTGGGGGTGCTTCCCTTGGTATGACACATCTAATGATGTGGATGATTACACGGCCGGCACCGCAGGTGCCGTAGTTCCCGGGCCTGGTGAACGCCGGGATATTTATGACAGGAAGCGTGGAATGCGGCCCTGTCCCGCAGTCCCAAACCACATGGACCTCCATAGCATCATCTTACCATCATCCTCATCTCCATCATCATGCATAATAAAAATTGCCCCAGCCTTCGAGCCCTCCGTGGATTCCACCCATGACCTGGGAGAAACACCACTGGAGCTGGCAAAAAGAGTTGGGGCAGCAAAAAAAAACAAACAAAAAAACATTGCAAATATGGAGACTCACCTGCTCTAAGTTACTGAAAGTGTAGGTAGCTTGATTCTCTATTCTACCAATACATGTCTCCGCTTGGCAAACCTCGAGGCTAAAACCTTGCCCCTTTACTATACAGCGTATTGGCAAAACAGAGTATGTCCATGATGTCATTTTATGGAAAAAAGGGGTGATTTAAAGATGAGAGAGATTGACGTATTTTTTCCTCAAATGACATCAATGGATTTAATGCGTTCTTACCACATTTCATTCTGATCAAACTACATGATTGTGCTTCCCTTCTGGCAAGAAAGTTTGCCAGACCATGCCACGTGTTGTGCTGAACGTGCGGAATGCTTGGCTGAATTCTGGGGGGCTCATCCCTTTGATTGGCAGGAGTGGAGTTGTCTATTGATACTTTATCAGTCCTTGGTAAAATGCTGTGTATTTGAGAGCATTAATTAGCATTTCTGTTTTGAATGTCCTTATTTTTTTTTCCCAATGTGGGCAGCATGCCTGGATGAACAGAGATTCCTATCACTGACAATTCTTTTGCTGTAATAAATGCTAACTAGTGTTTGTTAGCGTGTGTGCCGTCTCTTTGACCAAGTGTGTTTGTACATACATGTACATGTATATTGTGTGAGTGCATGCGTATATGTAGTGCAAGTACCTGCTTCAATCAAAGTGTTTTTAATTTGTGTAAATAAAGACTTCACATTCACAGCTACCATTTCACATCACAATATTCTTCAAATGATTCCTTGTTGAAGTTAAAACTAAAAACAAAGTGTCGACACCCCCCCCCCCCCCCCCCCCCCCCCCGGCTCACCTTGGAAAGAGTTCTTCTAGAACAGCGAGACAGTCAGCAAGAGGAACACCTGTCTGCAGCCAGTCTCCCTCTTCAGCAAGCTGCACGATGTGGCTCATCACAGTTGACAAGTAGTCAAAATCCAGCATTCGCCAGTAGCCTGGTATGAACAGTTCCATCACATCAACTCTTGTCTGGGATTTTTTTTCTGCTGACTAGTACCTCAACCAAATGACACTCATGTTTTTAGGTCTTTATTGTATGTCTTTATGTTATGCCATATATGTGCAGTATAGTGAAGCATGTCAACTGTCATACTGAAGGCAAACTATGCAAGATGGCAGTATGACCATGAGAAAGTATTCCAGACGGTGGATTAGTCTGTGCTACCTTGAAGTTCCAGAGCTCGCAGATTCTTCAGGCCAGCAACTATCTCCTTCTCACTTGCCTGTACCACATTCAAGAATTCCGTCATAGTGTACTGCAAATACAAGATATATATATATATATATATATGCACAGTGCACAAACACAGAAGTACTAGTTCACACAATGTATACTAGTAGAAGTGCATTTCATAGGTCCATGCAAATGCAATGTTAAGCTTTCTTTTTTTGTAACTCAGTTGCAGTAGTTTATGCAGACAGTGACCGCATTAATAGGAAATGCAGATAATATATGCAGTAGGTAACACTGTTTAGTGGCAAACAGGTGAAAAGTAGATCCAAGAACTGAAGAAGACCCCATCACAAACACAAACTTCTTTTTTTTTTTTTTTTTTTTTTAAAGCCAAAAGGAGCAACAACTGAGTAACAGAGGGGCCAAACCTTCTTTCCCTGATGCTGTTCATCTTCTTCGCATTCATGACCACTGTATAAATTTTCCTCCAGCAGATGGCGCAGTGTGCGAAGCCTGGGCTTTACGGGACGCAGCTCAAAGTAATCGTGCAATACACTAACCACCTGGAATCATGATCAGAATTCATACTTCACTTTCTGTTGAGAAATGCATGCATCAAATCAATTAGCACTAGTAGTACACAGTAGTAGTAGTGACCTGGTGACAAAAAAGGGAAAAGAAGAAAAGAAAAGAACAGTCAGGTTGCAATTACAATCATCCTTTGCAATCAATGAATTGTTGCTGTTTGGTGACACTGGTAATAAGCTAGCACCCACAAAACTTTGCCTTTTGAAAATTTTGATGCAGACACCAACTACTTCTTCAGCACATCAAAAGAAAAAGTTTAAGTTAGGGATTTTAATACACATGCTCATGCAAACCTCTCTGTACTGTATTTCCTGAGGTCCAGTTTCAGGAAGATCTTGACCACAGTCCAGGTGCTGAAGGAGCAACATTGAGTTAGACAGCTCTGCTCCTTTCAGATCAAAGGTCTGAGTCTCTGTGCACAGTACTGCCATGTCGTCTTTATTTCCACGAAGCACGACCCTGTAGTAACACACCATTCACCAAGTCAGTAGATAAATTAAATCCTAAAAGTTAAATTAACCCAAATTTTTACTTTTTTTTTTTTGCAGTTTGCAAATTTTTCAGTTAGCAAATTGGTCACTGAGATACCTGCACATTTTCTACTGAGGTATGGTAAACCTACCTCATAAAAACTGTTCAAGTTGCAAATTATATATGCATACCATGTTCACTGTGTGGTACTGATATTAATCAAGTAATTACTTGTGCTGAAACAGTGATTTACCAGTCTCAACATCACATCATACGCCCCCCACCCCCCTCCCCCCAAGATACACAAACATGCTTTAATTTTTAAAGGTCTGCAATCTCGGCAAAAAGCCGCACACATTGTGTTTCTTAAAACCGCGATCCTTCGACTGTGCATAATCCACGCAACTCTGTCACAGATGCAGAGTTTTCAGCGCTTCGGGGACCCTTATAAAACCAGAGCACGAGTTTATTGTGAAATTATTTGGCTTTTGGTCAGTGAGCGAGACACATCGCTACAGTGTCTAGCGGATGTTGAGTGCTGCACGATTTTTCTCGCTCAGTGTCAAAACGCAAACTGAGCTGTGAAATCAGGCTGCCCGCGGCTTTTAATGGGGTTCCAGGGCCACTGAAAACTCTGCAACCGTGACAGAGTTGACGGTCGACTCTGTAAAATGTTTTCACACTTCAGAAAGCTTTTTGTTGGGAGCTTAGATCTTTAATTGACTATTGTCCTTAAACTGGGGACTATGAACAAAACTTAACACTCAGAGTTTCAGATCACGCCCAAACGGGCGTTTTTCACGCCCAGAGAGCCCAAATTCACGCCGAAAAATACTGCCCTGGAGGCCTGAAAACTCCCTAACGTTATCCTGTGGGGGTATGAAAACTCCCAGACTTTGCAGGCGGAGGTCTCATCACGCCCAAGAATTTTGCCTGGAGGTACAGCTGACGGGTCTCGGCACCTAGTGCAGACGACACAGGTTGCAACTCAAAGCGTACGCATCGGGAGTAGAACCGAGGAGCCTTCTTGGCGTTTGAACGGCATTACTTCCCCTTGTGTAAACGTATGACAAGCTTACAAGCGGTCGATGGGTATTAGCCAATTGCTGCCTGCGTTACAAAATAATCCTTATCGCCCATTGGTCAGTTTCTCGAACGCTTATCCTCCGGGAAAATGGCGACTTTGCTGAGGTTCGGCTTCTCTCAACTTCTAACAAAAACTCGATTCAACCAGCAGACTCTACTGTACCGGAGTCAAGTGACGGAAATAGCAAGAAGTGTTTCCAAGAAAAATGGAGACAAGAGTTTCCCTGGCTGTTAGTCACTGAGGACAAAGCCTTGCTTTGTAAAATTTGCATCAAGTCGCCCTCGAGTACGAAGTAAAATGTTTTCGCTGGCCCAGGTTCCAAACCCAACCTCTCGCACGGTGTGTGTGTGTGTGTGTGTTACACTTATAATGCACTGAACATTTGTGCGGAGGCGGTATTTTTTTTATATTTTATTATTCATTGAAATACCAATTGTGTGCACAGAAGTTCAAACAGCTAGCAATCATATAACTGCGACCTCCCCCCCCCCCTCCTCCCGATACGCTGTTGCATGACACAAGTGAAATGGGGAGTATTTACCCCCAGGAAAAATGTTTGGGGGTCTGAAAACCCCCAACATTTTTCTAGGGGGGTATGAAAACTCCCTTGAATATCTGGTGGAGGTATGAAAACTCCTAGCCATTTTATGGATCTGAAACTCTGACACTATATCAGTATATGACACTTATAAATACAGACGTAATGATTCACCTGTCCCCTGTTTTCAGGGCAGTCATAACTTCCCCATTCATCTCGAGCAGCTTCACCGAGTCGTTCTCGAGATTTTCGGAGAAAAAGATTGCCTGTACACACGGACGAAGTTCTGACGGTTCAAGTTTGGCATACTGAAGGACTGTATTGACGTCTTGTAGCGACCTGAAAACAAAAACGAAAATGTTAAAACACTGACCTTCTCATGTTGATTGTAAAAGGGTCACCAAAACGACATTAAACACAAGCAAAGTACCCTACCGTCTCTGCTCCGCGTCATCAGCAACCGCCGCCATTGTAGTTCCCGCCAATATTCACGCAGAGCTGTAAATTATCTTCGAACTTGTGGATATCACTAGAAAAGTTCGGAAAGACATTTGCAAAGAAAAAATATCATGTTTGTTGAATGTAGTTGAAAAGCTAGAGATTGTGCAGGCAGATACAAGTTTCGCCTCGAACTTTTATATCGCAGCGGGAGGTATTTTTACTCGCGATGAGGTCAAGGGTTAGAGGTTAAGCGTCAGTGGGCGTGTCGCAGGTTCCCCACGAGTCGGCGAAATCAAAACAAACGTGCAGTGGATTTGCTCAAGACCTGAACCGTTCAAGTAGTTGACCATCGCCGAAACAGCGATGCTGGGGAAAGACAAGCCTAAAACTTACGATGTTTTTGTCATCGGAGAGCAAATCAGGTAAGTGGCTTGGACTCACTGATCGAGTAGCGAGTGTGTAATGTGTGTTACGGTCGCATGGAGCTCTACGATACTTTACCTGACGAATGAACGGTGATTAGACGGACGACAGGAAAAAATCCTCTGAGTTTGAGTTTTCGTAATACTTTATTCAATGACACCAAGGATAGGATAAGATGTACTGTGTGACTGACTGACGTTCTTCAACACTGAAATTCACTTGAGAAATCTTGTAAGGAGTTTACGTGTTCTGCACTTTGTATGACATGTTCTGGAAGGCGCCAGCACAAGTAGCACACACGAAGGCCAAGCAGGAAGTCTGCTGACAGAAACCAGGAAAAGAACTGGTCGTTGCGTCAGTCATACTGACCGGCGCAGACGCTGTTCTGTTAAATAGTAACTCAGTAGTGTCGACTTGAAAGACTGAGGGCGAGAGGGGAATCAGGCGAGGGTAAGTGGGTGGGTGTTTGGGAGTTTAACGTCCTTTTCCACCAAATACGGGTGATATCAAAGATGGGGCAACGATGAAAAGGCCAGCACAAATATCTGGCCCCAGCCGGGATTCGGAACTCATGCCGGACCCGAGCATTGGAAGTCCAATGCCGTGCTCTATCATTTGGCCACCCCGGCTCCCTGAATCAGGCAAATACTGTTACAGAAACTACAGATGGTCAGAACACAAGTCGCTGAACATGCATGTATTTAATACTGGATCTTTCCGAAAGACACGAAAAGCTGTAACCTCTAAGCTTAGGGTTATCTACGAGACAGACTGACGGACAACACGTGCTTCGGTGTGGTTTTCTCGCCGCAGACAACGGTCATAGCCTCAACTCGCGCTACATTAGACGAACAAGCCACAGAGTTAGATCAGTAACTGTCTTACACTCTCATCTAATCAGTATAATTTATGTCGCTCGATCTAGGACTGACAAAGAAGGAACACACTCGAATAATTTCAGGTGTAGAAACCTGGCACCTAGCCATCAAATGTGATTCACGTCATGTGACTGCATGAAGGCAACCCTTTGGCCTTTTGCCATAGTGAAAATTCTAGTGCATGTTTATCAGTCTTTTTTTTTTTTTTTAACGGCAGGGTGACCTGCACAGTGTGTGTACGTCTTTCCTTTTCAGGTTGGGGGATCTGCTCACACAATGAATAAACGCTGGATAGAATTTACTGCAGTGTTATGCATGGGCATTACCATAGCCACTGGGCAAACGTAAACACAGGGGAAAAAGAAAGGGGAAAAAGGGGGGGGGGGGGAACATAATTGTTATGACAGTGGGGCCGGGGGCAGTCGTCTTACTCCCATTGCTTATGCGGATGGGTGGGTGTTTGAGGGTTTATCCAAATGGGTGATATCAAAGACGGGGCAACTATGATAAGGTCAGCGCAAATATTTAGAACCAGCTGGAATTCGAACTCACGACCCGAGCGCTGACTGCCGAACGCTGCTCAACTGTCCACGGCTCCCTCCAGTGCTTCTACACTCTCCCTCCGGTGCATCTGCACTCTCCCTCCAGTGCTTCTGCACTCGTGTTTGGTTGGCTGGGCGGTAAGCTGACTCCCCGCCCCCCCCCCCCCCCCCCCCCAAGTTTTCGTTGGCACTGATGATCAATGCATACAATACAATGCAAACTCTTACAATAGGTTTGCTTTGTTTACGTTCACTTGTGAGTCACGAGACCAGTTCCCTTGGATCATATTAGCTATGTTTAGTAGGACTTCGTAAGGAGGACTTCGGCTGAGCAGCGTAACCCATTTACATGTAAATTAGGCTCGCACGACAGAGGCCGCGAGCAGCTAAGGCTCTGCGATTAGCTAATGGTGCCCCTAACGTGCCTAGTTTACATGTAAATGGGTTACGCTGCTCAGCGAAGTCCTCCTTACAAAGTCCTATTAAATCCTACTATCCTAAAGTCCTACATGTACTATCATTAGCCCGGCTGATTCGCACATTGTGTGCGAGCAAGTTTCTAATTCGGACACAGACCTGAAAGTATTACTGTAGCTCCCGCCGGGTTTGGAACCTGTGTGTGATAGCGTGGTTCAAAAGGACAAAAAAAAAAGCTTGACATCTAAACGTCACGGAATAGTAATTGTAATCCGAGGCAATAACCCAGACCACTTTAACAATAAGGGAGTGCCGCCGATAAGTGGTGCTATATATTTCGATAACTCAGTTTACATTGCACAATACACATACCTCGCAAAGCCTGATAAACGTCTCGTCACTGTGATATTTGCGTTTAATCGATGCGTGTTGTTACTCGATTTCTGGTGTATGGTTAAGTATGTTGCTAGCTGATCGACTGTTTGTTGTTGTTTTGGCGTTGTTTGTTTGTTAGGGGAATTTATTATTGTTGTTTAATGGCGTTGTTTATTGTTGTTTGATGATGGTTTTGTTGGTGTTGCTGTATGGTAGTCAGTTTCAAGGAGGGGGGGGGGGGTGGGGGAGGGGGTAGGAGGAGTGCGTGCATTTAAATGTTAGATGTTAGACATATTCTGTGCCACTCGGAGTTGTAACTGCACTGTTTTATCTTGAGAACCAAAAAAGTAGGATGACGACTGGGTCGGAGCGGCTCTCTCACCGTAGGTATAATTTATCATACTCAGCTTGAAGCAAGCATTTCCACCAGAAACATCGATGCTGAAGCAACTGTACCCGCTGCGCAAACCAAGGGAGAATCCGGAAGGGGAGAACCCCCCCCCCCCCCACCACCACCACCACCACCACCATGCTATTCCCTTTCCTTTTCAGTCGATCCGTCAGGAAACTAGACCGTATATGCCTTCGCGCAGAGCCAAAACCAGGTGTCTAAATAAAGTTAACAAACTGACGAACTTCGAGCACACGTGTGCCCTATTTATGCATTCCTTGTGAGTGGCGTGACTTTGCGAATATGTTATCAATGCATATAGATAAATAGGCGCGTCAAGATTACCTCGCCACAAAAACAGTTTAAAGTACACATGTAGGCAAGGCATGTACCATTGACAAGACGGCGTACAGACGCTGTAGGTAGTGAGGTAGATTGTACTCTTGACAAATGTTGTTGGGGCGGAAGCTCGTAGTCCTTGTTTACAATACATGCCCTCACACGCTTCTTTGCTGTCCTTTCGCTCCCGACATCGAACCATTCACTGAGACAGGACAAAAGGGTGTAACTATAATCATAAGCGGCTTACGCAAGTTATGTGACACTGACTGAACTCAAACAGTTTCTGTATGTAGAACCCAGCCCGCCTTTAACTGGCCCAAATTAACTTTATCTATACTTCTCAGTGTCCGTACTTTGTCCCGCGACCTGTCCTACATGATTATAAGTATTGCTCGCAAGAGTTTGGTTAAATCGCATTTCTTATAAATGACATCTTACGAGCTAGTTAAACAAAGTGATATTCAAACCACACACTCAAGCACTACCTGTTTACTCCCATGACACAAACAAACACAATGGCCTCAGAAATGTTTTAAAATGTTATTTCTGAGGGAATGAGATGCTGAGAAATGAAGTTTTTTTCTACGCCGAATGTATACTTGTCGTGTGTAAGGACAGTCTGTGTTGAGGATAGTACATTGTAGAATAAATTGTTCATGCCCCTCGGGTACTGCCAGGGTTGTCACAGTGAACAGACCACCATTTTGCCGGTCAGCTTAAAAAACAAAACAAAACAACAACAACAACAAACAGCAACAACAAAACAACAGACTCAGCAGGGGGGGGGGGGGGGGGGGTCTTATTAATCAATGTGCGGAAACGATCTAAACATGTGATTGTCACACAGCTTCATAGACTGACCACAAGACACTTATCATCAACGGTGTTGCTGTAGCAACAGACAGCAAAATGTTTGATGGAACAAGTCATCCACTGAAAACCGTTCCATGCAGCAGTTAGCACAAGCACCATGATGACTATAGGCTCTGCCTCCTCTTTCCAGATGTCAGATGAACCAAGCGAATATGATCAAAGACCGCCGCTACCATTTAAGGAAATACCGAAAGTGCTTCGTGGGCAGAGACGCCGTTGATTGGCTGCTGAGAATGCACCACGCCCAGTCTCGCAGTGAGGCGGTGATGGCAATGAGATGTCTACAGGAACACGGAATGATTCGCCATGGTAAGAATAAGCTAACTTAAAAAGAGTTAAATGGACCAGTTACCATAGAAGATTCTAGTCGAACTGATTTCACTAATCCGCCAAAACATTATTCGTAAATTAATTAATCTTACCGAAAAAACATCAAACGTTGAATGCAAAGTTTCATTCCGCTTAGGTGTGATTAAGCAAGTATGCAGAAAAAAAAATTCTAGTTCTTTTTCTTGTCACCTCTCTGAACTCATGAGACCTTGTTTTTCAGTTCTTGTCTTTATTGTCTCGGAAAGTCATGCACAACGTTAACATAAGCGTTATTTTGCATATGTGCAAAGTGGTTGACGATCACGTGTTCAAGGACCACAACTTGTTCTACCGCTTTACGCGTGACGACGAAACGTACCGCCTTAACACCGAGCTGCTCGTCTTTTATCAGGGGCTGGAGGTCTTTGACAGGTAGGCCTGTGTACACACTCTTTCTGTAGGCGTTAGTTTCTAGGCCAGCAACCCTTCGGCTGTTGTGTAGAACTACACACAAAATCATGCTTTTCCCGAGTAGATTTTGATGCTTCCCCGACAGGGCTAGCATAATGTACAATGATCGGTGTTTGTTCGTGCGCCTCAATTTTACCTGAAGGGATACACTTTTGTAAGAAACTGAGACTGAAGAGGTTACTTTCATTGGAATTAGAACCATGTCAGTTTAGACACAACACCTAGACAGTCGGGAAACATCCTTCAGTCGTTGTAGAAGTCGTAGTAGCAGCAGCACTAGTGTCATAACGGTGACTGATCTCGATGGTCTTTCGTCGTACACTGTACTTTTCATCTATAACAGACTTAGCTAGTCTCCCCACCCACAGTCCCCTCACCCTCACCCGCCCAGGTCTGCCATCTCCTCCGTTGGCCATAGCGTTTCTCACACTACAAAGTATATATTTTCAGGCTGAAGGAGGCTGGCATCAGGCGGGATTTCTACCACAGAGGTCACCTGTACCAGGGCGCCTTCTATGGCTGCGAGTTGGTGGACTGTCTGCAGAATGAGGAGGAAGGTTATGAACGGTCCCATGCTGTCAAACAGTGTCGGGAACTGCTGGAGTATGACATCATAAAACACGGTGAGACTCAGTTACAACGACACTTAGTTTAAACAGGCCCATTCCATCTTTGTTAAGCAACAGTTTGGAACAGTTTCGCTCGTGAGTGCGCCTGTGTGCTTGAAATACTCTATCTTGATGATTAGTACAGCTCTTAATGCGATACAGTGTTGTTCACACTTTGCACGAGCGATCAAACATTCAAATTGTGTGACTGTTGTTACACAACTGGAGCGCTCAGTATGGTCGCCGCGTTATCGAGTATGCTTCAGCTGACTCAGTTCGTTTAGTCCTTTTGGCTCCTAGAGAAGCATAGGGCCTCAACAGCTTTCCTCCATCTCACTCTGTCCCTGGCACAGGTCTTGGCCTCCTCCCATGTCAGGCCGGAGTCTCGCAGCCAGCTGACTCAGTGGCAGCATTTAAAGACGCTGGTGCTGTCTAAGTGGTGTGATGACAGATACCTATACCAAAGATCTTGGAAACATAAGGCCTTTGTCTTTACCACGAAACGGCTCAGAACTACCTATGAGCACAAAAGCGGTAGTATTACTATTAGCCCTTTTGACTATCGCGTTAACGCACTAGTTGTAGACAAGACCAGTTTATTGTGTGTAATGGTTTTGTTCGTCCCCTTTCCCCCTAGAATGTAATTAGATTTTTTTTCAACCTGTGCAGTAACGGACGACTACCACTTCAATGACGACCGTCTGATGTATCAGTTCCGCGTGGACTACGACAGGCCCTGTCTCCTGTCAGACGTTCTACAGCCCTTCACACGGACGGGCAGCGTCAGGTCCTCCGTCACTGCTCCGGTCGCTAGTGAGTATCCGGACGCAATCCTCATTATAACGTCGACTGTCAGTTTATGTCAAGAGACATAAGGAATATGTTAAGGGGATTGTGAAAGGGATAATAAATCGTTGATTCACGGGAGGCCTGAAGGAGGTGCGAGGTTGGGAAATGAATTGTAAGAGAGGGAGGCGGACTCTGCCTAGAGGATTGCCGGTGAGGCAGGATTCCTCGTGTCTGCCCAAAGTGATTTCTGTGAATTGTACCTTTACACCAAACGCTCCTAGTGCTGCTGAAAAGACTGAGCCTGCTCGGACATATGTTGTAGACACCCATCATGGCAAAGACCTAAAACATGACGCTACGCTGACAAGGTAAAAATTAAGATGGGAAGGAAAGGCGTTTTTTTTCTTCTTCCGAATCTTCCAATAATCATATGGGGTTGCCTTTCATTTCAAACATAAGCAGCGTATGATGATGTCGTCTGTCCACGTATAGCTGGTAGAGTGCTGGTGGAACTTGCAGAGGAGGCAGCATCAGAGAGCGGCAGCGTGGGCAGCTCCAGCTTCTTGACTCAGTCATCCGTCGAAAGCGATCACATGTTCCGCCACCTTGACCACGACACCATCAGCAACAGCAGCAACGACACCAGCAGCCGCCACAACGACCTGGCTGTTCGGTCCTGGAGCTCCAGGGACGTGGAAGAGTCACGGTTATCCATGGCCAGGAGAGAAGTCAAGGTAAGGAAGTTAAAGGGTGTTAATCGAGCAAATCATACGTGCGTTTCATCGGCGTTTGACCTTTGCCGGTTTTTCTACGCTTGTACTGTTTCGCGAATGAGCACACTAGCATACAGATGTCTAAGGACTGTATATCCACTACGCTATAGGCACGGTATGGTTTTTTTTGTCCGCCTGACAACGATACAGTGACCTACTCCTCCTCTGTGTCCAGATGCCGATGGTGTACGGTTTTGTTGGGTGCGACACAGTGCTGCGTGCACACCCACCGCCTTCCGCTCTCTTGTTTTGCCACTTACTGCCCGTCTGTAAGCTGGAAGGTACTGCATTTGTACTGATCATTTCAAGTTCCGCTCGCCAGTGTGTCACGCTTTTAGAAAACCCTGTGTTTCTGACGAAAGGACAAAGTAAAACCATCTTCCTTATCGACTGTGCCAAACACAAAACCGTACTACCAACCGCAGCTGTGCATTGAAGCTTGATGTCAGAGTGTGTGTGTGTGTGTGTGTGTGTGTGTGTGTGTGTGTGTGTGTGTGTGTGTGTGTGTGTGTGCATGACCGGTTTTCTTGTCACTCTTTTGGTGTTTCTTTAATTGTCTGTGCTGTTTTGTTTGCTTGTTTATGTTCAGTTTCGGTTTATTTGTTGAGGAGGGATGGGGGGGGGGGATTTAATCGCATCAAGGTACCCCAGGAACATACAAACGATCTCCAGCCTGAAAGCAGTTATCATATTTACGTTGCTTCGGTGAATGGCAATGATTGTCCTCGTACATCACTGATTTGATCTGTTTGATGGCCTGGGCCAGTCGTGACAAAGTGTTGCTGTTCACTTGTGCGTGCAGCTTCATCAGGACGAGGTGGGTTACGGGTTTGTGTTGCGGGGAGCGGCCCCGTGTTACGTCCATACCATCGACCCGCTGGGGCCTGCTGCTGCGGCGGGGCTCAAGGTGTGCTTCTTTTAAGTTATTCATACGCATAATTACACCAGATATACTGATTCTATTATTGATGGATGACACTCTTAAAGTTTACAAAGACGGAAACCCAGGTCCATGTGCAGGGGTACCAGGTTTCCTAAGGGTGAAACGCCAACCAAACACAAATTGTAGCAATTTTAAAAGCATTTCGTGGCCTCTCCGAGCACTCTAAATGTAAAACATGAATGTGGTACTTATCTCTGGGTTGCTCCTAACAGTACTATGTGACCCATGTTTTGCTAAACCAACCCCCCCCCCCCCAAAAAAAAAAAAAAAAAAAAAAAAAAAAAACAAAAAAAAACCCACCCCCCCCCCCAAACAAACAAAACAACAACAACAACAAAAAACCCAAAAACAAAAACAAAAAAACCTCGGAATGTCAGCAAAGATATCTTATTGTATAGAGGATAGGCCCCAAAAAACCGGATTTCAGTCACCCAGACTGAAGAGTGTGGCGGTATTTACTTCGACGTGCTTCGATAATGCACGCTTATCATATCAGAACAAAACGTGCTGCAAGCGTCCCATAAAGGCTTCTTACTAACAGAAACTGACAGTAGCACATTTGTTTTGTTTACTACCCGAATTCTGTAAGCGCGATGTTTTGAACTGTTTGGTATAAAGCTCACTAAGCTATGCAAAACGTGTCACACACACACGCGCGCGCACAGACACACACACACACACACACACACACACAGAGACACACTATTATTATTATAATTATTATTACAAACAGAGTTGTCACGGTTAAGCATGAGGTTGCTGTGTGCTTACAGGTGGGTCAGTACGTGATCTCTATTGGCGGCCAGAGCGTGGTGAAGCAGGATCACCGTTATGTGGGCCGCCTGGTCATGCAGCACTCTGGCGATCTGTCACTCATCGTCATGACCACGCCCCCGATCAGAGACTGTTGAAGGACGGGTCCTCTCATAGGAGAACATTCAGCATTTGAGGGCATCAAGGCACGATTAACAGACAGAAACAAAGGGGGGCGGTGCCAACAGGGTGTAACGACTCCGGACACTGACCACTGGAGCACCGTTCATTCAGACCGCTCATCGCGGGTTCTCTCCAAGTACTCCAGCTTCCTCCCCTTCTGCTTTGGAAATGTTCGGCCCACAAAACCAAAAACAACAACAACAACAACAACAACAAAACCGAAAACAAATGATTCGAAGCGTTACCAGCAGAACTGATCTGTTCACTCCACGTGATTGTAATGTGTTGATGTCTTTCTGTGAATGAGCACCCATGTTGCCATCATGGTGCTTTAAGCCAAGCAATATTACATCAACATCACTAAACATACTGTGCAAGTGTGGATAACACAGAACCAGTGAGACGTTTCATCTTTTTTAGAACAAAGCGTATTCATTTGTTTCTGTAATGTGTTACTTTTGTAATGAAGTTATTATTTAAGATAATATTGATTTTATTCTACATCAGTGTGCAATAAACCTTGTACTTCTACATGTTTTGGGCTTTTGACCGTATTATTCCATTTTTGCTGAATAAAACCATGTACGTTATTATCAAAAGCAGCAGTACATCTCGTATCTGGTACTTGTAACTATTTTTGCATGCACAAAGTGAATATCCACATACTCATGTTGTGTGTGTACAAAAGCATTTTCGTGTACCTGTTTCAGAGTCACAATAAACCTGTTACAAACTAAAACACAGGAGCACAGCATCAAGGGGTACTTATCCACCATTTTATTTACAGAACAAACAAATTTTATTCACTGATGTGTTCTAAATAAATTGAACTGTTGGCGGCTTTTACAGAACATTGGGAGGTCACTACAACATCCATAATCACAATTAACTCACAGATTTTTCTCATAAGCAACAAATAAGGCCATTGGTTTTCACATACATGTACATATCCAACCACAGCGACAACAACGTGAGTGTGACTAGGGTGTTACGGGTAAAGCTCCAGCACAACAAAACACAACTGAGACCCCATTTGAAATAAATTAAAGAGATCACAAAATAACCTGACATAATGCAGGGTATAATTACTGGTGACCTTCACAAAAATGTACATATGTACACAAAACCAGTGGTTCATCAGCTTGGGCTTTCTGCTTAATACAATGAATGTTTTGTACACACCAGACCACTTGTGGTTTGTGACTGGCACATAAAAAATATTCAGTTACACACATTTAAAAAAAAAAAAAAAAAGGATGTTAAATAGATCAAGTTGGCTCAGAATGGTAGTGACATAGCCCAAAGGGTCCTGATTCTTATTCACGATACTGCAAGCACCCACACAGGTAAAGTGATAAATAAATTTGTTTTGTTAAAGTGGTGAAGTAGATAAAAAAAGAAGCGCTGGTGTTATTAAGATCAGTACATAACACTGCACCCTATAGTTACACGCGTGCAATATGAATGATGTCACCATGCAAATGATCACAAAATATACAGCTGGTATGCAAGGGTACTTGTATAAAGTTCCACCATCAGTCCATGTGGTAATACTTAATATGATTGGGATACCTGACGGCCCTTACTACATTAATATAATTATACTGATAGCAAATGGGGAAGAGGAGTGCCCGATAAAGTTACGCTCTTCTGATGTGAGTGCAACTATTTCACTGGCTTTTCACGCAACTACTATCAGTTCTGTATTGACCTGTGGGATTGTGGGTTGGGGAGGGAACAGTATGGCACAGGAAAAAGGGCGGGCGGATGAGATCATGAAGAAGTCAAGTGGTGTCATTGGCAGGCAGCAGGCCAGCTTCGACTCTCAAACAACTGACAGACAAAACGGCCAACATACAGAGTGACGAAACTCATCCTTGATGGACTTTAACAAACTACTGAACGAACGGAGAGGAAGACTGAGACAGCCCAATGTGCGAACCCTCATTTCTCTCGAGAGATATTGCTACTGCGAATGACATTCACTTGAGAGCGCATGACTGAATAATCCCCCTCCGCCTACCTGTGCCGTTAATGTTAACTTTTATCTTTTGAATGTGTGTGTGTGTAAGGCTTTGATAATGTACTTCATTATTATTGTGGCCAATAGTTTTTGTTTCTTTCACACTTCGTCTTTAAGTAGTTACCGCAAGCAACTGTTGGTATTGTATATAATTATGTCATTTTAGTTTACAACAGAACAGACATTGTAATTTCTCATTTGAGATTTATGAAAAAATTATCAGAAGAGAAAACACCCCGACTATTTCTAGAATGGGTAAAAATTATCATTTTACTAATACATAATCCTGGAACAATTCACATGAAAATGTGGCACGGCAATTGTAAAAATACCAGAAAATAACTGGGTATCAAATAAAAACACACACATATCCACAAACATGCATTAAGGCTGGGAGTTGTGTAATACTGCAAGCAATACAAATCATAAGCTTCATGCAAACCTTAAGTAATCACATCATCTCTGTTTCATGAACAGGCATAAAAAACAAAACATAAAAACATGCATACCTCAACATGTATTCAATTATCCATCTGTACATGCTAAATACTTCCATGCAACTAGCAACTGTCTCCTTTTTTAAATTCAAATTCTTATGACATGCATTCACACCCACTTTGTTCACTTAAGATACAGATGGCACATCCCAAACCATGAATGACTGATTGCGGAAAGCTTTAAATGCACATGCTGACCATAGCCAATGTCAAATGATAAAGAAAATGCATACTTGGTCACCGTAACCCATGCCGATACTATTAATGAACATGAAACAATGAACAGCTGATTCACTCTAAACTACTAAACTGATCAAATGTGAAGCCTGACCACCAAAAAAATCTAATCAGAACATTACAGTCCTGCATTTGCCCTGCAATTATTCAAACATTCTGATGGTAAAGAATACACTCCAGTAAAATTGCCAGCTGTTTCTCAGGGAGGATTTACACTAAAAATATGATCCATGTCAACTAATTACACATGGAGACCATTTCTTTAACAAATGTCACTTTTAAATTCAAGTGCATGTACTCAGAAGCTGTTGTGTCAAACTTTCCACTTTGGTGCAGACTTGTCCTTGTTTGGTACATACTCCCCCATCCCCCCCCCCCCCCCCCCCCAAAAAAAAAAAGGAAAAAAAAAAAGGCACAACCACATTCTTCCAAGAGCATATTCAACTTGCAAATGGCAAACACTTTTCTGTGATGTTGTTTTGTACTACTATTAAATAGGCACAATGGGACTTTGAATGACCAAAAAAAGTGCAAAAATACTACCATAACAGTCACAAATAAAACGCATAATTCTCTGCCACCAATACCTTTACAAATGATCACTTAAAAACTTCACAATAAGCATGATACACTGAGCAGGAACTGAGCAACTGAAACCTGTTAATTAGGAATGTAGTGTCACGGAAAAAGTTCATATGTTGAAGATACATGTACATGTACTGAATGTTGAATCAGCTGGGGATAAAATTTCTATTACCCTGATAAAACAACAGCAAAGGGGGACCTGAGAGGGAACTAAAAATACACTGAGGGCAATCAAACAAGACATGGACTCTAACCATACAAAACTGTAAAGACCAGTATATATAATATACATGTACGTATCTGTATCATACTCAATCTTCAAGATAAAATATAGTACACGTAGCAATGGTTCTAACATTGCATCTGATAATTATATAAATATAACGTAACATGTACAATTTTCATGTACTGAGGAGTGGTTGAAATACGGGTATGAAGCCGAGAAGAAAACTATGCAAAGCAAAATTTGAGGGGGGGGGGGGGGGAGAGGGGGGGAGGGGGGCAGGGAGGGGGGGAAGGGAGGGAGGGGGGGGGAGGGAGGGAGGAGGGGGGGTTGTCTTAAACGGGCTAATTCCATCTTTGCTAAGCCAAATTGTTTCGGAACAGCTTCACTCCTGAGTGCACCTGCACGCTTAAAATATATCTTGATGATTAGTACAGCTCTTAATGCGATACAATGTTGTTTACACTTTGCATGAACAGTTAAACACTCAAAATTGTAGACTGTTGTTACACTACTAGAGTGCTTAGCGTGGTCGCCATGTCATAAGTGCACTTCTGTTGGCTCAGTGCCAGCATTACTAACGCTGTTGCTGTCCTGGTGTCTAAGTGGTGTGACGACAGATACCATAACAACAGCTCAAAACAATATGTGAGCATATATATAGTAGTGTTAGCCCCTGTAAGGTTTGAAGTCCTCTGTCCATAAAGATTTTAAAGACAAGGGCACTGGAAAATATCTGTACAAGTGTTGATCCCATTGGCATTCAATTTCATACTCGCAACCTTCTTGAAAACAATTCAGGAAGATGGGGTGGGAGGTGGAGGGGAAATTGGTGGCGCTGAGTGGAAGGGTGGGGACAGTACGTATATTGTCATGATTTGAGCAACATTTTGAACAAACCTACAAGTGCAAGGTCTAATCTGAACACTTTACATGGTTAAACAGGTAGGCACACCCATACAAAACACATCCATAACCTTACGTACACTGGTGTTTTCAATGTGTGTCCAAGATTGTATGATGGTGGTTGTGCCTTTCTAGCAGATGTACATACACACACACACACAGACACCACACAGTACAGCTGAGACTTGCGCTATCCTAAACCACAGTCTGTCTTTTCCACAAAGCTTTTCCTTACATACATGAAAACTAACCAACCAACCAACAAAAAAACAAAAACGTTGTAGGGGGAAAGCAAAATAGCAGGTTAAAAACTGTGACAGAATTGACTTACGGTGGGTCCTAGTTCTTAATTGTTCATCACATGTACTCAGCTGTATGGTTCCAGCTGTGGTCACTGCTCCATTCTGGTTTAGCACAACACAGTTTGCCGACAAGCTTTTCTTCAGTGTGAGTTCTGGGACTCTACTAGCATTTACTCCCATTCCAGGGCTTGTAACAGTCCAAAGAAAAAGTAGCTGAAATCAAATGACTGAAGCACCAAAGGTGCAAACTGCTAGGGGTGCAAGGGGGGATGACCCCCAGCCCCACCCCCCTCAAAAAAAAAAGTTTGAAGAAATGAGACTAAAATCTGTGCAGTCTGGTGTATTCTGACTCAGAATGAACCAAACTGCGTTTTTTCTTCATGCTAACTTCACCAAATAAGGGATTACTTTTAAAGACGCCATAAGCAAACCAGCACTGACTGCCTTTGGTGGCACACAACAAACAAAATTATTAAGAAAAACTGTGAAACTGGTAGGAATGTAACTGCACGGAAATGAAGTCATTACACAGATGTAAAGATGAAAAAATTGTTTTATGACCACTGGGCCAAGAAACAAGGAAACTAATCAAATGATGGCTTACATGACACAGGATGGACACAATGGTGGCTTCCATTATCAAAACACAAACTACTTGCATAAACTTACAGCTACATGAACTAAATGGTGTCTATATTTCCAAAACACAAAACAGGCTTAAAATACACCAGCAGTCATGTGATGGCACTTTGGAGACTAGCCATCAATGGAAATAAATTAAACATCACAGTAATTGGCAGTCATCGTTCCATTACTGACTTCCAGACATCTTTGGCATTGGTCCCTCTGTACAAAAACAAACTTGGTCATGGTAAGACATATGCTTCGCTTGGGAAAACAGTATTGTTTCTGCAATACGTAAATAATCTATGGTGGTAACTAAGTGTTATGCCTCAGCTGGACATCTGATCAAATTTGTCCAATGAGGCAGCAAAATGACAAACTCTGCAGCACTGGTTTAACAACAAAATTTTCTTTGAATACTTCGTAAAAATCGCACACACAGTGCATCACTAAAAACAGGGTAAAAAAATGTCACACATTACAGTCAATGGTGAGCTTTCTTCAATATCAGTCCAAGGGCTGGCACTGAAATGCAGTAATCATATTACAGTACGCCATCAAATACTCTACATGTCTGCAATAGCTTGATCACTATGCTGACCCGTCTGAATCCTCTGCAACTACGTAAACAACCAGGCATACATTACATGTGATTGCAACAATTAGGTACACAGATAATTCCACAAGTGTTGAAGACAGAAAGACACAAACAAGAGGGGTGTTTTAGGACATGTGCAAGGAAAGAATGTGGTTTGTAACAGAGCAGAAACTGGGCACACCACCAAAGTAATCTCACTGAGTATTGGATTTGGGAGGTTTTATGGAAAATGCGTTGATTCTGAAATGCGCACACATCTCTTGAACCTGCAAAATAGAAAAAAAACCACATTAATGATAGTATGATTCATATTTCTCTTTTTGTCATCACTTCCACTTCCTTTGTCAGAGTTCATTAATTTTGATGCTAGACAAATATCAGCTGATAGGTAGCATTCAAAAGGCTGAAGTATTAGGGTTCTGAACAAAGGCACATGTACAGACATTTAACAGAAAGCTAAAGATGGTGAATCTAGTTACTAATTATCAAACAGAAATACTGTACATGTATTATAAATACGTGCAGCACACTGAGCTGAAAAGTGAAATTCAGCACGGCAGTAGGTTACATCACTCACCACACAGACACCAAAGTGTATATGCGCAGCAGTAACGTAGAGACAGTAGGCCCACAACAAGTAGACCTCCCACACGCCCATCTGCAGCGGTGCCACGATGCACAGTAATACCACCACCGCCAGCGGCCACAGGTGGGGACTGAAGAGTTCACAGCGTGTGTTTGACATCTGGGCAATAATTAGATGACACTGCAAAAGAGACAGACAGAAAATAATTATGCACTGCTGAGATCAGGGTGGGCTCAGCAAGGCCGTAATTCACTACATACCACAATTAACGCACGCAAGTTTGCATGACCTCTTGAGTCTTCTCTTCCTTTTCCTGGACCACACTACAAGCCAAGACTTGATGCACTCTTTTGCTGGGACAGGTAAAAGTAATGAAAGGGGACAGACAATCAGCCAGACAACTGTTAATCAGCGACTGGCAGAAACAGGGTACAGCGGTTTTGGCAGAAATTGTGCAGGTGCCAAAATGTGACTGGCGTGCACCACTTTATCTGACAGAAAAATCTGTAGTGACCCTTGCTCACGCAACTTATAGTAATACAAGTACACTAACTTTCCCCTGCTAATCACCTTTAGTGGGATCAAGGCATTCAAGTCAGAGTTAGACTACCCGCGGTAGGTTGAAAAACAAAATGAAATGTCTTTCTGGAACTCAGCCTGTATGTTGCTATTCTGATGGGGATGATTTTTAACATTTTTGTTCATCAACAGAGGCGCAGAGATCACAGCCTGTGGTAGGCAAAAGGTTCATGAACTTTTCAATAATCCCTCTTAAAATCCATAAATCACAAAGTACCTGAGAGTAAGAGCTAAATACAAGGTTATACATGTATGATAAGCAGATTGTGAAACCAAAACCAACAAGGACTTACTGCTATATTTGAGAAAGCCGTGCCAGTTGTCCAGTAAAATAACCTGGGCTGTTTCTCCACGATATCATAGGGTGAAAACGTTGCCCATAGCACCATGAGAGCAAACAAAACAAATGTGGACACCAAAGGGCGCATGGCTTCTGAAAAGGGCCTCATCTTTCCGGTCTTGTTGACATATGACCTGCCACAAGAAAAACACAAGGCTTTTAACCCACTTTACTAAACTCAACTGCAACAAAAAAGCGTTTTTACTTCTAATTTTTGAGTGAAAGATGACTGCAGATAAGTTAGTATTACACGTGGTTATAACTGTGTTACTCATAGTATGATGTGTTATGGTAAGTGCCTCCTTGACACATATAAATTCTCCATCTCTTTTGACACACTGGAGGTGCAGCAGGGCTGGCAGACAGGCTGTAAACCCTACAACTATTACAGCACAACAGCGTACATGTACAAACCTTCAACCTGCTAATGCAATTGAAAATTTGCTCTGCTGTGCAGCATGTCCTGCCAATTCAAACTGTTATTTCACTGTAATTTGTGTGAAGATAATGTCAAACGACTTACTGGTATATATTCCAAAATGTGAATGGGAATGTCAGGCCAAAGAAACCAACTGCAACAGAGAACCAGTTTTTACCTGCACAATATCAGGCAATTTATGACAAAGCTTCACATACATATTTAAGCAGATCAGCAAGACAGGAAATTAAAGCAAAACCCTCTTGCATGTCTTGTCAATTTAAAATCATGCCATGGATGACATTTCTTATCCCTTGTGTACATGTTACATCTGTTTTTTGTTGTTGTTTTTTTTTTTTAATTTTTCACACTAAAACATAATGTGCTGAACAGCTTCTACCTCCAGCAAATTTTACTTTAAGGACTAACTCAAATTCACAAAATCATGTACAGTCAAGGATTAGAAGATTTTCCATCAAGACTCAAAATAAATGAAATAATCACAGTATACAAGTTCTGCAGTAACCAGGTTCCAGGCTTAGTCCAAAGTGAAGAAGAAACGTAACTTCAAGTGAAATTAAAGAGAACCAAAACAGAAAATGTATGCACATTTTCTTTCAGTCATAATCATATGATTTGTATTATTCCTCATAGGACAATGACCACTTACCATAGCAGCAAATTTCAAATGCTTCTGCCGTTGACCAGCCAACCACAGGCAGAGTGAATTTCCACATTTCATAACCATACCAGTATGTTAACAGGTATATTCCACTCATACCCTGCAAGAAACAAGAAACTTTACCCTAAATAAATGAGATACAGTTTACAAAATGATTGAACACCTACAGAAAATAGTCTTCTGTTTTCAGAATTAATGAGACTTGGAGTTGGAAGCATTCACTTTATTGACATCTTATAAATATATATATATATATATATATATTTATGTGACCTAGCTGCCCCTCAGACAGATGTAACAGTACAGCACAGCTGGCATGTGGGGGCACTTTTCTCAGCTCTCAGCTCTAAACATGGTAACCCCAGGTATGACCTGAGCTGTGTTATATTCCTCACAAGAATGCATGTCATGGTAGGTAATTTAGTGTGAAGAAATATATGTATACTTTTTTCTTGTTTTATCAGCAGACCCTTCCTGTCCTAAAGGAGCCCTAGAAGTATAACTGTTCCTATCTGATTTACACTGGAGTTTATGACAAATGCCCAGTTCTGACAGTGTTGCATTTTGTTGGTATGAGAGAAATTGTTGCCCCTAGCACCTTACTTCACATTGTTTTGCAAGACACACACACACTTACAAGCTGTCCGACATCATATCCCCATGGCAGAAAAAGGACTCCTGTGTTGTACTTCTCCCAGTGCGAAGCAACAAAGCACAGCATAATGCCAATAACAACGAAGAAGACACGGTACACCCCGACCCCGTATTCGCTGCGTCCAAAGATGGCATACGGTCCGATGGGTAGGAAGAGTGTTGCCCAGCTGTCCAGTCCGTGGTCAAACAGTTCCCCAAGCGGAGAACTGGACTTGGTGCGACGTGCCTGCTTCCCATCAATGCCATCTGAGAGAAACAAAAGCCCACTAGTATAATACAGTCGAATCTGCCATGGCGGTCACCTGTATAAGCCATGCCACTGTCTAACTCAGTCACCCCAGAGGATCCCCGAACGTTTTCCCTCTATATATGCACTGTATAACCAGGTCACTGTCTAACGCGGTCGTGCCACCTATTTTGGCAGTCCCAAACGACCTTTCACACTGTACAGGGCAGTCACTTTGTTGTGTAGTGACCGCCTTCGGGCCCCTGCTGTGTTCTCAACTGACAAGACAGACTGCCTAACTGCTTGACAAGCCAGGATTAGCCACGCCGCGGCTCACTGACACGCGCCTCCCCCTCCGAGTGAATAGCCGGGGGATTGGTGGGGGCGAGGGGGTGGCTGTTAGCGGCATCCTTTTAATTGCTTTGCAATCAGTACGAGGTCTGTAGGAAGCAGTCAGCTTTGTGTTTGTAAACCGATCAACTTCCAAGATGTACGTATATGTGAAGGTGTTGTCACCCTGTTTGTCGTTTCTATTGTTTCCGATTGAGACGACGACGTGTTAATGTGCGTGAATCCGCTGTCAGGAGGAAGCTTGTTGTTTCTTTGTTGCATCGTCAGTCGATCACCTGCTGATCTGTTTGTTTGAAATCAAACGGTGTGCAATAAAAAATAAAAAATAAAAAGGACCCCAAACACGTATTTTCAAGTGTATAGAGAGCTTTAGGCGAGCCCTGTTGTCAGCTCGTAACACGTGCACCACTAGAGTATTCATTGGGTGACATGCTAGCTGTTGACATGCCTTCCTGGACAACCCGGCCACCTGTCTAAGGCGGTCAGTTTGGTCCAGTCCCTTGGGTGACCACCTTACACAGGTTTGACTGTAGTATACTAAATGTAACTCGTCTTGTCACCCGTCTGATACATAATTTTTTTGTCATTTAAAAAAAAAAAGAATTTGTCTACATTTACATTACTGCAAAGATGTTTACATGTTGTTTCTTTTTTTTAACACCACAAGTGAACCTGCCGTCACAGGATATCAACAACTGTTTGAATTTGAAACTGCACGAGTCCTTACAACTTTGAGTAAAGTTCAAGATTTTTATCTTATAAAAATTCTGTGCACAAGTCTGCCTCTAATCATGGCAACTGACATACTGTAGAAATCTGAGAGCAAACATACCCAAGGTGTGTGCAAGGAAGTTGCAGATTGCGGCCACCAGCCACACCCAGTCAGGGATGGGTGGGCTCTCTGGGTGGTCACGGCTGGATGCGTTGAAATGTGGGTCATAGTATGTCATCAGAACAAAGTTCACAACAAGCAACAGAAAGCCAGAGAACGTCAGAAGATTTGGTGCAACCCATAATGGGACTATCTGAAAACATGAAAATTAAAATATCAATTAATGCACTGAATAGTACTAATAATACTAAATGCATTACCAATTACAGTACAACTTCTTTTGGGCGACCATTCCATTGGCCAGATAAGAGTGGTCTTAAAAGAGGGGTGGCCACCCAAAAGAAGCTTCAGACAGTGAAGAAGTGCAACCCAGGAACATTGTAACATTGGTCTGCTCAGGCAGGTGGTCTCTCAAAGGGGTGGTCACCCAAAAGAGGTTCTACTGTACTTAGATTTAGAATTACATTATTCTTGTTTGTACTACCACTGCTTTTGTGTACTCACTGTACATGCAGTTCTTCAATCTTTGTGTTCTCCACATTAGCTCTCTGATTTTGCAGTGTCTCCAGTTACGTGACTGTAGATCTGTACCCCTGTACTTGTGTTGTGACTGACACCCCCTGCCTAACCCCCCCCCCCACCCCGCCCCCTCCCCTTCACAGAAATAACACATGCAGCCACTAGACATCACCACCTTCTCTGTCAGTGCTTGTAATCATCGGATCAGGAACAAAGCCAAGTGATAAAGAACGTTGTTCCCTCCCCCATCCCCAACCTTCAACAAGACAGTGTTATGTCAGTCTCACTCACACTTGGAGCTTATCAAAACTGCACTTGAACCAGCCAATACTGGTGTGCTGTATGACTATGAGACACATAAACTAAAGCTAGTCTGGGGTACAAATCTATGGTCATGTAACAGGAGACACTGCATTCTGATATTTTAGCATGCAAAACAGCACTAAATATGAAAAGTAAGAACTTCTCCACTATATGCATCTTACACCCCTTTTTTGTGACAAATGAAACATAGCTGTTCAGCAAGTTATACGGAATAATGCTAACTTACCTTCACTACTTTGTTCCAAAAGGGATGACAGATGTAGTTGCTGACAGGGCTTGTGTCCACTGCATTATACTGATATAAAATGAAAAAGAAAAATGTAAATCATGAACACTAACAGAAAAAGTTATCCGCCTCCCCGCCACGATAACAGGAACACCCAACCACCATCCCCTGCACCAGTGGTCACTGTTTCCTTGTAATACGTTAGATGGAATCGGTTGTTTACTTTGCCTAAACAGAGACATCGTCTCTAACCTAATAAGTAATCGCCAATGGCAGGGATTCACGATCCTTTGCATCATCCTTTTCTTTGCTACCTTGACTCCCCAGTTTTTACTCCCCTTCAACAATCAAAGCCGTGGCAACCATTTGGTCCGAATAAGCTTGACGCTGCAATGGAAGCAACCCTCAGACCCTTTATTCAACCTTGCGAGGTAAGAAACTTCAATGCCAAATTCAGCTGCATCTTGCTACATACAGAATGGGTCTGATCGTGATGAAAATACCTTGTAACTGTCAAATCCTGCGAGGATTTCTTTGGAAAGATAGGCGTGCGGAGCCATGCTGTAAGCAACACCGAAGACCTTTGCCTCATGACTTTGGATAGGCCGAAAGTTAATTTCGTGTATAAGTTCGACCAATGAGGAACGGCTTAACACGGCAACCGTTTCTCGCACGGGTTGTCTTTCCCTTGGCAAAGAGACTGTTGTATGCCAGAAATAGACGGTCGCTGGTGTGTGAAGGCTTGAGGCTGCTGCAAAAAATCTCTTCAAAGTTTGTTTGCAGTCGTGAAAATGGCTGATGGTGGCGATGGGTATGAAACTGTGATAAAGTATTGATGAGCATTGTTTTAGAGCTACATTTTGGTGTTGAATTGGCCAACGAAATCGACTTGTGGAGTCGTGCTTGCATGCATCACTGAATCAAAGGCATTGACTTTGCCACGCACTGACGTATGCTCGCTATGGTCAGTTGGCACTGGACATTGTCGAGCCACACAGACCATCAGATACAGAGTTGGCCAGAATGCACGCGTACAGGCTCTGTTTTTAGATCCCCGAAAAAAAAATGTAAACACTTGCCGCCCTGTACGAACCACTAAAAGTGGGCGTGGTCGAACAGCAGATTTTGGAACTGTGCGTTAATGCATGTGCCTTGCTTCTATGGACGATTTTCATCTTTGAGGAGTATTGAACAAAGTTTAAGTCATTTATTATCCAGAAATTTGGAACTACTGCTGATCAAATAAAAGCGACATAAAAGGGACAGAAACCACTTAACTTTGACAAAGGACGGCACAGCTGATCAGTGCCATGACTGAAATCAATTGTTAAAACAACAACAGAAGCGGAGACATGTGTCATAGCCAGTGACTGTGTTAGAAAATTATCTTGCCAAGCTCTGTATTTGAATTTAACTTGAAGCTAACACTGGTTTCATGTGTGTTACAGGTTCTGTGCAGACTCAGAATTGTCTGAAGTTCTGAGTAAGTTATGGGACATGGACACAAACAAGTGCTACCCAGGGGAAGAGTATGAGATTGATCTCCAAGGTGAGTTATAAATGTACTATGGAACATGGAGGAAATCTTTACTTTTCCTAAAATATAGCCTTCCTCATAGGAGACTGCCTGTGAATTTAACTATAACTAGCAAAAGCGAATGTACTGACTAAAGAATGTCATCATTGTATGATTTACTACCTGTTTGCTGCATAATTTTATGCCATTCTTCTCTCTCTCAGGATTTGTTCGTAACCCAAGGGAAGTTCAAGGCGACTATGCTCGGAGACATCTTTTTACCTGGGTTGATGAAGACAAGTTGTATGAAAAAGAAACTTTCAGGAGTAAGATTGTGTGGAAAGGAATATTATTTGTTAATTTTCATTTATGTCTGAATATATAATAATGCTGACTTCAGAGTAGCAAACTGTCACTTTAATCACATACTTCAGTAAACTGTTAAATCAATGTCCATGAAATCTGTACGTACAGTACAGATCCATACACGCTGGGGCCAAATATTGTGCTGGCTTTTTCATCGTTGCCCCGTCTTTGATATCACCCTATATGGTGGAAAAGGACGTTAAACCCCTAAACACCCACCCACCCCTGTCATACCATACCATATTAGACTCTACTGTATGGGTGACACTTCAGCCCAGTTGACTGAAATCTGTTTGTTTGGGTTTTTTTGTTTGTTTTTTTGTTTTTATTTTTAAAACAAAACATAGACCAGATAATAGCAACCCAGAGGTTATTGTGTTCGAATTTTCCTTTCAGGTGCTAGGAGAGCCCACCACATGCTTTTGAAATTGCCAAACTTTATGTTAAGTGGTTTGGGTGTTACGCGCTTGTGGCACCCATCACCCCTGCACCCCCAGTCTTGGTTTCAGTCTTTTCGAAATCGAAGTGTCACCCATGTGTATACCATACCACAGCAAAACACACCACATCATACATTTACCATTCCCTGCATGCAATGCTGTACCAAACAACACACTATACAGTATAATTATTGCTTTATGCAGTCAGATGTTTCTGATGCACCAGTGCAATGGTGGACTAGACTGATTGCTGATCTCATGTCTTCAGCTTTCCGTGCTCTTCTTGACAATTATGAGCTGGATGTGACGGAGGAAGAGGAAGTGACATGGGAAGAACGCCGTGAGAACTGGGACTTCCTGCGTGCCATTATGAAGACAGAGGTCATGCAGGAGGCTCACCGATTCCTGGCCTCAAAAGGCGTAGCACCAGAAGACGATGATGACTTCATGAAGATGCTGCATGACATATGGTTCAGGCTGTACAGGCGAAAGGGTGGAAGGTTTGTAAATAGGAGACACGCTTTGGGTACTTGATTCGAGATATTATTTGTGACCAAATGTTTGAGTATGTAATGCCTGACACATTGTGCACTGTTTATCTTTGTAAGTAGCAGCACAAAATCTGATGAAAAAAACATGTGAAACACTTTCCTAATTGAACTTTGAAGGGGATAGTGTCCACTGGTCTTTGAAAGAGAAGATATGAGTGGAGGTGGCTCTACTCACTCACGTAATGTATTTCAGGGGACAAAACTCCTGCAGCTTTGAACATGTGTTCGTTGGTGAGGGACGTGGGGATGATCTGATTGGTCTTCACAACTGGGTACAGTTCTACCTTCAAGAGAAAGCAGGCAACATCGACTACCATGGATTTTTCCGACGGGAAACGGTAAGATGATTTTCCAGTATTTTATCATAGAATTGTGTTTGAATACTTTCACATTTAACAGGTACATTTTTTTCCCCTTCTTTTCATGCTTCTTCAGGTGTCTGCTGCGTTTTGGGATTAAAAAAATCATGGCATTGTTCTCTCTATTCAGGTAATCTACTTCCCATAGACAGACGCCCGACTTGCGCCGTACTCAAAAACGTCATTTTTACACCTGTTGAAGAATGAACTTTAATTATTATCATCATATTTATGATTACGTGTATTTGCAGGTTCGGGATGATGAAATCGTCCGGCTGATTGCCATGCAGTTTGACTGGCAAGGCCAGAAAAGTAAACCAATGTGCAGCTGCTTCATCGGCTCGAGTCCGGAGTTTGAGATCGCGGCATACACGATATGTCTGCTGCTCGATCGAGATGGGAAGATGGACTGCAAAATCGGGGAGTATGAAGTTGAGCTGACTGTTCACAGTTTTGGTCGTCAGCGCAAATTAGGCACTGCTTACATGTCTGCGTCAAGACTGTATTAACAGATCTGAGCTGTAGTGTTTGGATTTGGTTGCTGAAACTTGTGATTGCTTTGGGTTGTGTGGGGTTTTGTTTTGTTTTGGCAATAATGGTTTCTTGTTATATTTTCCCTGTATTACTTTCTTGTTTGTGTTTCTAACAAAGGTCAGAACCACTTCTTAACAAATCACAGTAATTATCAGTTCTTTATTGTGGGGATGGGGGAATCTTGTTCTTTAATATGATTTGTGTATGTTACTTTTCTCATCAAAGAACATTGCTAGATGTGATGTAACGGAACAATATTCTTCAGATGAAAGGTTTGGGTTCAAGATGGTTTTTGTCCTGGAGGGGTACATTATTTTGTTCTTGTGCACTGGAAGGTGTTGTGACAGCTTTCCGCGTTGACTAGTGCAGGATTCAGAAATTGTTTGGGTGATAGATGTAGGTGTATCTTGTAAGTTTACTTCAGGTAGGAAGGATGTGGTTTTGCTTCAGGCATTCAGTATTGCGCTGTGATAATCACTATCATTCTTTTGTCTGGGGCAGTAATAAAAGCCCAAAATACCACATTCATGCTAAGCAGTTGTATTCATGCATGTACAGTAGCATATATTATACATTCTTCACATGCATGTGTTATCTGGCACATGTGCTTTCAAACCACAATTTGCAGCATATGTACATGGATCTTTAAATGAATTCAATTGTGACCACCTATCTCTAACTTTATTTTCCTACTGGGTATATTGATTTTGCAATTGAATTTGAATTACACTTTATATGAACAGTGATTTTAAATGTAAGATCATGACAGCTGATTGCATACAAGATCTCTCATTATTAACTGTCAGACAGTACATATGCACGTATCTGGATTGTTACAGTCGGTGCATGTACCCGTCCAATGTTGCTTTGATACTTTGTGTAGTTTATCCAATTTATTGGATTTTTGTGACATCAGTCAAGATTTTGAAATAATTTATGTGTACATGTGCATGGCATGGCATTGTACAGTAAGTAGTACAGCATGCTGCCTTTTCAAAACTGAGAGTCCTTCGGCAACCAGGGTACCTTTGCTTTTTGCATTTTTAAAAATACATCTATGCATGAAACAAATTACAGTTACTCCACTGGAGATCATGTAGGCTGCCTTGTTGTTGCTGCCCTTTTTTAATTGTTCTTTTTTGTTTAGTGTCCACCTCACAAGATGGGCTCAACTGTTACTTTGTAGCTTACTGTTCTTTTTTTGTTGTTGCACTTTTGCACACAAATGAGCATAAGTAGGTACTGTGGCCAGTTTCGAATTCCTGGGGAATTTTTGTTTTTAAGTTTGTGCAAAGTTCATGACTTGGATTATTAGAAACATGTGGCTTTAAACACATACATGAAGAGTGAAGTCACTGCTTTTTGCTTTTTGGAATTTATCATATACACAGTGGTCAGAATGAAAACTAGTCACACAATTACTGATGAGTCTTGTCCTTTATGCATTATGCTGTTGTCTTCTGATTATTTTGTTTTCATGCAACTTTCTCTTGTACTTTTTTTCTGATATCCTCCATACCCCAAAAGGGGCTACAGGAATAAAATATCTTGTATCTTGTATCTTGATGGTGACCATTATCTCTCATGTTAACACAGTCTTTCAAGACTACAGTCTTTGCTTCCAATAGGCCAGTAGTGCTTTTCAACTTGCAAGTACTAGTTCCTCAGGGATGTGCAATGTGGTTTACTGCTTTGTCTTGCCTGCTGCCCTCATAGAGCTGAGATATATATTTAACGCTGTAGTGGTTTGTCGCTGAATTACCGGTACCTTAATTCACCTCAGCTGATGTCTATAGTTTTACATCTGTGCACAGAAAACTGCCAGGTTTTCATTTATTGACTGTTTACCAAAAACTACTCATTCTGTATTTGTGCAGAAAGCACTCATGCTTGCACATTTCACATAGATATTACGTACAAATGCAGCTGGCACACAGTTTTTCCTTTTTATTCAGTAATATTACATGTACCATACCTCTGTATTTGAGCCATGTGTCTATTTGTTATGTCCCATTTTTTTACCTGGGCACTCTATACTTATAAGTATCATATTACAAGCTTTTTCTCAAAGCTAACATCTGATATCTTGACAGGTTTTGACTATGTGAATTTTAGGATTTTTAATCACTTTCTGTCACATGGTCATTTTTTGTATTCTTCTGACGTGGTGGATGGTGCTTTCAGCAAAGAGACTAACCGTTAACTTGCATTTATTCTAAATATTTTATTAGAATTACCCACACTGGTCTTGTCTATTAAAGTATTCTACTAATGTTAAATGGTATATTGTCATATGTTGGTCAAATAGTGTGGTTTGTCAAACATACTGATCTTTGCATTCTGTGGCATCAAAAGCATCACACACACACACACACACACACACACACACACACACACACACACAGAGTTTAGACCAGCAGACTGCAAGAACATCACGAGGAAGCTTGGGTAATTTACTAAGCAGTTTATAAACACAAAGTTTGATTTTAATGCTGTGTACAAACAAGACGAGCAGGGGAAGAAAAGATGAGAATATTTTGCAAGGAAACAGCACATGTAATTCAACATTTTTTTTACTACACACAAACTGATTTTGATTTTTCCACACGAGATACTCAGCGACATTCGGATGACCATAGTAACTTGGAATGGCCATTCAAGCACCTGCAGGCAAAGATCCCTAAAACTGGCAATGTTCAGTCGTGTTGTAATGGTGTATTCTCTTTAGCCTCTATAGCAAGTAACGATTTAAGTGTAGCATAAACAATGTTTTTTTTAAAAAATATGTCTATTTTCACTTGTACACGATGGCACATGCCGTTTGCCAATATGGCATCATTAAGGAATCACACAAGCTACGGTACATGTACATGATTATGTACACACAGAAAATGTTTGTTTTATATTTTCTGTGCACAATAGTGTTTAATTACAATTACCATCCATCCATCCAGAAACATGGTGCATTAACTAAAAGTACTGTTTGTAAATGCATTGACTACAAACCCTCCACATTATCATCATATTACAGCAGCAGATCCAGATCATGCCATTCACGTCTCTCTTTTTGAGGCAGTGACCTTCACCTTGGCTTGACTTTCATGTTATGACCTTCAACCGTGACTACCTCCAGCATCCTGCCTCATGCTCCTCCCACCGCACAGCGAGGAGATGGCTGCTTCACGATGTGTTGAAAAGTCCGCATCAGTCGCCTCATTCGTCCTTGCCTGCCCTTGGCAACTGACTCCAGTGACAGCCAGAGGCCGTTGGAGGTCTGAGCTAGCTCACCGACTTTAGTCTGCACATGAATTAAATCAGCTGAACAGTTCATTCAATGTTTTTGCCACTAACACTTACATGACAGTGCACGGGGAGAACAACATGCAGAGGAAAAAATATCCCCCCTCCCCCTCCCCCTCCCTGATGCACAAAACGCCAACTTGTTTCTCCAGCTTCATCAATGTTTCTAAAAACAATCAGTAGGGTTCATCACCACCATTATTATGCAAACATTTTCCTCACTTTCTTTAGTCTTACTTCGGACAGGGGAGCCGGGGTGGTCGAATGGTAGAGCGTTGGACTTCTAATGCTCGGGTCGTGAGTTCGATCCCGGCTGGGGCCAAATATTTGTGCTGGCTTTTTCATCGTTGCCCCGTCTTTGATATCACCCTATGTGGTGGAAAAGGACGTTAAACCCCCAAACACCCACCCTTACTTCTGACACATATGTTTATACCAATTTAGGTGTATAAGTTATTTTTCCCTGTCTGTGTGAGGTACAGAGATCGTCTCTCAGTGTAACTCAGTGAAGAAGGTATTTTTTCTCTTTTTTGTGGTTCCTTCCTTCATCACTTTCCCTTTTTGACTTTTTGACTCTTTATTTCTTGTTTTATCTTTCATTTGTTTACAGTTATTTCCATCGAGATTTTTGCTGGTAACAACTTTTATACAGAGCATATTTACACATTATAACATTGCAATGAGAAACTAATTTAAACAAGTGTACAGTCTGCAATCAATCACTGACTGACGGTATGTGTGTGTGTGTGTGTGTGTGTGTGTGTGTGTGTGTGTGTGTGTGTGTGTGTGTGTGTGTGTATTTAGGTAAAAGAAAGATAAAAATACGGACATACAGACATCCAGGCAGAGATACGCTCAGTTGTGGGAAAAAATGAAAGAAAATAAAAAAAAAGAAAAAAAGAATAAAAATAAAACCTTCCGAAATGCCCTCGACGGACCCTCTTTCTGTTTCCATTAAACACACACACACACACACACACACACACACACACACACACACACACACACACACACACACACACACACACACTGACACACACACACACACAAAATAACTAACTAACTTCTGACTGACTATGGTGTGTGTGTGTGTGTGAGAGAGAGAGAGAGAGAGAGAGAGAGAGAGAGAGCACAACACCACATAACACAACGCAACGCAAGACAACACACTTCACTCCACTCCACTCCACACAACATTGCACTACACTAATTATACTGAACCGACCCCCACCTCCGGGAGAGTGATGTCATCCTTTCTGCAGTTCTTGCAGTAGACCTGCTGGTCCCACGTGGCGGCCATGACACGCTGTTTGTCCAGCTGCTTATCGTCCGCCACCAGCACCAGCGTGATGTCCTTCTCCCACAGCAGTTCCTGCAGGGCGTCAACCTCTTCCTTCGGGCTCGCGCGGTACTGGCAGACACACAGTCAGGCGTGATTACACTCGTCATAGTGAATGGTGCTTAACCCTGTCTTGCCGCAATTTCCAACAGCTCTCTGCTTCTCAGTTCTAGTGACCAACCAACCAGATGACTGCATGAGGACTTTCGTCGACATTAGCGAACTGAACTTCACAAGCTCCGACAAAATTGATTTTGTTCTCGTTTCACTTTACTTTGTTCAAGTTTTTACCGGCAGAACGACTGAGGATCAGTAGTATTATTGTAACTGTTACAATAATTCCCGCCACTATTCAGGGGAGCCGGGAGAGCCGAATGGTAAATGTTGGACTTTCAATACTCGGGTCGTGAGTTCGAATCCCGGCTGGGGCCAAATATTTGTGCTGGCTTTTTTCTCATTGCCCCTCTTCGATATCACCCTTACGATATCACCCTTCGATATCACCCTTAAATGGACATTAAACACCCAAACAAACACCCACCCACCCGCCACTTTCAGCCCCACTGACAAAGCTTGAACAATACGAATTAGCGCAGTTGGTTGCTGCTTCTAAAGCCGGTTCTCTATCATGAGCTCTTGTCAGGCACTTCGCATCCCCGTACCGGGGGCCGAATCGTTAACACTAGGTGTTAACGATTCGGCCCCCGGTACGGGGATGGGCACTTCGCTGTCTGGGGCCCCTGACGTGTGAAACGAGACTAACGACATTTTTCGTATTCATTCGTACACACGTGTCTGCATTTCTGAACCCGCATACATTTCAGACAGATAATTATTACAATATAAATGCACCAATCTCTAGCCAAATGGAGCTATATGATAAAACATCGGGTGTTTGTCTAAAGGTGGGGTCAGTTGGCACTGACTAGTGAAGGAGAGAGTATAAGG
>JACVVK020000126.1:330000-452500 GCA_018292915.2 Batillaria attramentaria | reverse complement strand
GTGAACAGCTTGCTGCAAAACTCCTCAATTGTTGGCTCGCAGTCGAAGCCAGAGACCGCCGAGTTAGCATACTGACACTCCTCCTTCTTGCTCAGCTCGTATGACTGTTGGAAAGAGTAGGTATCGGAAGCCAGTTTTCCGTCTGGCAACCGGAAGTCGTCTCCAGGGTCACGTGATGTCGTCCCAAGAAGACCGAGACTTCTGTTGTGCACGTGCATGGCGGTCTCGATGACGTAGATCTGGGCATCGTGGTCATAGGTCATACGCAGTTGCCCCGGCACAGTGACCGTCAGCTGTCCTTCCTTCAGTGTGACATGCGAGTTGTCCTTGGTCAGGGATGACGGCAACTCCCTGCATACACAGACAAAAACACCAGCCTTCTGGTATCTTCCCTCTACACCGCACCGGCATCCGTCATTTCGGCCTCACGACGAACCGAAGCAGACACCAATCAGATATTCTACGACACCGGGAAGGGGTTAATGGCCCACCGTACGAAATTTCTAGCGTCACAATTCTTCCGGAGCTGTTTCAGTGATGTGTAATATCCTATCACTTGGACATATAGACACATGTACGGTCGGTGGTCTAGTGGGTAAGACTAAGAGACTTGTCACCAATGCGAGAGGTCAAGGGTTCGAGTCCCACTCGGGGCAAAGGAATTTTTCCTTCTCGTATGTGGCACCGTTCATTCGGGCCGATCGTCGAGGATTCTCTCCGGGTCCTCCGGATTCCTGCCCCTCTGCTTTGGAAATGTTCAGCCCACCAAATTTGAAAAATAAATGCAATTCTAAATTCCGAAATTTAAATAGCTGAGCTGACCCTTCGCACTTCGTGATTGTAATGTGTTTATGTCCAGTGTGTGAGAGAGAATGCGTGTGATTCACGTGAGCGTGCGTATTGGGTTCAGGTCGCAGCGCTTTGAGCCGATTCACGAAACTGGGTAAAGCGCCTGTATAATACTCATTATTATTATTATTATTATCACTTAGACACATAGGCACAGGTACAGATACCGACCCGAAAGACTGGCTTTTAGTAAACAGAAACGTGCAGCGAGAGCCACGGTCATGTCACGTGGCTAGAATTTTGGGAAAGTTCACGCCGTTCCCACTGATCACCGAACAGCGTATTGCATTTAAAACGTACATGCGCACTCACAATTCCAGGACAACATTTTTCCTCTGTGAAGCCCTCCACATGTCGGGTAGTGAGTATTTAAAGGTCTGCAATCTCAACAAATAGCCTGAAACAGTGTGTTTAAAAAAACAACAAAAAAACTCTACGACTGAGCAAAATGCACAGCCAATTCTGTCCCAGCTACAGAGTTTTCAGAGCTTTGAAGACCCTTTGAAAACCGGAGCACCATTTTGCTTCCTTCATTGCGACTTTGGTCACTGATACATCGTTACAGCGTCAGGATGGGTACTGCCTCAAGAAGAAGGGCGGGTCCTCCAGTAACATATGTGGCAGCACTGTGCTGCACGAGAACTATGATCTTTCTCGCTCAGTGTCAGAACGCAAACTGAGTTGTGAAATCAGGCTTGGCTTGGCTTTTATAGGGGTTGCAGAGAGATTGAAAACCGTGTAACTGGGACAGAGGTGACCATCCGCTACGCATAAGTCGGATTTTTTTTTCTTTGGAAAAAAATAAACACGCCATTTGTGACTTTTTGTCTGAGACTGCAGACCTTTAAAATCTGGACGAATAGTGCAACGACAAGCAACAACAACAACAACAGCAGCAGGAAAACTTTCACCCAACCTGGCAATATCCATGCTGTCGTTAACAGTGACAGCTCCGTCCCAACCAATCGCAACATTGGCAAATGGCGCCACCATGGTTGCTCGCTCCGGGGAGAGGAGTAGGGAGTGGTTACCGTGCACGAAATCCGTCGCCAGAATGTACGTGCACTCTGTCTCTGACGGCACTGTCATCAAACATGGGGAAAACATCTCTTACTCATGAGACGGATCATAAAATAATACAAAATCTGCGTCGTCAGGTACAAAGTGTTTCGTTTTGCAAGAGGCGAGTGAATACCACAACGATGGCCAGCTGTAGACGGCAGCACGTCTATGTTCCCCCAGGTCTATGTTCCTACAGCAACCCCCTAACCCTAACCCTGACCCTGAGCATGTAATGGCATAGAAAGGGGGGGGGGGTATCATAGTTCTGGGGGAACATACGGTTGACCACCCCAAGGATACCAGCTGTTTTAGGCTCGCCAAGAACATGTCAAGCTCGCTAGACAACACTGAAGATAAATGTGTTTCATGGACATATATAATATCTTGTCTACGGGAAGTCATGCGATGCAGGCGATTGTAACTATCAAATGGATTAACAGAGCAAGATACAAAATAAAATAAAATGAAATAAAACGCGTGCAGCAAAGAAACCCCACGATCTCTGGAATAACCGTTCCTCGACATAATTATACTGTTTGTTTGCTATGCCTGGTGTGGGGTTTTGTTGTTCTTCTTTCGTTTTGTTTTCTGTTTGTTTTTACTTTCTTCTTTGATTGGTTTTGATTTGTGTTTCTGTTTGGTGTTTGTTTGTTGTCTGTTTGTTTGTTGTTTTTGTTCGTTTGTTTTGTTTTGTTTGTTTGTTGTTGTTTTTGTTGTTGTTGTTGTTTTTGGGGGGCGGGGTATTAATGGTGATGTTTGTTTATTTTTGTTGATGTTTGTTGTTTTGGCTTCGAACTGCTTTCCCTCGCCAATACAACATCCTCCATCACGACGTGACAAATTGTCGTCCTACTTGAGATATCAAACGTCGTTCCATCGAAGGTCTGGATCTTGCTGTCGGCAACAATAGCCATGAAAGGGAGGTCAGCCTTGGCCCCGAGCATCATCTGACGTAACCTCCTTCTGAACTGCCGGGTGGCCATTCCTCTGTGCGGCATGCTCTGATGATGATAAATACCAGCAAAGCTGTCTGTCACAACAACTTTATGACCTAATTACGTTTAAAAAAAAAACAAGTCACTATTACGGTTCAGATGAACCCTATTCCTATGGTACCAACACTGACAAGCGTACATTCTATTGTTACCACTGCAATGGTAAAGACTAATAAAGAAAATGCAAAGAGAATCAACAGCAGCCCAAACTGTGCGCTGGCGCGCTCCACGTTCAACCGTGATACCACACTTCCGCCAAGGAAAAGGGCCTTTAAGTCTTAAAAGCCCACGAAAAAAAAAAATTACAATTTTACTTGAAATCTTCAACACATAGACACAGGTGACATAGACATAGACACAGGTGACATAGACATAGACACAGGTGACATAGACATAGACACAGGTGACATAGACATAGACACACTAGAAGCCACTACATGTATAATGCAATCTGCAGCGGTCTCGGGCCTAGCGGTGAAGGCCCACACCTTGCGTAATAGTGGCTTGAAGTGGCTGCTACTGGTGTACAGTGGTTTGTTCTTTTATAACCAGTCACATCATTTAGCGACCAGGGAGAGGTCAGCTCGGGCTCTTAAGAGTTTGTCCAACCATCTAATCTGATAGCAGTGCTGGTGAGCTGAATTCGCGACGTACGCCCAGTCTGAATCTGTACTGTGCGCCTACACTTGAATATAGACATCACTTCCCGACACGTTGCTTCTCAGGTACATAATTATACAGACATCCGATGCACTGTACCAGGAAGGAGTTCCACACGAAGGGTAGTGGGTGAGAGAAGGTGAACTGCCCGCTGGCGGCAATGTTGTCCAGTTCAGGCTGGATGTTGAACTTGGCGTACTGCCTCAAGAAGAAGGGCGGGTTCTCCAGTAACATATGTGGCAGTCCTGTCGTCGCCAGAATGGTGTAGGAGACAACCTTGTGAACGCCTAGCGAGTGAGCCAACTTTCCTGGAAAGGAACGCATGCTTCGTTGTAGTTCAGCAAGCAAGAATTGTCTTTATCGTCACAAAGGGGCATATTTGCCTGTCACTAAAAAACATGGCGTGTGCGTGCATGCGTGCGTGCGTGCGTGCGTGCGTGCGTGCGTGCGTGCGCGCGCGCGCGCGCGCGCGCGTGTGTGTGTGTGTGTGTGTGTGTGTGTGTGTGTGTGTGTGTGTGTGTGTGTGTGTGTGTGTGTGTGTGTGAGAGAGAGAGAGAGAGAACCTGGTGTTGAATTGCTCCATGTCGTCTGTAGAGCTTGCACCACGTTCAGTCCTCCCTTCATGACCTTGACTGACAGTGGCACGTTCTCTCTGGGGTCAAGGCCGCTCATGGCGACCTTCTTCATTTTTCCTTCTGCCACGCGGTCGACGATCTCCGATACTGTCTGGAAACGTGACAAGCAAGAGACGTGCGCGAATAAGGCTTAACCGTCACTGACAACAGAGGATTTTTGGGTGTCACGTATGAGACACGGTATCAAGAAATTCACTCATGGATGTAACAATACTAACTGATACACATTTGGGAAGTCTGCACAATGATTTTACTGTTTACTATTGCTGTTCTGTAAACAGTTTGCTGTGTTTGGTTTCTTTGATCAAATCATCTATTTTCACACCAACATAACTTTGTTATGAACAAGATTCTGAAGAGAGAAGAGATGAACAATTATGTAGCTTTGTACTTAAAGCCTTTATTTTATGCTAAATTTTCGGATCGTGAAGAAATTGGTTCAAGGAAACTTGTGTTGCGTTTTAAAACATCTGTGTGTTTAGTGTACTATACTGACACACCACTCTCACACAATTTTCATCCATACCATATTGGTATATGGGACGACCATGCTGGACACGTTTTTGTGCACATTCATGGCCATGGTGCGCCCGAAGTGACGCAGACTGTGCGCGCCTGCAGACAGGAAATGACGCAATGCGCCAATCACGTGACGCGATTTCTTCGGATCCCACTTCAGCTGGTGTTGAAGCGCTGTTGGTTCTACCAGATAAATATTCCACAAGCACACAGTGGCTTTGTTTTTTGCTTCTGGCTGTAGGAAGATACAGAATAACCACAAGAACATTGCTTCTGGCTGTAGGAAGATACAGAATAACCACAAGAACATTGTGCGTAAAAAAAATAATAAATCGTCGGTGTGTGGCTGGGTGGTTTTGAGGTTTTGAGGTTGAGCTTCTTACGGATCCCGGGTACGTGTGCAATGGAGGACGGAAGAAAGTAGCATATATATGGGACGCTAGTTTTAGCATTGAGTGGTGCGTGCTCAATGATTCGACTGATCCCGACCACCCTCTGCCAACTACATTATAGGACTGGCTAATAGTGTGTGTGTGTGTGTGTGTGTGTGTGTGTGTGTGTGTGTGTGTGTGTGTGTGTGAGACAGTGTGTGTGTGGGTGGGTGGGGGGGGGGGGGGCGGGGGGGGGGGGCTAAACTACGAAAAATGAACCAAAAGGAACTGGTAAGACTGGTTAATGGTGTGTGTGTGGGGGGGGGGGGGGGGGGGGGGCTGGTGACGGATTCTCTCATTTGAACCGGTGTACTGCTAAGGAACTTAACTATGAGATGATTTCCATTCTGTACGGACACAATGTTGTAACACTGACCAGTTTTTCATTCATCTGTCTCCAGCTATACCCTATACCTACCTCTCGTGTGCTGAACGTGAAAAGGACATGGTCTTTCTTCATAAGCTTTCCATGCATGTTCCAGCTGTGGCCCGTGTCGTTGGTGTAGACGAAGAGTAAAGAAGGCGGAGCCGAGCGGTCAAAAGGGTTTAGCTTCAGGTCCAAGTCCATTTGGTGAGATCCGTTCAGAAACGACACCTTTCACAGAACAAAAGCAAGTCAATGTGTATGTGACGTATCCGGCACCATGTCTACCGTCGAGTGGTAGGTACGCGCGCCTGAATGCTTCTCAAATGTGAATTTGATACTGAGGTATGTCCTTGCATTTTAGAACTGTCATGTGACCGATAGTTGTACCTTACCTATCGCTTTTAGTGTGCCCTTTATTTTGTACATCTTTATATGCTCTTGTGTGTGTGCCCACGGTGTGTGTTTGTGTGTGTGTGTGTGTGTGTGTGTGTGTGTGTGTGTGTGTGTGTGTGTGTGTGTGTGTGTGTGTGTGTGTGTGTGTGTGTGTGTGTGTGACTTATTTTTATACGTCAGTGTATATTAAGAACTTGTGTGACTTGTGTTCAATTTGCGTCTCTTTATATTTAATGTAGCAATCAATGCATGGACCTATTGGCAATTTGCTATTTTACATCTCACTTCATAACAGACAATAAAGAACTTTGAATTTGAATTGAATTGAATCCAAGGAATCAGATAAAATGAATATATAGGCAAGTAAAGGTATGAACGAAAAGATGATAATGGTGAACATATGTAATAACCGGTCTACCTTGCCGAACATATCGATGTGTTTACGCAAGATAACGGCTCCAGGTAAGGAAATGTCCGCGTCCAAATTGATGTCCATGTCGAGCCAGGTGCTGTTAAGACTCACATCTGTCGTCAGTCCCCGTGGCTTCAGGTCGCTGCTCTCTGCACAGAATTAACCCGTTAATCCCCAGAAAGCCCAGTCTTGCCCTAGTCTGGATCCGTTTGATTTCAGGGAGCCGCGAGCGCCGAGCGGATGGATAGCTAGACAGTCATGGGTTCGATTGCTAGGTGGGAGCCAAGAATACTTGTGCTGGAATTTGCCACGTTGTCTCCACTTGTATAGCACTCTTATGTGGCGGAAAAGGACGATGAACCTCAACCAACCAGCACATCTCAACCAACACCAATCACCACCACCAACAACAACACCCCATAAAAACGACTTGCCTTTGTAGCTGATGTCAAAATCCGAGTCAAAGTCAAGATAATTCATTTATGGACCCACTCTGGGCATTGAGAATGTTAAAAATAAACACAAAAAACATTAAATATGTATGAATGGAATAACATTACACACACAAATGAAATGATGTCAACTGGCGAGATAATTTTACCAACTCTACACAAGAGGAAAATAACATTAACAGGCAACACGCGCACACACACACACACACACACACACACACACACACACACACACACACACACACACACACACACACACACACACACACACACACACAGTAGTCATCAGTCAAACATAATCACCAAAATCCAACCACGCATCAGATGGCACAGACAACAGCGCCCAATACCTCGATACCCAGTGGTTTCCAAGAAATCAGGTCAGACGCCATGCCATGTCACGTCAAAGAACAACAGCAGTAATATGACTTACCTTGGTAACTGATGTTGTAGGGAGGGCGGGCGTTGTGCATGCTCATGTTGGCTCGGACTGTGCGGTGAATGGGAGACACTTTCTTGTAGGCGATGTCGTGACTCAGGTTGGTATACGGAGACACAAGGTCAAGGCTGTACGAAAACCGGTCGTGCTCCTCGTGGTCAAATTTGAGGCGGAACGATCGGTCAAACCTACCGACAAAACTCGACAGTTCATCACCTCCTTCAGCTGACACCTAGTACTGCCTGGGATACAAAATAATTTATAACTCTAGCAACAAAAACCGAAGTGTGGTGAGCGGTGGTCTAATACGAGGTGGCGCGTCCGACTTAGCAGGCGCGCTACTGAACGACATTCACCACTGTCACGGCGGAGTGTGGGTTCCAGCCCAGGTCCAGCTGTGATATGTGGTACCGGTTGTTCCTGGCTACCGGGATGCTCATCGGGGGTTTCTCTCCGGGCCCGTCGGCTTACCTCCCCCATCAAATATACGCAGAAATTAAAAAAAAAAAACAGGACAGGTACTAGGTAAGTTGGGTGGCGCTGCATCGCGACGAAGAAGCCCGGATTTCCCGAAATGGACAATAACGTATTAAAAATGTTATATTCCGGGATTATCTCGATTACAATGTTACACTGGGGCCTCCTTCCTTAGTGATGAAAACTTGGTAAGTGGGAGAGTGACATGAATTTTGCATGTCATACCTGTACTGCGTGACATACGTGTACAGAGTACAATAATACTGACATAATATTACACATCCATGTGCTTTGCTTGCCTGTGTTTGGTAAACTCTACTAATGTCCACTGGTGCTCGTGATAGAAAAGGGGCCATTCCCGCCCCTTCCGCTGTTCCCAGTTGTAGTCCAGGGTGAAGTTCAGCACGTCTGTGTGGAGTCGACCGCCTGTCTTCACGTCCCACCTGAAACGGTAACGAGACTTTCACGAGAACAGTTTGCATGGTCATACTGCTTTGCGTGTGTAGGTTGAGGTTTTGTTCCCTCTCTGTTCATCTCCTCTCATTCCCCGCGCTTCAATGGCATTTCCTTCTTAATCTTCGAATCCTGGCAGGCAGCGATAAAAAAACTGCTGGCGTTTTCTTTTTTGCCCCGTCTCTGGCATCACTCTTACATGCAGGAAAGGCACGTGAATACCCGCAAACAACGAGCCAATCACAAATTCCTATCCTTGACCTTTAATATCTGGGTTTAATCTGTTTGCTTACGCCTCTTCCTAGCAGACCGTTTTCCACCCAGCCTTGTCCTTCACACTGACGCTTTTAAGATCCTGCCGGGTGAAGGTAAGCTGTCCAAGCAAGATACACTCTGAACTGGCCGTTCTTTCGGGCCGATCGTCGGGGGTTCTCTCCGGGTACTCCGGATTCCTCCCCCTCTGCTTTGGAAATGTTCAGCCCACCAAATTTGAAAAATAAATGCAGTTCTAAATTCCGAAATTTAAATAGCTGAGCTGACCCTTCGCACCACGTGATTGTAATGTGTTTATGTCCAGTGTGTGAGAGAATGCGTATGATTCACGTGAGCGTGCGTGTTGGGGGTTCTGTTCGCGGCGCTTTGAGCCGATTCATGAAATTGGGTAAAACGCCTATACAATACTTATTATTATTATTAACTGCACCGTCCACAGGAAAAGGGCCTAAGCGCCAAGGAGTTGTAAGGCGCTTCATCCCTTTTTCCAGACGACGGTCGAAGTGTAATCAACAGCGAGCGACATTCTGCAACTCACCCCTGCCTTCGCTCGAGGGAGCCGTTGAAAGCCAGGAGACGTTTTCTGAGGTCGGGCAGCGTGACGTTCAGGTCCCACTGACAGTCATACCCAGCAGGCACTCGTGGTTTGGGACCCATCACTGGCTTCACCCTGTGAAAACACAAACAAACCAAGGCAAGAACGAGAATCATTTCTTCAGTTTCTGAATGAGCAGTTTCATCTTTTCGACTAGCAACTTGACAAACCGTGCTGTACACAGGGACTCATCGTGTTCACTAACTCTAAATAGCAAATGTAAAAATTGCAATTTTAATTGAAATCTTCAGACCACTAGAAGCCACTTCAGGCCAGTATTACGTAATCTTCAGTGGTCTCGTGCTTAGCCGGGAAGACCCACGCCTTGCGTAATAGTGAAGTGGTTGCTACTGGTGTGCAGTGGCTTGTGCTTTTAAGGGGGGGGGGGGGGGTGTTTGGGGGTTTAACGTCATTTTCCACTACATAGGGCGATATCAAAGACGGGGCAAAGATGAAAAAGCCAGCACAAATATTTGGCCCCAGCCGGGATCGAACTCACGACCCGAGCATTAGAAGTCCAACGCTCTACCATTCGACCACCCCGGCTCCCCGCTTGTGAAGTCCAGCGCTCTACCATTCGACCACCCCGGCTCCCCGCTTGTGAAGTCCAGCGCTCTACCATTCGACCACCCCGGCTCCCCGCTTGTGAAGTCCAGCGCTCTACCATTCGACCACCCCGGCTCCCCGCTTGTGAAGTCCAGCGCTCTACCATTCGACCACCCCGGCTCCCCGCTTGTGAAGTCCAGCGCTCTACAATTCGATCACCCCGGCTCCCCGCTTGTGAAGTCCAGCGCTCTACCATTCGACCACCCCGGCTCCCCGCTTGTGAAGTCCAGCGCTCTACCATTCGACCACCCCGGCTCCCCGCTTGTGAAGTCCAGCGCTCTACCATTCGACCACCCCGGCTCCCCGCTTGTGAAGTCCAGCGCTCTACCATTCGACCACCCCGGCTCCCCGTTTGTGAAGTCCAGCGCTCTACCATTCGACCACCCCGGCTCCCCGCTTGTGAAGTCCAGCGCTCTACAATTCGACCACCCCGGCTCCCCGCTTGTGAAGTCCAGCGCTCTACAATTCGATCACCCCGGCTCCCCGCTTGTGAAGTCCAGCGCTCTACCATTCGACACCCCGGCTCCCCGCTTGTGAAGTCCAGCGCTCTACCATTCGACCACCCCGGCTCCCCGCTTGTGAAGTCCAGCGCTCTACCATTCGACCACCCCGGCTCCCCGTTTGTGAAGTCCAGCGCTCTACCATTCGACCACCCCGGCTCCCCGTTTGTGAAGTCCAGCGCTCTACCATTCGACCACCCCGGCTCCCCGCTTGTGAAGTCCAGCGCTCTACCATTCGACCACCCCGGTTCCCTGTTTGTGAAGTCCAGCGCTCTACCATTCGACCACCCCGGCTCCCCGTTTGTGAAGTCCAACGCTCTACCATTCGACCACCCCGGCTCCCCGTTTGTGAAGTCCAGCGCTCTACCATTCGACCACCCCGGCTCCCCGTTTGTGAAGTCCAGCGCTCTACCATTCGACCACCCCGGCTCCCCGTTTGTGAAGTCCAGCGCTCTACCATTCGACCACCCCGGCTCCCCGTTTGTACTTTTAACAAGACACATCATCTAGTGGGCAAGGGGTGGTCGGGCTCGGGCTCTTAAAGATCTACGCTCCCAACAAAAAGCTTTCCGAAGTGTGAACAAATTTTACAGAGTCGACCGTGCAAGCATAGTCAACTCTGTCACAGTTGCAACGTTTTCACCGTCCCTGAAACTGACCCCAACAAAAGCCAAGGGCAGCCTGATTATTTTCACAGCTCAGTCTGCGTTTTGACACTGAGCGAAAAAGATCGTGCAGCACTCAACATCCGCTACACACTGTAGCGATGTGTCTCGCTCACTGACCAAAAGCCAAATAATGTCACGGCAAACTCGTGCTCTGGTTTTATAAGGGTACCCCGAAGCGCTGAAAACTCTGCAACTGTGACAGAATTGCCTGGATTATGCAGAGTCGCAGTTTTTAAAAACGCAATGCTTGCGGCTTTTTGCTGAGATTGCAGACCTTTACGAGCAACAGCCACTCACGAAAGATTTGAGTGTGAAAACATATTCACACGCCCGCATGCACACAGAGAAAAAACAAACAAACCGCCATTACTCACTTCAGGTTGGCGTCGAAGTCCAGCATCCACTCCGAGCGACTGAACAACATGAGGAGCGCCCCTGGACGACGACCCAGTTTGCCCTTTGCCATGTCGGGAGGGACTGCAGCAGCTTCAGGATCAGTTTCTGACACAGCGCTGTTGCCATCCGAAGGGGGTTGGGCAGGCATTTCTGGCACTGGCTCATCCTCCCCAGCCATCCAGGTTAGGAAAGATTCCTTGTCGGTAGGAGTTAGGCTAGGATAATTAGGCTTTTTATATAGCGGAAGGTAGAACAAATTTGATCCTAACTTTTTATTACAGATTTCAGTAGAGCACAGGCCCCTAATGCCGTGGTGGTCTTCGTGAATTTTTTCTCCGTCCGCGTCACCGTTAAAAACGACCGTTTATCTTGCCATTTTCACTATATGAGCCCTATAAATGGGCTTTTGGTGGTGTGCACAAATTATGCGTGTTTGCGGGTACAGAAATGCGCAGAACTCCGCTCTAAATACGCTTACTGTTAGACAAGACATGCGTTGTTGACTCACAGAAATTTTACCCCAATCAGAATGATGCTTCCCGGATTATTGTTGCCATTAGTTTAGCCGTTGATTCAAAGGACCCTGTAAAGCAGCTGTATTTGATGCTTGTGCACTTGGCAGGTCACTGCAGGTGACATGTATCGCGGAAATCATTTACGAACATTGATCAGTTTAGTCAAAAAACGCTTCTTTGATGTTGCGAAGTTCCCTTATCGTCGCATGTGCAGATAAGTATGGAATATGATATCCAAGTGAGCACTTGTTTCAGTAGGGATATTTTGGGGGTGTACGTATGAAAGTAGTTGCTGCGTTCGTAAATGTTTTCCGCGATACATGTCACCTGCAGTGACCTGCCAAGTGCACAAGCATCAAATACAGCTGCTTTACAGGGTCCTTTGAATCAACGGCTAAACTAATGGCAACAATAATCCGGGAAGCATCATTCCGATTGGGGTAAAATTTCTGTGAGTCAACAACGCATGTCTTGTCTAACAGTAAGCGTATTTAGAGCGGAGTTCTGCGCATTTCTGTACCCGCAAACACGCATAATTTGTGCACACCACCAAAAGCCCATTTATAGGGCTCATATAGTGAAAATGGCAAGATAAACGGTCGTTTTTAACGGTGACGCGGACGGAGAAAAAATTCACGAAGACCACCACGGCATTAGGGGCCTGTGCTCTACTGAAATCTGTAATAAAAAGTTAGGATCAAATTTGTTCTACCTTGTTCAGCATTGTTCCTAGCCTAAGTGGTGCTCCTCAGTGGATAGGAGAGGTTTTTTTTTTCGTTTTTGTTGTTGTTTTTTGCTGGTTTTGTTTGTTTGTTTGCTGTTGTTTTTTTGTTTTGTTTTTTTGTTTTTTTGGTTTTTTGTTGTTGTTTGGTTGGTACTTGGCTGGTTTTTGCTTTGTCGTTTTTGTTTTTGGAGGGTTAAAAAAAGAGGGGGGGGGGGGGGTGTTTGCCTGCTTGTTCTTTGTACGTAAAACGGCACACAGGCTGATCAGCCAGGTTCAGTGAGGGGTCACTGGAGAAACCTACAATCTGTGGACAACCTATCTGCAGTTGGCGTAATTGGTAATACTGTGAAACTGCACGGGACAGCTTGATGATTTGAGTGTGAAGTATATCAAAGTTTGTCCAGAGGGAATATGCCAGCCTACCATGTAGACCAGTTACAGCATACGTACGGTCAGCTCTGCACCACGTCGCAACACAGTCTCTTCTATAGACACAATGGACTCTTCGGCAGCCTCTTCTGCTGTCTTGAGACGGTTGAGAAAACCCCTCAGTGATCGTTTCTGTCTCTGTGGACAAAGAATCTGTACGTGAATTTGACTCGATCTGAAAATTTCTTGGGAAAAATCCCACCACATTTATGCCCACCGGAGACTCGAACATGCTTCACTGGGTCCGTAGCGGACGACTTCAACCATTAGGCCAAATAATAATAATAATAATAATAATCGCATTAATATAGGCGCTTTATCCAAAATATTTGGCTGAAAACGCTGCGAGCTAAACCCAACATGCACGCTCACGTGACTCACACTGGACATGAACACATTACAAGCACGTGGTGCGAAGGGCTAGCTCAGCAATTTAAATCTCGGAATCTTAGAATTGCATTTATTTTTTTTTAATTTTGTGGGCTAAACATTTCCAAAGCAGAGGGAAAGGAAGCCGGAGTACTAGGAGAAAACGCCCGACAGTCGGCCCGAATGAACGGTGCCACATACAAAGAAAGAAAAATTCTTTGCCCCGAGTGGGACTCCAACCTGACCTCTCGCATTGGTCGTAACCACCAGACCATCGACCGCCCCATTGTTACTAACCGAGCTCAATGCAAACTACATAACGCACACTCTACCTCTGGCCGCGGCTTGGTCTTGTAAGTGACGTGAGTGTGAAAGTTAAGGTCATGCAGCGCCCCCTCCATGCTGCCCTGCAGCATGATGTCATATTTGTCCACGTGATCGAGGTCCATCTTGTAGTGGAAGCTGTGGTGACGGTCCTTCGACTTGTTGTTCACTTCAGCGTCCATGTGAATAATGTCCTGTACAGAAACCTAGAAGCTACACTTACAGTCCAGTCTTTAGCATGGAAAGTGTGTGTGGTCTTTGTTGCTTGAGCAGTGTGAGGCCACAAAGAACTAACACCAGTAATTTTCTGTCCAACTAGTCAGTTTCACCAGTGTGTGTCCGTTCATCGTTGTATAATGTGCGTGAGTGTGAGTGAGTGATAGGCGCATTGAGTTTTATGTAAAGAAATGCGCTCTGCAAATACCATTTATTATCATTTATTATTATTAAATATCAGGGAAGCTATTGTATCGAAAAGAAGAACAACCAATCGATACAGTCATTCCGTTTCTTCCTTTATATATACTTCACACATCGTGTGTGTGTGTGCGTGTGTGTGTGTGTGTGTGTGTGTGTGTGTGTGTGTGTGTGTGTGTGTGTGTGTGTGTGTGTGTGTGTGTGTGTGTGTGTGTGTGTGTGTGTGAATCAATGACAGTGACAATGAATCTTTATTTTTCAACGGTAAAGGTTTGGCACAAGTAACATAATTATTCCAACTTGCGAACTGCCGTTGCTAAACTATGAAAAATTAAAAATGAACAAAAAGAACTAAATGAAAAAAAAAAACCTACAAAAATATACAGAGAGAGACAGACAGACAGACAGAGACAGACAGACAGACACAGTGATAGATAAACTGGCGAATTTTGTACCAGTGATTCGTTGGCAGATCCTATGCCGGATGTCCAGTAAATGGTTGTATCTCGCTCAGCAAATGAATGGTTGGCCGCCATCTGGTTCAACAACGTCACGTTGTGACCTGTTGTCAAACGAGCAGAACGCAGAGGAAAATGCACCACGACAAACCCCTTCCATATTTCACATTAGGTTCGCATAAATGTGTTGTTTCCTGGCGTGTTAAACCTCAGATTAGATTTGATTTGTCTATTAAAACAGTAGTCAAGTTTCTGTCACCAAAACTAGCAACTCTGTCCATGTGCAAATTTAAAATTGAAATATTGAACTGCCAAGTTTTCTTTCTCCCCCATCACCCCCTCTCCCCACCCCACCGCCACCCCCTCCCCCCTCCCATCCCATATTCAAGCTCTGTAACTATTCAGTCAAAAACGACACGCTCCTGGCCTTTGCATAAATTTACAGGGAGGATCTTTGTATTCTTACCCGCCCTTCCTCGTTGCGTCTGGTGTGGGGGTAGGAGTTGGGTGTGGCGATGGTGGGAAAGGGGGAGGGGATGTGAAATCGGAAACTGATCGTTTTGGTTGTTGTCGTTGTTGTTGTTGCTTAATAATAGCTTGCAAACCCTGTATGGCTCACCTGGGATCATGATAACCATGGTGTCCAGTGCCCGCCAGAAGTCGGCTTGAGAGACGCCGGTCATGCTTTCAAAAGTGGTGCCTGTCATGGTGGCTTCATTGTGGAAACTGTACTCAGACATGTGACCGTTCTCAGCAGCCTGCTCTGGGTTGGGATGCAGCGAGTAGAATATCCCCAACTGCGGCTCGCTGACAGAGGAAGAAGGCAGGAATGGTTGTTTAACTCTTAACAGACCTTCCAGGGGGTTGAAACCAAAAAAACCAAAAACATTTACACTGAGAAAAGTGTTATGAAGTGGCGGATTCATTGGTGCGCGTATGCAGAGGACAGACGGAGGGGGGTACACTCAAACTGGCCAACCTGAAAACAAACTTTTTCAGAACGTGACATGCGAATTTACCAATAGTATCTGAGCACCATGGCTTGCGAGAATCGTCCAGGAGGCTTGCTGGACACTGAGCTGGTGAATATTTCCATGGAGAGGCCGGGAACGGACACGTTCAGCTTCAGCACGCTGTCAGACAAGGTCAGCTTCATGGGCTGCCCGGTCTGTGGGTTCACTACAGTCTGCTGGTCCTCTTCGTCTTTATACTGCACATTAAAAGCACGTACGACCAAAAGAATAAATACCTGTATTACGGTAACCGGACCGACTGTTTTTTTTTGTTGTTGTTGTTTTTTTTGCCGTATCTTCCCTTTCGCTTCAGCCTGTTTGTGTCGTCTGCTGTAGAACTCTGAGGCCGATGTCAAAAAAAGTTTATTTAAACCGATGCTCTCCTTCAAACCAATGGTCTTTCTCAAAACAAAACAAAAGTTTCCGACCTACCTAGTTTAATTTTGGGGGATGTTATCGTCAGCACAATTTTTGTTTTGTTTTATTGTGTTGTTTCCCTGACCACTCGTAAGCGGGCCTGGCCAGCGTCTCAGCCAAGGAAAGTATGCTGTGTGTCAGTCGCAATGTACGTGGCAAAACCCCACACCACTCAATGTAAGATATACCGTTGCAAAGAGTCAGTGAACTGCAAAACAAAATCGACCTCTCCGGAGTGCCCCTAGTAACTTGCCAGGGCCAACATGCCATCCCACTAGACCGTTTTCTGTTGCTAAGAGAAAGCTTATAGAAATTTAAACAGGAGCGAATGTGTGCTCTTATCTGACAGGCTAAAACGATCGTTATTTTTGTTACATGTTTCGATGTGTGACTTACAAAGCATATTAAAGCCAAGTAATTTGGCGCTACAATACCACTGGAACCCATCAGTTAAGCCAAAGGGAAAAGTAGCAGCAGTTAGCAAAAACCAAAAAAAGACAAACAAAACAAAAAAAACCCTTCCCCCAAAAACAAACAAACAAACAAAACCCAACAACTGATATATCATGCTCAACATTTACCTCTGTAATGAAAGAATGCAGGAGTTTCGGTCCGACCGTTAGCACCGATGACACACCGTGGTATGCGGAGTTCTTGCTGCCGTACGTCGTACGTAGGTCAAGGTCGTACTGAAGTCCTATTTCCGGAACGACCGCTTCCAAGTGAGCCTCTTTCGTGGCGGTGTTCAGTTCGAGGCTGATGTTCAGGTGACGCTTCATTTTCTCCCCTGTGGAGAATCAGGCACCATAAACGCTTATTCTCAGGTCAGGAGCGGGGAGGTCAGTCACACCTCATTTTGGTTTTGTCTGACTTAAAACCCCTGGCCGAAAGAAACTCTCTTAGCATCATCTAAAGGGCCAGAACTCTACAGGAGAATCTTGATTAAAATGTTTAGTGTGAGTACTGGTATAAAATCTCTAACATCGTTTCCATCGTTTCGTACCTATAGTTCATCAGCTGCTCTAGTTTCCAAAATTACCGTCAGTTAATCGACAGTCTAAATTATACGCATGGAGTTCTCTACCCGGGTGTCTACGGAAATTGTGTGCCTTTACTTGCCACAGTGAAGACAGTGGACGAACGAGCTCACACTACCTTCTGCCGAATGGTCAGCCCTGAAGACAACAGTCATGCCAGGCTGATCCTTCTCGTCTTTCCTGGTGAGCGTAAAGATGACCTTGTACTCTTCCAGAGACCTGAGAATACAAGACACCTATACATACACACACTTATAGGTAACGGTGTTTCCTGACAACCATTGACTGATATCCCTAACACAGAACCATAAAAACAGAACACGTATCGCAGAATCACTACAATAGAACACGTATCACTACTACTAGTGACTAAAACAGAAAACGTATCTAAAACAGAACTCGTATCACCATCACTAAAACAGAACTCACATCTAAAACAGAACACGATATCGCTATCACTAAAACAAAACACGTATCGCTATCACTAAAACAGAACACGTATCGCTATCACTAAAACAGAACACGTATCTAAAACAGAACACGTGTATCTAAACCAGAACACGTATCTAAAAACAGAACATGTATCGCTATCACTAAAACAGAATACGTATCGCTATCACTAAAACAAAACACGTATCGCTATCACCAGAACAGAACACAAATCGGAAACGTCAAAACAAAACATGTATTTCTGGACACAGGATGGGTGAGTGTTTGGGGGTTCAATTCTGGACACAGAGGAGACCAAGGCACACGTATTGTTGTCAAGAAAACAGAACGCGTATCGCTATCATCGACACAAAGCGAACAGGTTTTGCTATCTGTCCCTATCAAAAAGCAACATAAATAACATAAAAACATATAAAGATATAAACATATCACTAACAAAGATAAATTTGAAAAGAAATACTACAACAGAGCACTCATCGCTGTCTCCAAAACCGAACACATAATTATATCGTTCTCACTGAGATAAAACACCCATCACTCTCACTGAAAGAAGCTATTTACTTACTTGTCCAGCGGTCTGGCTATGACGTCGAGGTGGATGGGTCCCGAGAGGGGCGGGAAGGGGGTGTCTGGCGCGAAGCCGACTGGCTGATACACGCCGTCTAGACAAACCTTCTGCCCCGTCCACTTCTCAAAGGCGTCTGCTGCACATTTCTTCACTGAGATCTCTGAGGCGGGGTTGGTCACAGGTTGAACTATGTCGTTATGAAGGAAGTAAATGTCCGATCTGTTGTAACATCATTTGTGGCAGTTGGTTATATACATGTATAATGAAGGCACAAAATGAAAAGACAAACCACGCAGTTTTTTTTTTAAAGAACAGAAATTAATGTAAATGAATTCTGTAGCCAATTACGTTTACTGTTTGCATAACCAGTTCGTTCATAAGTAATGTGTTGTTTTGAGGAAAGAATCAATGATGCGTATCTATAATACTGTTAACGCCTATCGGTATGGGCAATTCTTTGAGCCCACCATTGGATACATGTAGTAACGTAAATGCAGACTTTCAGGCTGAGTATGACATCACAAAAAAGAAAAGTGTTAGGATATGGGTTGTTACCCCTTCCAAACAACCTGCTAGCACCCGTCAAATCAGGTTATGAGACGGGCAGAACACCAGGGTACATCACTTCTCACACTTCGATTTTTTTTCTCTCTGTCTCTGTGCTGGTTTTTTTTTTTTCCAGTCTTCCAACACGCCACTCCTGCCCCCCCCCCCCTTCCCCACCCCCACACACACCCTTCCCTTGTCCAGGTGCCATGATCATGCATGCAAGTTTTTCTTTCTTTAATTTCTTTCTTTTTACTTGTTCTTCTTCTTCTTAAAGAATGGGTACATGCGATATACATATCGTCACGAGTGTGGCAGTATGCTTCAACATAGGACATTGCGGACATTGCATACAAGCGTGTATCATAACGTCAGTGATTTAACATATTTGCCTATCTCAGACTAAGGCATTTTTGCACTGCAGACACGGTCTGCTTTCGGCAGACCTGTTACATCAGCTGACCTTTCGATTTGAGCATCCACCAATCAGAAGACTCGTTATTTGATTCACAGAGCAATAAGCATTTGCTATGGTGGAAGGGAAGTAATTCAGTTTTTTGCTTCTCCTGAAAAGTTGGCAAAAATGAGATGGGCAAATATGTTAAATCACTGACGATAAGGCATATTTACAGTAATTCTAGATAAAACAGATACAGAACAAAACCCTTGTTCAGGGATCTAAGTCCCCTGTGCTATTCGACGCTGTGTGCAAGTTTTTGGTTGGTTCTACACATGATACAATCTCATCATCTGTTTATACGGACCTGAGTCTGATAACATTGAGTGGTTGTTTGAGGGCGCTCAGTGCCAACTCCAGCTTCATGGCGCCAGGAGTGCTGGTTGTCTCACGGACGGGCGCGTACTTCATGCGACCTCCCACCACTCCGTTTACCAGGACGGACATGTTCAGTCTTAGTCCCGCTGACGTTGCGTCGCCGATGCGGACCGTCTGCTGACACCATACCTTTACTGCCACGCTGTAGAAACGTGAACACACACACACACACACACACACACACACACACACACACACACACACACACACACACACACACACACACCTGTGTAAGTTTACGAGACAGCATGACCGTGTTGGGAAGATCTCGAAAATAATTCAATAAATAATTACCCCACACATTTACATTTACGCTGGAATCGTGAAAAGGAAGGTTTGCGTAAGATTGTTAGATTAAGGTAGATCTGTAATGGCAGCATGTAGAAACTTTTTTTGAAAAAGACTAGCAAGATAGTATAAACAATTCTCTGGCTGTGCTCTGTCAATCCAAGCAAATGGGGCAGTCAGTAGTCTAGTGGTTAAGACTTCGCCATCAATGCGAGAGGTCAGGTTGGAGTCCCACTCGGGGCAAAGAATTTTTACTTCTCGTATGTGGCACCGTTCATTCGGGCCGATCGTCGGGCGGTTCTCTCAGGGTACTCCAGCGTTCTCCCCCTCTGCTCAGTAAAGTCTAAATCCCGAAACTGAAGTTGCTTAGCTAACCCTGTACAGCTCTTTACAGAAACGCCAGTCCAACAATGAAACAACCTGCCGAACCATTACCTCGTTCTCAAGCCACCGTTGATCTCGAGAGGACGCTTGCGTTGGAGGAAGCTCATGATGTCCCCGCCAGCGTCCAGCACCGCCGAGGCCACCATGGTCCCGTGTACCTTGGCCTGCCAGGGGAAGCCACCCACAGTAGGGATTGTCTTCTCCAGCTCCACCATCTTGAGTGACTTGCCCACGAACAGGTTGAGTCCCTGTGCCAGCTGCTGCATGAGAGTCATGACGCGGGGCGGTCGTTTGTCGTTGCCTCTGGAACTCTGCTTCACCATCTGTATCAGGTCCTCAAGGTAGACGAAGCCAACGTCACTTCCTGTTGGGTGACAGATATTTTGTAGTGCTTATATCTTTTTCCTTCTTTTTTATTGCGTACGGAATCGAATTTCTAGCTCTTTATGCAGAACATAATTATTCCTAGTAGTAAGGCTTCATACAAAAGGAGGTCTAGATTAATATAGTAGTATATATCAGGTATCTCAGGTTCTTCAGCACCGGAGACCGGAACGTCTCTTACATTTTTTGCTCGCACATACAAAATTAATTCATCATTTCCACCACCGCCAGTTTTTAACCAACTGAACTTTGTACCTTTGTAATACACAAGCATGCATTTAAAAACTTTGTCGCCATGGCGGTTTTTGTTGTTGTTGGCGAATTCGTCTTTCGGTTTTTCCCTCAGTATCTTTTTACGCTAACAGTGAATTTAACAGTGATTATAACCGACTACTTACCCAGAATCCTGAGATGGAAGTGCGCTTGCGGCACGTCACCAGTCGGCATGTTGACCTGCAGGAAGAGTTTCTTGAGAGACTCCACCACGTTCTCGTCGGGGAAGAAGAATGTCGGGGGTCCTCCTGTCTTGGGCAGCGCCGCCTGCATGATCTTGGCGATCAGAGCTCCGGGCCCGTCCCTTCGGATGTTGAGATCGGACATAAACACCTCACGTACAATGTTCTCCACACCTGCCCACGTCCATGTAACAAGAGATTGGTTGTTGGTCGTCTGTTGGTTTAATGGTATGGTATGGTATGGTATGGTATGGTATGGTATGGTATGGTATGGTATGGTATGGTATGGTATGGTATTCCTTTGCGAGTCTTATCATATAGTAGCGGATGGTCGGGCTGGGACTTTTACGAAATAAGCTTGCCTTGAATATCAAGCCCCAGCTCCACGATCTCCACTGAAGAGTTTCCAAACGTGGCCATGAGCGCCACCCTGATTGTGGACGGCAGAACGGTGGACGGGTCGAAGACAACCCGGAGCCCGAGCTGTCCGCCTAGTGGCAGCCCCATGGGAGGTAACTGGATGTAGCGGGAGAACTCCATGTACTGGGACCCGCGCCCCTTGATGCTCTCCAGTTCTGGCAGCCTCGCCGTTTCCTGTATCATCGTTTCGCGCCATAGTTTGCGCAGACTGCAACACGTTTAATTGTGTATTGTTGAAGTTGAAAATTCTTCGCTTGCTAAATTTATGCTTATCATTAAAAATAGGTCGTGCGTTCGAATCCTGCCGGTCGGCCAACAGTAGTGGTGCCGAATTTTCCTTGTGTGTGTAAACGTGTGTATATCCCTTCAAATCACAGTTTTACTTGAAATCTTCAGATCAGTTTTAGTCACTTCAAGTCACTATTATGCAATCTGCAGCGGTCTCGGGCCTAGCGGGGAAGGCCCACGCCTTGTGTAATAGTGGCTGAAGTGGCTCCTACTGGTGTGCAGTAGCTTGTTCTTTTTAACAAGTCTTTTTATATAGCGGGGAAGGGGTGGTCGAGCTCTGGCTATCAGAGTTATCAGTATACATGTGTCTACGTACGTCTGTATATGTCTTGAGTCACTATCCTTTTTCTTTTCCTATGCCACCATAGGGTGGGAAAATAAACTGACTTGGCCTGACTCGACTCGTTACCCGGTCTTGGATATCACTATTTTGTGGTGTACAGGAGGTTTAACAGCAAACAACCCACCAATCAATGGATGCAGTCAATGACTAAGCCAGCGGGGTATTCTGCATGCAAAATCATATCACGGATGTCCCTGGCAAGTGCTATATATTACTACTACTACGAATCACTCGACACGTTAACAGGTTTGGCAGCGACACCAACGATATGCAGAGAATTCAATTGTTACAGTGAACTCTCCTCTGAGACGAAATACAAAATGTGCATAAACCCGAAGATACGTTTCTTGAATTTAAAATACAAGAAACTTTTGTTGTTGTTGTTGTTGTTGCTGTTGTTCTTGTTGTTTGTTTGTTTGTTTGTTTGTTTGTTTTTACCTGGCTGTGTGTGGAGAGTTGGACTCCAGTAGATGCCCTACACGTGTGACCATGTACAACTGGAAACTGGACAACTTCTCCGTTTGCATGGCTTTTAGCAAAGAGCGCACGGTGTCCACGTGCTCGTGACCCAGCAAAAGGTCAAAGGCCTCAGTGCGTAGCGATGCAGGACGTGAGATGTCTGAGAGAATGTCTGTCAGAGCCACACGCACGTCTTTTCGAAGCTCAACTTTTCGAAGCACCTGTTGAAGAAAAACAGCATCATTCATATGGTGTACAGGAGGGCATACGGATAATAAAGCAGGAAGTTTCCCTTAAAAAGAGAGAGAGAGAGAGAGAGAGAGAGAGAGAGAGATCGGCGTCCGTCTAAATCTCAGTCAGACAATACACTTTGCCCTGGTCAATGGCTGAAGCACGTGCGAAAAACTCCCTCCCCTCTACTTGAGCTCGAACCTCGGATCAGATTTAGAAATGTATGCTGGCTTCTTCCGTCGTTGTCCTGTCTTTTATATCACCATTATGTGGCGGGGAAAGGACGTTAACCCGTAACCAGCATGCCAACGTACACTTGAAAAGATGATAATAGCCCTTATGTAAGTTGCTTCTTTCTATTTTTGTATTCGTCCAAAGACGAATTTCCATTTTAAGGGAAATATTATTTAATGGACAATAAAGGTTTTTTTGAATTTGCGTTTAAATTTAAATCTGAATTTATTTCTTTATGATGGAATTGAATGAAACCATTGTTCCCATGCAGCATCCGCAAAGGAAAACATAGTTACAGTGTATTGTGATAACGTACCAAGATGGCGGCCTGGGAGATCTTTAGTGGCAGAGCCGAGTTCTCTACACAGTTCAAGATGGCGGGGACAAGGTCTTTTCCATTCACTGTGACGTCGTCGTGGTACTCCTGAATCGCGCCACCAGCATTGGCAAGAGTCTGTTGTCAACAAAACATGGATCGGAGGCAATAAAATCTGCAATGAGCTCTAGAATGCGCGCACAGTGCTCTCCTGGGCAGATTTTCTGCGCTATATAAGAACAATTTATTATTATTATTATTATAAGAACATTGTGCGCGTACTCGTTGATGCAGCAGCCATCGATGTCACCAATGAAATAGCGGACTGTTATACGTCTGGGGGCCTAGTGTTGTATCTCTCCCGAAAAGCTGTTTTAGTTTTAGTTTTTGATTGTTTTTTTTTGTTTTTTTTACCAGGCTATATCTTTTTACCGTAGTAAGCCAAGCCCTTGGCAGTAAGACTGTGTATGTGTGTGTCAACAAAGGAAAAACACACAAACCGTATCCGAGCCTTCACGTGAATTTCCACTCAATTTGGTAAGGAAAAATCCCACCAAACTCCTGCCCACCAGAGGATTCGAACCCGGTACCGCAAAATAACCACTGGGTCATGTCTCTGGTGTCTCTGATCATTATTACGAGAAATACTCGTTCACCTTGAGAGCGATGAGCAGCGCGGAGATTATATCCATGTGCTCGTCTTTCAGTTTCTCCGGCAGGATGCCCGTGCGGCACGTGTCCCCGACAACAACGCGAAGATGTTGAAGGACGTCACGTATGGCAGCAGCCCCTTCATCTCGCAGCGCCTTGTCTTCGCTCATCTTGACCTCTTCCGCCATTTTGTTGACGAAGGTGCCAAGGGTCAACCAGCAGTTGTTGCTCGATTGGCTCTTACACAGCGTCTACAGACAAACAAACAAAAAGTCAGGTTTATGTTAACACATTCCATACTGAGCACAAGTATCCCACGTTTTGACTCTTCTTCGGTTTTGGCCTTTCATGCAAAAATCGGTAAAATTCTTCTGGAAAAACAGTTATCACAACGAAAAGGACAACCGGCGGGCTACTTTTATGTACAGGAAGTGTAGTCCATTATTGTGTCCATGTTCTTGTAATCTGAGATTTATGGTTTGCGAGTAATTACTAAAATAGTATTAGTCTGTTCTTATAAACGCCTCACAAATTCGTTTGACCTTCTAGTATTGTCTGCTCTTGGTTCAGGCAAGGTAGCTTAGGTTGTTCAATCGTGGAAAAGCATACAGACAGTGATCTTTCACGGGCTTGTCTTAAATTAAAGATCTTAGTGGCAACCAAATATGCTGCCTTTCTCTTCACTGGTCGACTGACTAGAGTACCCCGGTGTATGTGGTCTTTTATACCCCGACGGGTTCACCCCCGTAACATATACGTATTTGCGAAATAAACTCCATCAAGGAACTGGAGAAGTTGTGGAGGATACGAACCAGCATCTTGCCCAGTATGGCGGGAGTGGGCTGATAGAAGAGCGCCATGTTGAAGAGGGTGAGTTCCCCTTGTACGCTGTACACCATACCTCGCTGTAGGCTCGTCATGTAGGTGGCGATACAAGGTTCCGTGCCGCATGACAACAGTCCGTCCGTGAACAGCGACTCTCGCAACTTCTGTAACGGAAAGCCGAAGTGGCTTAAAGAAACCATTGCTATCATCACAAGGCTTTACATAGAGAGAATTCTGTCTTGGAACAGTTGAGCGGGGCCTGTCCGCCCGAAATAGCCTATCTCAGAGACAAGTGCAGCTCTGAATGCAACACAGTGATGTTTGATGGCCGTTCAAACGAGGAAAACTCAACCGTCCGTATACGACGTCCGCGGGCATACTCTGAAATGCTAGCCAGGACGGGTAGACAAAGTCTTTTCCCGTGGTGTGTACTAGTTATCTCAAGGATGAAAGTATTCTCGTGTTTTCTTTTAATTAATAAGTACTCTTGTGTACATATTTCTCTCAAAGCATGCACCAAAAATACTAACAGATATATAATATGAAATTCTATATTTATATTTCAGGATTTTAATTTGATAGTTTTCTTCCTTTATATCTTCATTTAGGTCGGAATAGCACAGGCTGTTAAGAATTGTATTAAAATCCCGACTGCTGCAGACTTTGTTCATGCCAAGTTTCAGTGCCTCGTCTTTCAAACTACCTCCATATAGGATAGTGGACGTCAAACACTGTACAAAAAGCCCTTGTTTGTCACTTTGTGATTTCAGTTCCTAAATAAAACAAACAACAACAAAAACAAAAACTTGACCCACCTGCACAACTTTCGGGTCAAGCTTTCCGCCAAAGCCCTCCAGAGGACAGCCAGTGGCGGCACGACACGCCAGCAGTGTTTCCAACACCTCTTCCAAGATATCCTCTCTGGCGTCCCTGAGAAGGTCGACCATTTCCTGGAATCTCTCTGGCGGCAGCGCCTCGCTCTGCGACGTGTAGGATTCCATCAGGCCTTGAAGCTGCGCGAACAGGTCTGCTGACGTCACTTCCCGTGCAGGAGGCAGGTCCAGCTCCATGGCGAGGTCGACGATTCTTCGTCCTTCAAGGCCGCGGCTGATCACTGACTTGCGTCTCGGAATTTTCGACACTTGCTTCAGGCTGAGTGACTGACTGAAAGTGGCAATGTATTGAATAGCACGTGAGAACGGAAAGACGGCTAGGGTGCCATAAGCCCATAACCTTCAAATCAACGAAGTTTTCGAGTGCCTTTACACACGGTTTGATTTCTAGATCTATGTCTGCTTCAAGACTGTCGCCGCCTCGAACAGACCGGAGCAACTGGGAGGCGCCTTCCGCATAATTTCTCCCTCCTTGAAATCGCCTGAAAGGTCAACCCATATCTACCCGCGATGTGTTTCCGTCCTACAGGTTTGTTTGTTTGTTTGTTTGTTTGTTTGTTTGTTTGTTTGTTTGTTTGTTTGCTTGCTTGCTTTTTTAAACTCAAGTAACGTCTCATTAGACGCTTGAATGCTTTGAGTGATGAAGGGCGTCGGACACACACAGACAGAGCTGAACTCAGTCAACTATAGGCGTAACACAGGACAACGATCCTCGGTGAGCTTCGTCCCGCAGTCACTGTGATAACTAGTGTATAGAAAAGTAAGTGATGCACTCCATTGTTTGTGCAAGCAGAGACACACATAGAGAGATAGGAAGCTGGCTGCTCACATCCTAAGCCACCCTAGGAACCAGGTCACTGTTTAAATTTCAAATAACACAGTTCTAAACCCTGCCTCCAAATGACCCCTAAGTGTTTTGAAACATGGTATCCAACAACTGGAAACAAGAATTTTGGGTGGTTTGTTACAGTCACCGTCCTATGTAAAGAGTATGTATAGAGTAAGTCACTGTCCTAGCCTCACGTGATGGTTGATGTAGAAGTAGACCGGAGATTGCCGTGGAAGGTGACGGGTCTGAAGGCCTGAACTTGCACACACTCAGATTTCGCTATCGCCCTCTGGCTGCTGAGGCGGTACGTGCACTCCACTGTAGACTCGAACGGGTACACCAGCTGCAGCAAGTACACATATTTAAACCGTGTCTATAGAAAAGAAAGCGAAACTGACTGCCAGTGGAAGTACAACAATAAACCAGTTATCTTCGACGACGCATCTCACAGTCAGCAGTCAACAGTCCACGTTCCGGTCTCTGCCTTCATTAGAACAAACAATAACACGTGTCCATAGATACTCAACTCAGTAATTTGCAGCCCCTTTTTATGCCAATAAAATCAACAAAACAACTGACCAACAGATCCACCAGATCATCCACAAAAGGGGGGGGGGGGTCCTGTAGTGTAGTGGTTAGCGCTTAAGACCATGGACCGGGAGACTCGGGTTCGAATTTCAGCCGAGGCAAGCGGGAGTTTTCCTACCTACGTCGGCTTCATTCCAGAGCGTGCTATGGGCCCAGTGGGGAGGCTGTTGCCACACTGCCGATACTCACCCACTTTACGGGTGCGACTTTGAGGGTGCTTCCCATGTTATGACACATCTCATGATGTGCATGATTACACGGCCTACACCGCAGGAGCCGTAGTTCCAGGACCTGGCTGATGTCGGGATATTTATGACAGAAAGAGCGGAATGTGGCGCTGGAACGCAGCCTTAAACCACATGGTCCTCCACACCATCACATCGTCATACCATCATCCTCATCCTCATCATCGTGGGAGAGCTGGGATAGCCGAATGGTAGAGCACTAGACCGTGAGTTCGAGACCCGGCCGGGGCTGAATATTTGTGCTGGCCTTTTTCTCTTCGCACCGTCTTTGATATATCACCCTTACGTGGTGGAAAAGGACTTTAAACTACCAAATACCCTACCCTCATCATCATGCATAAAAAATGCCCAAGTTTCCGAGCCCTCCGTGGGTTCCATCCATGACCTGTGAGGAACACCACTGGAACTGGCGAAGAGTTGGGGCAGCAAAACAAAAAAGCAAACAAAAAGCCCCAAAGTAACAACAACAAAAATGTGGCTCTTGCCACACTGAACATTCAGACAGTGTAGTATTCTATACCTCGTGTAAGGGCTTGCTGAGGACGGCCGTGTCAATCTGGCGTGCCAAGGACAGGTAGGACTTGAGTCGCCGGAGCACCTGAGGCACGTCACAGCGTATGATGTCACGCTGAGTGCTCACGCTCTCCCGAGAGAAGGTGTAGCGCGTGGGACAGGAGCCGAAAATGTCGTACTGGAAAGAATATTGGACTGGGTCAAGCACGTGGGCAGCGTGCACATAATTATTTAAGACAAAATCCAGTCTTTCACAATTGGCAGTGGTGTACCTGAAGTAAAAAAAAAAAAAAAAAAAAACCGCTAGAAAGTTAAAAAAATCACCTGTCAAAGAGGGGTGTATTTTAATATTATTTCAGCATGTCTGTCTTCCGTACCGGTGTTGAAACAGTAGTACAGTATGCATATTGCCTCGAGTTTAACTAAGGTATGGCCCCAAGAGCCTACCAGGTGATGAGATGAGGTGGGGGGGGGGGGGATGGCGGGTGTGTGGGGGGGGGGGGGGACATGGGGGGCATGGCGGGGGGGGGGGGGGGGGGTGAAGGGGGCTGTACACCAAGCAAGAGAGATTGCTGCTGCTGCTGCTGATGATGATGATGATGATGATGAGTGTTCGACTGATTACCTGATCCACATGACGGTCGTAATCGCGCGGAGAGAGAATGTAGAGCTGCAGCTGGGACACGATGGCTCGCTTGATGTTGACAACGTAGCCTGGCTCCGACTCGTCCACCACAAACTGATGGTCGATCACCTGCCCGCGGTTCATCTGAACGTACACCGGATGTCTGGACAGATCATGCAGAAAGGCACGTATCAACTTTCCTCCGTGTGTGTGTGTGTGTGTGTGTGTGTGTGTGTGTGTGTGTGTGTGTGTGTGTGTGTGTGTGTGATTTTTTTCTTCCAAAAATAAAACTGTATACATATGAGTGAATTTTCGGATCAAGCTTGACGTCAATGCCCTCTGGTGGACGACCAAATGGGTCGCGGGACGCCAGCAGTGAATTTTCGTTGTCCCTCCCCCCCCCCACCACCACACAATCCCTAAAGCCCCCCCCCACCCCCCTCCAGCCGCCCAAACCCCTATAGAGACAGTCCTTATACTAAATGACAAACTCCAAAATCCCCCAAAATTGCAAACCCTCATAAACAGTGTGTGACAAGGTGTGTGTGAAAACACAAAACAGGACTACTGCTTTACTTCTCTAGTTCCCGGGCCACGACTTTGGACTTTGGTGACAGAGACAGTTTTCCGTCCTCCCCCGACTCCATCAACTTGCAGGAAGACAGCTGTCAACAGACATTTAAAACATTGGTTTCAACAAACATACAGAATTCGGGAAAGCAAAACAGCCAAAGTGAAAAAGGTCCGTCGATCTTCCCAGTGTGATAAACCATGTGTATTTCCTGGCTCGTTTCACTTCCGGGTACTTCTAGCCTCAAGCTGCATTGACCCGAGGCACTTCTAGTCTCAAGCTTTACTGACCGGGGGCACTTCTAGTCTCAAGCTTTACTGACCCGGGGCACGTCTAGTCTCAAGCTTTACTGACCCGGGGCACTTCTAGTCTCAAGCTTTACTGACCCGGGGCACGTCTAGCCTCAAGCTGCATTGACCCGGGGCACTTCTAGTCTCAAGCTTTACTGACCCGGGGCACTTCTAGTCTCAAGCTTTACTGACCCGGGGCACGTCTAGTCTCAAGCTGCATTGACCCGGGGCACTTCTCGTCTCAAGCTGCTTAGACCCGGGGCACGTCTAGTCTCAAACTGCTTAGACGCGGGGCACTTCCAGCCTCAAGCTCCTTAGACCCCGGGCACTTCAAGCTGCATGTTACACAGGCAATGATTTTTTTTTTATGGTTCGTGTCCACAAACTATACGGTAAACATACATTCAGGCATTCAGATACTTATACCGGTATAGTTTAATTCCAGTAGTCTGTCAGTCTGTTCGTTGAATGGTCACCAGTTGGATAGTGTTTGGTTTGTTTGTTTGTTCTTTTAATTTCCTCAGTTATTGCTCGAGTACGCCGATATACAAATTTCAAAATATATACGATAAGAATCTTTCGCCCACATATAAACCTGGGCTGATGTCGGTGACAAGGACATGATACCGATATACGATAAGAATCTTTCGCCCACATATAAACCTGGGCTGATGTCGGTGACAAGGACATGATACCGTTCAGATGTGTGAACGATATAAGCCATTTCTAGACCGTCGTTGCTTAAGATATGCCGCCTATTTAACCCTGCCGCCTATTTAACCGATTTGGCCAGTAAGAGGTTTGTGTGAAACAGACCATAGCTAAGGCTATGGCCGTTACAGTGTGTCTCAGTGAACTCAGATTTCGGGCCAGCGGTACAAGGCGCATGGGGTCGTTGGCAACATTACACAGATCTAAAACAGACGCCGGGAAGACCACTAACTCAACAGCTGCAGCATCTGCGCTAAATCTCTTTTTGACGCGGTGGGAGTTGCTCGTCCTGCCGCATACAGCTTTAAATCTTTTAGCCATTCTTGGTTTAATCGTATTGCGTTGCGTATTATGGAGATACAAGGAAACAGTTTTTGAGCACTAACAAGATAAACTTATAATATGCTCAGTAAACATTTATTTACAGCAATGGCAGATCACAAATTACGAGAGAGAGAGAGAGAGAGAGAGAGAGTGGAGGGGAGGGGGGTGTGAGGGGATGGGGGTGGTTCTCATTTGGTGAGCATTCTCTTTTCAACAGAAACGGCTATCCTTAGCACATAGTTCTCTACAAATTAAAAAAAAAAGAGCTCAAAGCACGCTTACATGACAACAGACTGAACACATTTACTACCAAAGTTGCGGTTGAGTAGCCTTCTTCAGTATTGCAGTTGATGTTTGTTTGTTTGTTTGTTTTACACACTGGATAGTTTCTGGCAAAGGCCACCAGCACCCGCTGTCTGAGCGCAGGACTACTCACCTCAAATGTTGATTCACATTTTTTCGGCACGAAGACTGTGACGTCACAAGAAAGCGTGGAGCCAGAGGCGATGTCAGTGGTGCCGACGAGTCCGATGTCAACTTTGGCCTCATAGTTGTACACGTAGCGCCTCCGATGACGGAACCATGTGTCTGGATATCAGATGTACGAGTTAGTGACTCTAGTAATCAGGACACACTTAGTAATCCGGGTGAATAAGGTGTACGGCTTAAGGGTCTTCACTCTCAACAAAAAGTCACAAACAGTGTTTAAAAACTAAATTATCCAACTGTGCAAAATGTACAGTCAACTCTGTCAGAGTTACTCAGTTTTAAGCGTCTCTGAAACCCGTATGAAAAGCCAAGCGGAGCCTGATTTCATAATTCAGTTTGCGTCTTGACACTGAACGAGAAAGGTCGCAGTCTTCTCGTACAGCACACAACAGCCGCTAGACATTTTACTGATGTGTGTCGGTCACTGACCAAACAGACAATGAAATCACCGCAAACTCACGCTCTGGTTTTATACTGGTACCCTTCCAAAACGCTGAAAACTCTGCAACTGTGTCAGAGTTGAGTGTGCCGTTGATTTTGAACAGTCGCAAGAGCCGCAGAGTTTTGAAAATCACACTGCAGACCTTTAAATGCTTCGCCAGCAGAGACCGCTACTGCACGTCCAAAACTGGGAAACCCGTTGTCGTTGTTGTTGTTTGTTTGTTTGTTGTTGTTGTTGTGGTGTGTGTGTGTGTGTGTGTGTGTGTGTGTGTGTGTGTGTGTGTGTGTGTGTGTGTGTGTGTGACAAAACATTATTCATCCGATGCTACGGAAGTGGTGGTGTTGTTGTTGTTGAGTTTGGGCGTTAACGCGTTTGCGTGTACAATCATCACTTCTGGCCAAATAAAGCTCTGTGTCTTTTTCACATGCAATATATAATCCTCTTATACAGCTGAGATAAGATGAGAAGGAAAACGGCGATAACTACTCACTTCCAGCCTCACACTTGCGCGGTTTGGGGATGTGCTGCGCGGCCTCCACACTATCTGCTGGAGATAAAGATGACACTTAGTGTAAGCAGGTCACTTCTTGCATGTTAAAGTACATCTCCCATTCTTGCAGCCTCTCTCAGGGCTGAAACGGTCAGTGTAGTAATTAAAGTTTTGACAATATGGGTACATCGCTTTCCTCGTCACAGGCGACATGAAAGGGAGGGGCGGGGTAGGGGGGTGGGGTGGGGGGGGGGGGAGGAGAGAAAGAAAGGAAGCCGGCACAAATATATGGCTTCGAGCAGGATTCGAACTCACGACCCGAGCATTGAAAGTCCAACGCTGTACCAGATTGGCTATCCCGGTGTAACACGCGGCATGTACCCACCAGCTCTATATTACACGCGGCATGTACCCACCAGCTCTATATTACACGCGGCATGTACCCACCAGCTCTATATTACACGCGGCATGTACCCACCAGCTCTATATTATAATCCGGAGCACTTCTCGCTTTAAAGCTGGATGTACTCCCTCTAGCCTAATCCACATGCGGACTAACGATTTGTTTCATTAGTGGACTATTTCAGTAGTAAATCTGGCGTGTGGAGGGTGGAGTATGTCTGGTTTAGACTGGAGGGAGTACATCTAGCTTTAAAGCGGGAAGTGCCCCTGAGTATATAGAGCGGGGGAGTACATTCCGCACGTAACACCGGCTCCACGCGACATGATACACGAAGTACCCCGTGGTCAACACTAGCACGAACTCTTGAAGCAACAGCCGCCATTATTCCTGAAAACCGGTACTGATGTGATGGTCAGTAAGATCACGGTCAATACGAGATTCCGTCGTGCGCGAACTGGGTCACTCTCGATCGGTTACGTCCCACACCAATTTCAATCATCATCATCATCATCATCATCATCATACTGTATATTACATTGGGAGTTTACCCGATTGTACGGCTCAGCAGAAAAGCCGCGGACTGACGACAACACGCACACCCTCGTAAAATCACACGCATTCTCTCACACACCGGACATAAACGCATTACAGGTACGTGGTGCGAGTGGTCAGCTCAGCTATAATTAGTTTTCAGAATGTTACAACTGCATTTATTTTGAATTTTGTGGGCTGAACATTTCTTAATCGGGGGGCGTGGGGGGGGGGGGTGGATATAGTACCCAGAGAGAACCCCGACGGCCGGCCCGAATGAACTGTGCCATATAACGGTGCGTGTGAATGTTGTGTGTGTGCGTGAGGAAAACGCGCATTGAGTGCTTTTCGAAGCAGAACTCCGCGCTCTACAAGTGTAATATTATTATAATTATTATTAGTCTTTGCCCCAAGTGAGACTCGAACCCTAACTTCTCGCACTAGTGGCAGGAAACATTACCTCTATTAAACATTACCTCTCTTCAAAACTAAACGACACTGACCCTTTCAGCTCACTTGAGTGCACTGCTGTCATGGACAGATGTGCGCGTTTACTTTTACTGATTATGTGGGCAGTGACGTGTGCGTTGTGTACTGATTTAGGGCTACCAGAACATTTTTCCGTCGGCATGAAAACTACACAACCAGCTTCATTCTGCTGTGTGAATTCATTCATAGTTTTAGACAGCGAATAACACTATCCAACTCTGTCCATAACAGGACGAAGGTTCGTTCAACTCGCACAGTTTTAGTGGTCCGGATATCGCTATGGTGCTTTGTACTCATGGAAGAAACGTGTGCAATCCGGAAACAAACATAAATAAAATACATGTATAAAACTACGCAGTCAAAAACAAATGACATCCTTCCCACAGAACAAAACCAACAAACAACAACAAACAAAAAAATAAAAAAAATAAAAACCCATTCCAAACAAAATAAAACCAAACAAACAAAAACCAGAACAGAACAGAACCTAAACTAATACGTTGCGACTTGCATCATCTATCACTACTCTGTCTTGTGTCACATTTTCGGAGGGGAAAAGGTGACCAAAAAGTGTGGCCAAAAAAAATTTAAAAAATTGGCATATCTCTAGAAGTTTGACAGAAATGTGGGCAGCTTTTTGGCCAAAACATGTCTAGAAATAAACCTTTGTGTTTTTTTTTTTTTTTTTTTTTTGGGGGGGGGGGGGGGAGGGTGGCAAAGCTTTTGGGTTAATGAAGGAGCTTTCATTTTTTTCGATGCTAACGTAATAAGTATGCAGCAGCTATCATTTCTTAAAGCGTCTAGGATACCATTTTCGAGAGCGAAATTGCTGTTACAGTGTGTAGATTATTTGCCTCTGGTTTTATTAATAAAAAAAAAACCTGACTGTCATCGTCAGTTAACATTTGTGGTCCGAGCAAGTTTCGCCCATGCAGTTCCTATTGTACCTGCCTCCGTGAGACCGCCATAGTACATCTGTTAATAACAAATGTTTCATGTCGAGGTTCGTAATGCCGCGTTACCGAAAGTGAGTGATGTTTGTATCCAAACCGACTCTGTCTGACACACATCGTTGACGAGAAAGTATTTTATAGTTGTTGTGACCTTATTCCAGTAGACGGTCATGCACATTGCTCAGATTGCAAGAACGCACAATGTTGTTTGCCTTCACAACACAATCAGGTCTCCATCTTTTTGTTTTCTTCTCTGCTTTGGGACGATTTTGTGAGAAAAAAACATGACCTAGAACGGCGCTGGTAAACAAAACAAAACAGAATTTAAAAAAAAAAAACTGAATAAATCTCGTGAAAACTCCCCAAGAGACGTGGTGAAAAAGGGTAAGGGGGCAGGATGAGTTATGAGGTTAGAAGTCTACATCTTGAGGCTGTCAACATCATTACAAGACCACGGGGCGGTCGGTGGTCTAGTGGTTAAAGACTTCGTCACCAATGCGAGAGGTCAGGCACTCGGGGCGAAGAATTTTTCTTTCTCGTATGTGGCACCGTTCATTCGGGCCGACCCTCGGGGGTTTCCTCCGGGTACTCCGGCTTCCTTCTCCGTCTGCTTTGGAAAAGTTCAGCCAACAAAAATCGAAAAAAAAAATGCCATTCTGAAATTCCGAAATTTGAATTGCCGAGCTGGTTCTTCGCAACGTAACACGTGGTTGTTGTGTGTTCATGTCCAGTGTCCGAGAGAATGCGTATGATTCACGTGAGTGCGTGTTCCGTTCATCTCGCGGCGCTTTGAGCCAAATATTTCGGATGGGGGTGGGTGGGTGTTTGGGAGTTTAACGTTCTTTTCCACCACATATGGGTGATATAAACACGGGACAACGAGGGAAAGGCCAGCACAAATAGTTGGCCCAAGCCGGGATTCAAACTCAAGACCCGAGCATTGAATGCCCAACACCCTACAATTCGGCTGTCCCCAAATATATGGAATAAAGCGCCTATATTAATACGATTATCATTACTATTGTGAGGGAGAACTTGAGCGTTCTGCAGCGTGTCACAAGTCCACCCTATCATTCATCCTGAGCCCCCAATGATTCCAATTATCAATGTGTCTAGTTTCAAAATTCCTTTGTTCAAAATGTTATCGCACGCGACCCCCATCAGTGAAAAGGCGCTCACAACTCAAGACATTGACTATGACCATAAAGCGGACAGGAAAAAGGTAGAAGTACGTTACCAAACAGGACTATCCCAGCGGCCAGAAGGGAAACGGTCCAACAAAGCATCGTGAGCATCCTCCGTGTTGTAGCCGCCATGGTGACTGTGGTCGCTGCAGGTCTCGTTGACCGCTGGTCGCCAGATCAGCTGATTGTGTGTCTTCCGTCCTCTTGGGCCGGTTGTACTCCAACACAACCACACCGCAATATCCTTGTACCTTGGCCGGCCGGCCTCTCTCTCTCTCTCTGTTGATAACAGCCCACAACGTCTCCCTTTCTTCAGCAGCGGCGGGCAGTTTCTGGGCTGATTGTGGCCACAAGGGGAGCTTTGTGTGAAGGAAGGAGAAACAGGGCTATATTTTACACAGCTCTCAACGCTCCAAAACACGATACGTAACTATACGTAAGCACGATAATTTCTCTGTGGACGCAGCATCATTTTGTTTGACTGTTGGGTATTATCGTTATCAAACTGGTTATCTCTGTCTAGATTGCCGGCGTCCTTGTTCGTGGACTGTACCCAAGCTTTGCTTCAACACTAACAAGGCGCCTATATTCATGACGATGACCCATATTTTCCTAACCCTTTTTTGCACTACGATCGGCAGATTGGCTTGTCACAACAATGACAAATATAGCCTCATAAAAACAGTAGTTATTGGGGTTTTTTTGTAACTGCATGTAATTGGCTAATTCCGTCTTTGCTAAGCCAACTTAAGTTTTGGAACAGTTTCTCTCGAATACTCTATCTTGATGATTTGACTGTTGGTTACACTATTGGAGCGCTTGGTGTGCTCGGCGCACCATCGAGTACGCTTCTGTTGGCTCAGTGCCAGCATTACAGACGCTGTCACTGTCCAGGTGTCTAAGTGGTGTGATAATAGATCCCACGAAAAGAGCTGAGAACGATCTGTGAGCATAAAGTGGTAGCATTAGTTCCTCAGTTTCAGCAGCAAACATTAGCGCAGTACGTAACTTTAAAAAAAAAATGCTCTCCACAGGCAGTAAACTATCAAGACTCCACCTTTTCTGAGGAAAACAATTGCAAAATTACAAAGACGTGTAAGCTCCAAAAAGACATTAAACGGACATCAAGTAGGTTTATCAATAAAAATGCACATTTCCGAGGGAAGAAGAGGTCTTCTTCGTTGAGATACTTCCTCCTGTAACAATAAGACTTGCGTTAAAACGGACAATGAGAAAGAGGTGAGCTTTCTTGTACAATTACATCCCCCCCCCCCCCCCCGCCTGTAATAACATGGGTTAAAACAACTCTTTCCACACAGAGAAAGTCCATACCGCCGCCAGTACCACGCGCTATCCGCGGGCTTCAGTCTTCTACGTTAGAAGCTGACTGCCACGTAGGCCTTCGGTCATCGGTTTGATGATACATGTATTTATAAAACATGTCATTGCGCATTCCCTTGCAACAGCTTTGACGGGGCCTTTCATCGAGAACACTCTCATCTGTCCGCGTGGTTGTGCTTCAGGTACCTGATGGAATGCAGCCTGTGCCGAAATTAAGTTTTCCTGAGAGTGCACTTGGCTGAACCCAAGCTCGTGGTTTTTCACAGGTTAGGAATTTTGATGTGCACTGTCAGTCTATGGAACAGTCCTTGACAGTGTATTCAGTTTGGATCCATGACTTCCTGAGCGCCTCTTTAACGGGATAATTCCGTCTTTGCTCGACCAACTGAAGTTTTGGAACAGTTTCACTCGTGAGTGCTCCTGTACGCTGGAAATACTCTATCTTGATGATTAGTACAGCTCTTAATGCGATACAAGGTTGTTTACACGTTGCGCTTGCGGTCCAACATTCAAATTCTACGACTGTTGTTACTTTGCTGGAGTGCGTGAATGCCGCGTCATCGAGTTACGCTTCTGTTGGCTCAGTGCCAGCATAAAAGGTACTGCCACTGTCCAGGTGTCAAAGTGGTATGATGATGTATACATGTACCACGAAAACAGTTCAGAACGATCTGTGAGCATAAATATTGTAGCATTAGCCTCTTTTAACCATTACAAATGAGAAGGACGAAAACAACAACAACAACAACAACGGAATGTTGAGCATGGTCAGGTGATTTTTTGACTTTGTGTACAGAGTGCTAGCGCTGCTCGATCAGCTGTTTAAAGTGCCGACCTGATTCGTCCTCATCTAGAGTACAGTGTTCTTGCTTGGTCCTTGATGATAAAGAAGCAACGCCTGCATGTTAAAAAACCTTAGCGGCGTCTGGGCACCCCAGATAGTATTAAGGGTGGGCGCGTGGGTGTTTGATGGTTTAACGTTCTTTCCACCTGATAATGTATGGGTGATATCAAAGACGGGACCACGAGAAAATGGCCAGCACAAATACTCCGTCCCAGCCGGGATTGAAACTCACGACCCGAGCATTGAAAGCCCAACGCTCTACCGATCGGCGATACCGGCTCCCCTCAAATGGTGCTAAACTGACAGGCATTTTAATTATCATATTATCTACCGAAAGTTAACGTTCCTTTGCTTTGCTTCTGCCAGACAACATGGAATGGTGGGAGACGCCACCTTGTTCAAGTCAACTGTGAAAGACAAAAAGATAAAAAAAAACGACCATTGAATCATATTCAGCAGTGACTCAGAAAATACCTATGTTTACTGGGCAAAAGTGTGCCATTATTTTTTAAAATTATTTTCTTGTTGTTTTTGTGCTCCTTGCTTCATTCCCTTTGTTTTCAGTAGAAACATAGCATTCCATCCGGGGGATTCCCTTATCCCATCCGGGGGTTTCAAGTAATATCGTCATGATTTATATTATTCCATCCGGGCTCTTCAGTATCGAGGGAATCATCTTTAGCGCCCTTCTGTGATCAGATACCCCGGAGTGTTGCACAAGCAGTTGTCGAGGTAAAGCTGAAACAAACCCAAGGAAAACAATTCAGAAAGTTTTTTTTTTTAATATCCCCGAACGTAGACCGAATTGGTGGACAACCTGTAAGACACCTGCAGACGTGAAGTAGGCTGATGACAAACCGAATGGACAGTCACCCGATACAAATTTGGAAAACCATGATGATCTTTCATAGTAGTGGTGGTGCCGATGTTGACAGACAATGCTATTGCAGCTGTTGTATTGTGTCCTGTATTTCACCGCATCAATCCTTTCCTTGTAACATCTGCACTGACTTCAGCACACTGGCCCGTCATCGGTGTACGAATGTGCTGACTTGACTCTATCGTGACAGGTGCGAAAATAGCCACAGTTGACAGACAGTTACTAATTACAATCGCTGAAAGGCTTTTGTCACAATGGCATTATGGTGACAGTGGTGACACAGCGGTTACAATGGCGTGAAACACCTAGTGAAACTGTGTTTGAAGAGAGAGAGAGAGAGAGAGCGGGGGAGAGGAGGGGGCGGGGGTGAGATGGGAGCAGAATATCCCTAACTCGGGAACCAAGCCAATGATAGCTCTTGAAAGGTACGACCTCGACCTCTTAGCCACGTGACTGGGGTTAAGAATATCCCTTGCCGTCTGCCCCTTCCCAAGCCCTTCCCTCCACTCCCCACTCCTCACCCCGCTCCCGCAAATATTTCTGCACAGAATAGCACCCGGGAAAATAGAGTTTTAGGCCCACGAAAAGCAAGTTGGATTCATCTCCCCAAAAGCCTCGCATAGCACCCATTGCAATGTAACATTTGAAAATGTGTCATGGCTGCATCCCTGAAGCCCGGAAACAAAGAAATAAACAGAAGGGCCCCGGCAGGGGTGTAATATTTGCTTTAGAATGATGTTTTAGGATAACAAAATCAATCTCCAAATTCATGGACAGGGAGTGTTGCTTTCGTGCGTGCGTGCGTGCGTGCGTGTGTGTGTGTGTGTGTGTGTGTGTGTGTGTGTGTGTGTGTGTGTGTGTGTGTGGAGAAGAACTGCTCTTGAAAGACAGACTAGCGAAATGTCCCAGTTTCAGAGTGACGTCCGTTTACACAAGCAACACAAGCATGTATAAAAAAATAAAACAACAACAACAAACAAACAAACAAACAAACAAACAACAACACCAACAAAAGTCTAGAATACGATGAACATTATGAAAACAAATTATCTACATGTAGAACATGAAATGTTTATATTTTAATCTTCCTCTTGCAACTCAGTGGTACCAGTTCAGAGCCCGAAAAATCCAGCTCAGACCTGAGGTATCCTGTGTGCTGCGTTCCAGAGAGCACGTGATATTTGGCGGGGCTGAGTCCTGAACTGGGTACAACTGGGAATGTTGTAAAGTTTTCTCCGTGTACATGTCGAGGACACAAGCAACATGTTATTCATCACACAACAAAATCGGTTTCTTGGCCAAATTGACCGAATTTTTTCGCACCGAATAAAAACGGCATTAAAAACAACAACAACAATAACAAAAACACCTACATTATTTTATCACTGGGGAACGGAAGGGGGTGGGACATGCTTAGACACACTCACTCCCGCTCCATTTCCTACCCTCCCCCATTCATTTCATGCTACCCCCACCGTCCGCAATGGCATACAATCTAATCTACTCTATGACAAACCGCTGCCCGCTGGGAATTTGTATAATTATGTATACACGTGGGCCCGTATGTAATAGTCGAGGTTAGGGCTTTTAATCCTGGGTTAGAGTCTAACCTCGAACTAAACTAGCTCTAGGGTTAAATTTTCTGCTGTTTTTTTTTTTTTTAAATCAAGAAGCGGGCCCATTCCAGCAAAGTGCCAAAGCCGTTATAGAAGGATTTTTCTTTCTTTCTTCGCTTCCTTTCTTATTTAATTTTGCTTTCGGGTTTCTTGTGTCCTAGTCTGGGTTAGGCGCGTAGCCGTGGGTCAAATTAACCTCGACTTTTACATACGGGCCCAGTGCACTACTATAGCCTATAGGGCTATACTTTCCCCATTTGCGGGAAGTAACATTAAAACTAACAAGTTTCGCTACACATTCACACTGCTGGACTAAAAGACACGTTCAAGAGAGTAGTGGTGTGATTATGACTAGTCTTTAAAAGTGCCTATATTTTTTTACGGGCTCAGTGCGTCGTTGCAAAACCAACTTATGTTTGGAACAGTTACACTCGTGAGTGCGCCTGCACGCTATAATACTGAATAATAATAATGAGTATTGTATAGGCGCTTTACCCAATTTCATGAATCGGCTCAAAGCGCCGCGAACTGAACCCAACACGCACGCTCACGCGAATCACACACATTCTCTCACACGGTGGACATAAACACATTACAATCACGTGGTGCGAAGGGTCAGCTCAGCTATTTAAGTTTCGGAATTTAGATTTGCATTTTTTTTTTTAAATTTGGTGGGCTGAACATTTCCAAAGCAGATACTCTTGATGATCTTGTCTCTGCCATCAGCAACACCCGTACACCAACAAGGCATCAACATTTACTATAATAGTATTCCATCAAAGGTCAGAAAGTCATGGGCCTAGTCAGAAGCAGTGTATGACACATGCAGTGAAACCTTCTCACGTGCACTGTACGAATAATAAACTAAAAGCTCTCGGGGAGCACGAAAATGGACGGTAGTGGATTCACATGTACTAAATGTCACATGCAGTGGTGCCAGCATGACGGCGCCTGACTCTGACTGAAGCGGATCTAGGAACCTTGACTGGGGCTCTGCCAAAGCGTGAAACAAAAACGCTAAATGAGGGATGGGATATGTGGTGGGTTCCCTTTCAAATTTGTCTCACTTGTCTGACTGGTACAGCTAGTTCGCTATGGTCGCACGGATTACGTTGCTGCTTTGCGGAAACTGCACCACCACCACCACCACCTTGCCCCAGCCCCTACCCCTCCCCTCCCCCCCCCCCCCCCCCCCCCACACACAATGAATCTGAAATATCTAGAGACTCATTTATACTTAGTGACGGAAAATGAACGTAAGGGGAGGGGAGGGAGGGTAGATGAGTGGTGGTGGTGTTACACACATTAATTTTTTTACCCTGCGTGATCCACCCCTGCAGTTTCCTTAATGATATCGTACTCTATTCACACACATTAAGGTAATGGGAAAATAAACATTTCATTACAACTGCGTCGGGAATCACTAACTGAGACAAATAAATAATGAACAGTCTTAATGTTTGTGGATGGGATCGTGGGGTGTTTCATGAATGTAGCCCCCTCATATTCCACGGGGAAAGTCCGCGCTTGCTGCACGGACAATAGACGGCTCCACTCGGCAAGCCCGGAGGCCAAAGCCCCGACCCTTTACTTTGCCGTGTAGTCAGTTGGCAAAACACAGTACGTCCATGGCGTCATTTCATGCACAAAGGCGTGATGAAAGAGACTGACGTAATGTTTTGTTTGTTTTTTTCCTCAATTGACGTCATTGAACTTACTGCTTTCTATCCACGGTTCAGACATTCCAGACTACACGTGCTTCCCTGTTTGTATTGTCTGGCAAGAAGGTTAGCCGGACCATGCCGTGTGTCGTGCTCATTATTCCGCGGCACGCAATTGGCTAAATTCTGGGGGTATGCCCCTTTTGGTTACCAGGACTGGAGTCGTCTATTAGTAACTGTCCAGCTCACCAGGAAAGCGGGATGAAAGTGTATATAATGGGGTGATTCACAATGTATATAATAGGGTGATTCACAATGTATATAATCAAGTGAAAGTGGACACTGCACACTCACACAGCATGATTAACACTTCTAGTGTTATATAGCTACATCTGTACATGTAGATCAGTGGCCAAAAGCACACCACAGTTCCATGTTTCGTGGAGGATTGTGTGCTGGGGAAGTGAACATGATGATGGCTGCATAATTTCTGTATCAGTATCGTATAACGAGCAGTCCAGCAAACAGTGGGCAGATGCTGACTGTTACTTTGATTTGACGTGATAGCGGCTGGCACCAAACACGATTCGGGCGTAAATTGCTGCTTGTTCCATTGTTACCTCGTCGGGGGTCACAGTACTGGAAACGAGACGACTCAACTGGACGTCCTGTTACTGACAGGGCGCAGAGGTGCCAAAGTGGCTGTGAGATGTAACGGGATAAAATAAGAAGACTGTACTCATCCCAGTGATGAGATATTTTACAGTAAGAAACTTCTGGCATCCAGATCACCAGCTGCTGACTGGCCGTGAATGATCAGCCAGTGATGGAGTGTTGCGTGGGGGAATGTTCGAAGAGCCCGTCGTCTTACCGAGGTGTACGATGACTGTCGAAGAGCCCGTCGTCTTACCGAGGTGTACGGTGACCCAGGCACTCACTCTTCACGTGGCGAGTTCTTATATTGACTGCTGAAGAAGTCTCGTTACGTGAAGAGTGTGTGCCTGAGTCACTGTACACCTCGGTAAGACGAAGGGCTCTTCGACAGTCACCGTACACCTCGGTAAGACGAAGGGCTCTTCGACAGTCACCGTACACCTCGGTAAGACGAAGGGCTCTTCGACAGTCACCGTACACCTCGGTAAGACGACGGGCTCTTCGAACATTCACCACGTAACATGGAGAATTATGAACCGTGTAACGTGAAAAGGACTTCCGATATCTTCCTCTCAGTGTGCAGACTGACTGGTGGTGCACTCCCGCATTGTGAAACACAGTGTTTTACGAGCGGTAGTGGCGTCAATGCGTCTGTAGGGAGAATGCCATCTTCAATGCATTCATGCATGGCCATATCTCTCACCGCCTGAAACTGGAAGGTGCATCTTCTCCATCTTCTCCATAACTGATTATGTACGTGCTGGTTGGTTCCCGGACAGGAATGGCAAACGGATCAAACAGTGACGCCAGTATCTCGGGAAGAGTCTGAAGCTATCTACCATTATCTAGTCTCGGAGGACAACAGCTGATTGCTCTGCGGGCAATCACAAGATTTAGCTCAGTGGCTCTCAGTGTACGATCGCCTAGTGAGCCTGTACGAAGTCCCATTCTGGAGGTGACTGTCTCTGTTGGAGTCTTGAAGCTTCACGTCGACGTCATCCGGGTGGTTAGAGCTTTCTGTATTGTAACTGCTGAACTTTAAAGATGGTTCCAGAAGAGATCGTTCTCATGCCTTGAGCGTCTTGAAGAGGAACAAACATGGAGCGAGAGAAGCACTCTATTTCCCTCCTGTTTTACGTGGTGGGAATAGTGGGTAACGTGACGTCATGCATCGTGTGGTCAGGTCACGTGCGTCAGATGGGAGGTGCCAGGTTCCTGCTAGCGCTCAGTGTGTCTGACTCCATTACCATCGTCTCTCTCGCCACCTACAGCGTACTGGTGAGTTGGGTTTGTTCAAACACGAGCGACTAGCGGAAGTTGCGCCGCTCCAGGCATAAACGGAGGAAACACACTGGCGGTAAATAAAAGCGACATAAAAGGGACAGAAACCACTTAACTTTCACAAAGGACGGCACAGGTCAACGTTTCGGCTTTCGCCTTCCTCAGGACACAAACAAATGGGACATAACTTCAACAAACAAACAAAAGGTAACTCTGCGGACGTACTGACATACACGGCGCGGGGGTCGGGGGGGGGATGAAACGGTGGGCGAGAAAAGGACCAGAAAACAATAGTAAAAATATCACAACACCCATCCTTTGGTGACATCCTTTGTTTGTTGAAGTTATGTCCCATTTGTTTGTGTCCTGAGGAAGGCGAAAGCCGAAACGTTGACCCGTGCCGTCCTTTGTGAAAGTTAAGTGGTTTCTGTCCCTTTTATGTCGCTTTTATTTGCTTAACTTGTAACCACTTCGCAGTCATTACCGTTTCCTTTTCTACACTGGCGGTATGTTGGAAACTAGAAGTTTGCGCTGAGTTCAGTCCGGCTCATACCTCATTTCACTTTAAAGATTGATAGAAATTTCAGATGAGCCGCCAAAGTTGTGTCTTTAACGCGACGTTACTCCTCCCCATAGATTTCTGTGCATGGGGAAAATCAAAATCAAGCTTGCAATGTTTCAGCCAGTTCTCGTAATGATTGACAATGTCATTAAATATTTAAAGAGCAAATACGTATTTCTAGACAAAAAAAAGTTTTCGCAGTTTCCTCATGGATTAATCAATCTTTTGGTTTCGAGGCGTGTGGGCGTTTTGTGCCGAATCGATCTCGCGTGTCGCCTGCGTAGCAGTGCTATCTTTGTGTGTAGAATCATGACAGGAACATGCTCAAACACCAATGTCATTGACAATGTTGTTTCTGGCGTCCTTCCAGGAGCTTCTTCACAAGTACTGCTCGGCCTATATCTTTGTGTACCTTGGGGACAGTTTCTACTGTCTGTCGTCCTACATCACCATCGCTGTTGTGGCCCAGAGATACATTTCCATCGCTTTCCCTTTCTCCGTGTCCCGTCTCTGCTCCAACGTCCGCACCAGAGTGACGCTGATTCTGTTGGTGGCCACGGCAGCACTACAGGTTAAAGAATACAAATGCTCTAGTCCTCAAAATGCATTTATATATTCCCTATTAGCCTCAGGCACATTAGTCACCGCTAATACTCCGATCTAGAAACACAAATTTACCATTCATGGGCACGCACCTTTCAGGAGATTAAACAAGTTTGAATGTCTTCTTTCCGCTCACACCTCACTGGATTAATGCAAGTCTACTTTTCTGTTTAGGCCAGAAAACCACTTTACTCAAATTCACTCACGTCATCTTTGCCTGTCCTGTGCGCAAAATGTCCCAGTTCCACTGGCATCTTGCTTCCTGTTGCAACCCCCCTGGCATGCGCCTTGCCCTACAAAAATACTAAATTCACGAAAATCACGTGGTTTTTTTGTGTTTGTTTTTTTTCGTGGCAACAAACTTCACTACAAAGTAGCATACTCGCCAGACGAAACACTACACTTGACCTCATGCTCTATATGTGTTATTACGTGTGCAGAATGTGGGCTACGCCAAGTTCACCACTACAAGGTACTTGTTCTGTGTCGACACAAACCGCACGCAGGAGGAGGTGGCCGCCATGCAGGCAGATGAGGTGGACATGGTGTACGTGTACTTCGCTCTGAACTTTCTCCCTCTTCTGCCGCTTGTGCTCTTCAACAGTCTGTTGCTGAGAGCGCTGTGGAAAATGAAGCAGGTGAACAGTTTATCCCGGCTTTTCTTTAACTTGTACTGGCACGATTGAGTGGGTTTGTTTGTTTGTTTGTTTGTTTGTTTGTTTGTTTGTTTGAGAACAAATATTGCCAAGAGCCTTGCATTTCTATTGAGTTTTTCCGAGTTAACGTGGATTTTTCCACCCCAAATGTCACTGTGACAGCTGGTGCTGGAGTCTGGAAGTCTAAATAATAAAAACAGTAATACAAAATCTGAATAAAATAGAAAATGTGCCTTATCTATAAACTCAGGGTAGGAAAAGGACGTTAATCCTCAAAACACCTACATTTGTGTATGTTTTAAGTCACATGTAAATGTCCACGGTGTTTAAACGTTACAGCCGCGGGGATTGGTGAGGGGGGGGGGGATCAGGATAATTACCGTTGTCACGACTTCTCGTCTGTCAAACGGGTCTGTTGGCAACGGTTCTCTTTCCTCTGTCTGCTCATAGTTCATGGGTGTGACAAAAAAAAAGGGAGAGGAATCGCCATGGAAATTTTTGAACCGATGCAGGATTTGCCCTTCCGGCGGCCATTTTGTTTTCACGCCATTATGAACCGTTTCCAGATTGCGTGTGCCGACGCCAACAGAAGCCACGAGCGCGCCAAACTGAAGGTGTCTGTCATGGCGGTCTGTGTGTCCTCGACGACCATACTGACATACTGCGCTAGTCAAACCGTCAACTTTTACGTCATCATGAACTATGACCTCACTACCGCCTCTTTGACGGCCAGCTACGACGAACACGTCGCTAACGCACTGGGCTTTGTTCGGGAGGTATGCGTGGCCTTCACCGTGTCTGTCAACGTTTTCTTCTACTCCTGCTTCAGTGACAACTTCCGGTCCACGATTAGGGGCTGGTGGCGACGTGTGGCGGGAAAATCAGAAAGAGGCATTGATTTTTCGCGAGGACAGCAGCCGGCAGTACAGACTGAGAGTTTTTAGACAAACATGTAATACTGTGAGTGTGACATAATCATGCTGATCGATGACATGTATTTTTCGTGGGAAAGTCAGGCAGCAGATTTTTTTATTTATAAACGGCCGTGAGCTGGTAGGTTCATCTTTGTATTTATTGGACATTACGCGATTTTGATGAAAAGCGAGGAAAACTGTGTTTACCTACTTGAACTGAAGTAAACATAGATAACAGTGAGGCTTTGGGTTTTTTTTTTTTTTTTCAATACCACTGAATTTCTTTTCAATACTTCCGTGATAGTAAGGCCATTTCGAGGGTTCCCTGTCAGAAGATACTACATGTAGAAAGACGAGAGTATGTCTGGCAGGGAAACCTTGATTTCCACAGCTCGCCCGACCAGCCACTGTACCAATGATGGAAGTTAATGCACTACATGTGCACATGATTTCGTGGATCGATCAAACACGAATCATGAATATTTAGCATGACATTTGTCTGCTGTTTGTTCATCCTTTGGAACAGGTCGCCGCTGATTCAGGTCCGCATAGTGTGACAGACAGCAGATACAGCCACAATGACCGGACTTTGCATTGCCTGATTCATTCAGCAAGAACATCGGAGACCAAATTTCATGAACGAGTACATTAATTTCTCTGACTGTTTCGAGGATAGCTGACCTTGGATGCAATTGACTAAGGAGCGTCTTTAATACCATGAATAAGCCAAAAGCAGGATGTTACCCGTTGAAATTTATCAATTTCAACTACGTAGGCAAAGCAACAGAATGATTATCTAAAATCAGATTCTAACTACTTGATTTGGACGGATGTGTCACCATGAAATAAGTGCAGACATTCGGGGATGTACAAAACAAGAAGCACGCAGTTCCAGACGATTATCTTATACCTGCTTATCTGCCGTTAGAGACTGTCAAGATTTCAAGCAACTTTGCTGTGACTTCATTACTGTGCCGACACATTCGTCTTCGTCAGACAGACTCGGATGTTGGAATTTGCAAAACGAGAAGCCACTAGCTTTTAGCTGTTGTTTTCGTTTTCGAAACTGTCACATGCACAAACCACTTTACTGTGTCTCCATTTGACACATTTCATCTTCATTAGTCAAACATAAAGTTGACAAAACAATAAACACTCAGCTTCATTAATGCCACAAGGACCGATCCAGTCAAGCGTCTATCACGTGAAGCACGTGCTTGTTGGTGTACACCGCAGGTTAGGAACGGGACAGTGCGCACGCTTACTACTCTGAGGCATAAAACGTGTGAATGTCGCAGAGTTGTATTCACGAGGTAAACATAGGTCGATGGTGATATATCACGAAACGAGGATGATGAAGGACATTCGTGACGTATACTTGTGCCAGCTTGTTGTCCTGGCGATAGGTGTTGTGGGTAACGTACTGTCCGGCGTTGTGTGGGTCACCCAGATCCACTATGTCGGAGGAGCGATGTTCCTGCTGGCACTCAGCGTCTCTCACTCCCTCACCATCATCTTTCGTGGCATTTACAGCGTCCAGATGCTGCTTGACCCCACCTCCTGCCGGGCGGTGTCTTTCTCTTCCTCAGTGACGCGTCTTTCGGCGTTTCATCGCACTTGACCGTCGCCATCGCTATTCAGAGATACCTGTCCCTCGTCCACCCATTCGCTGTCGACCGGGTGTGCTCGAAAATGAGACAAGTTGTGGTGATTGCGTGCATGATTGTGCTAGCGGTCTGTGAACGGGCTTTTGTCGCGGATTATGCCGCCAGGGGATATCGGACTTGCGTGAGCGGTGGAGAGGAAGCGAAGAAAGAGTTTGTCACGACCGTGCGTGCATTCACTGCCATTAGCTTCTTGCCGCTGCTAGCCCTGGTCGTCTGCATTGTCTTCTTGGTGCGGGCACTTCGGCGTACGAAGGAGGTAAGACCTTGGCATTCACTAGAGTGTTTCCGCTTAAATTTGTTTCCTAACCTAGGTGGAATGCTCGATACACAAATGTACTCCACATTTCAGAAACATTGCACGCAGTGATTATGTTAAATTAGATTATGTGATTATGTTTCGACATTAGCAGGTCAGGGTGGGGTGGGGCCGGGGGGGGGGGAGGGGAGGGGGGAGGGGAGTGGAGCTGTTATCCAGGTGTGGTTTGGTACAATCTGTCACTCCCACTCTGCGCGCATCTTCGTAGGTAGTGTACTAGTGTGGAAAGAGTTAATTGATAGGAAATTAGTTATCCATTACAGAAAATGTTTTGCACTCGTCAGGAGAACGTTTTCGCATTTAGCCTTTTAAACAGTCGTGGTAAGCTGATCTGGAAACGTACATGGTATCTACGCTGTACACTCTGTAACTGTTGACCACCAGAAAAACATTCTTCCACTTGTCAGGGGAACTTTTTCTCACGTTTGTTAAGCTGTTAAGCCTCTGCCCACGAAGTGGGAAAGGGATTATTGTGATTAACTGCATACACGCGCGCGCGCATGTGTGTGTGTGTGTGTGTGTGTGTGTGTGTGTGTGTGTGTGTGTGTGTGTGTGTGTGTTTCTGCAAAATATCTCAAAAACGGGCGAACTGGTCAACACCGCTTATGGTGTGTGTGTTCATCATCCGACTCCAAAGAAGCCTATTTCTTTGAACAGGAGTCATGGGAACGAATATCAAAGAGGAAGCTGGGCAGCCGCTAGAAATGGAACATGTTTGGGCAGGGACTTTTGCCACCGCCTAGGTGTGGCACTTTGATACTTGTTTTCATGTTCAGCCTTTTTTTTCTGCCATTTTCAGATGAACAACCCTGTAATGCGACGATCACGCGCCCGCGCGAAACGAAAGATTACCGTCATGGTCGTGTGTGTCTCAGCGACCAGCGCCCTGGCCTACACGATGATTCAGGTCACCAACTTCGCTGTTTATCGCTTCGAGCAAAGACCAAGCAAATCCCCCATGCTTGCAGCACTGGCTGTCACGAAAGACTTTGCCGTTGTCTTCGCTGTCTCTGTCAATGTCTTCTTCTACTCATTCTTCAGCGAAAACTTCCGGGACACAGTGAAGAAGTTTTGGTCTGACGTGCTGTCGATGGGCCGGACAGTAGGGCAATGTCTGTCTCGTAACTGATCGTCAGCTACAGCTGTGATGAACGTTTCTAACTGAATACTAAGTCTTGTATCACTTACTGGCCTTGATGTCCTATACTACAAGTGTCTTTCGGTCTTTCTTCGGGTTTTCCAGGTGTACATGCGTATGTGTATTTGTCCATTTGTTCATACTTCTGTTTTCTAATTGAAAGTTCAGTCGGGTAATCAGAGCTCGCACTATCTTGGCGTCCTGCTCTAGGTTTACTTCAAATGTTACAGAGCGCCTGACTGGCTTATCCAAAGTCAGACCTCGTTCTGGAGTTGATTTGGTTTCGAGAGTCCCATTGGCGGTAACTCCAAATACTGTATGCAGAGCGCCTAATTTCCTTTTCAAAGCACGAGAGAGGCTGTTGCTGAGTAACATTCCAGGCTGGAAGCCGCAAAACATTATCAAAACATTCTCATGCTGACTCTTTGCTTTGTTTGTTTTATTTTTCCCGTTGACCCGGTCTTACTTGATATCACCCCCCCCCCCCTCTCCATTCGGACCCGAGACCGTGAGATCTTGTGTCTGACCTTTAAGCGGTGGAGCCAGAGTCTCCCATTTTCAGAGGGAGATAACTGAGGCTCACCCTTAAAATGTTTTAGACAGCTTTCAAAAATCAACTTTTCCCATATATCTTTTCCGGAAGAACCCAAATAGTGATTTGATGAAATTTCCGATTCCAAACTGCGTAATAATGTACAGCTGTTTCCATATTTGAGATCACAGGATATGTTACATATACTCCCGGATCAATAACTGTACTATCTGCACGTGCCTCCATTGACGCAAACTGGTGTCCTTGTCATCTGGGGAGCCGGGATAGCCGACTAGTAGAGCGTTGGACTGTCAATGCTCAGGTCGTGGGTTCGAATCCCGGCTGGGAGCCAAACATTTGTGCTGGATTTTTCCTCCTTTGAAGTCACCCTTAAATGGTAGAAAAGGACGTTTAATCCGAAAACAGCCCACCAACCAGCTTTATTCATCCAGCAACTCGGCGTGTTTCACTGTGAGAGTATGTTGGGCTAGCGCAGTGTAATGTCACACACGACCACCGCCACATGGAAATTCCCAAAGGGGCGATTAATCCAAGACATTAACAATTTATCAGCGCTGGCTATTCGAGAAGAAATACGGATGTATCGAGAATATAAGAGCAGACGGACAGTTCTAGCCGTTCCGATTTCAATAAAATAATGTGCAAAAAGAACAGACAAAGAATAACACCGTATTACCTTTTCTTCTTTTTATTGTTGTTATTTTTAGCTTAAATACAAACAACATTTGCACAACATCAGGTGCATTCATCATAATCACAGATAGTACTTTCCCAGTTGACAGACTTGCAAACAGTTAACATGACGTTTTGTCAATAATTATATGTCCGTCGGCGTGTTTGTTGAAGCTTCTGTTTCTGTCAAGAAGCTGGCAGGACACACATTTTCACGGATGATTGTCAAACTTGTAGCATCCATTCTTTCTGACCACCAAATTGAAACTGAATGTCAGCTTAGTTGGCTGGAAATGTGTGTGTAAATTTGAGAAGAGTACTCTGAGTTGTTGTGAGCAGTAACATGTACAATCGACCTTTAGTTTAGTTTCAACATTGATAGAAATTGAGACACACCTCATCTAACCTTGAAATAAATCACCACAAACCTATACCCTTCTGGACTATTTCAGTTTGATCGTCCGATCCATCTTTCCTAGAGAACCTGTTGTTTTTTGTTTTTTTTTCTTATACCCTTACGTGACTCAGTGCCACGCATACGTATTTATAAATGAGAAATGCAGTCTGAATCCCGAGGGCTCACCCACTCCATCCCTCATTCGTCAACATCAGTTACATAGTTGTAGAAGAGTCCAGACAGTCTCCATACTGACGGTCAGATAATGGAGGTGGGTGTTTTTATGCATTGCGTCTTTAGATTTGGGAGGGGGGTGGGGGGGGGTGGGGAGGGGAGGAGGGCTCAAAGACAGCGGCACTACGAAGATAATCGCCTGAAATTTAATAAACTGACCCTAACGGTATTCAAACCCGGGATTTTCTCAGTTCAACCACTTGTACCAACCGACTGCACCAGACACAGCGATTTCCGCCGAAAACACGTGGTTTAGTTTGTTTTCTTTTGTTTTTGTTCAGTTTGTTTCCAGGCAGCGACAGTCGCGCCACGTGCTATGTACATCAGTGAACTTACTGACCTGATATCGCCAGCATGTATGTGTTTGGGGGGTGGTTTTTGGTTTGTTTGCTGGTTTGTTTGTGTTTTTTTTGGTTTTGTTTTTTTTGCCCTTCTCTTTCTTTCTGTTTTCTAGGATGATCGATCAGCCGAGTCGCGTCAGATAGACACACAATTCTTTGTTCCTTTTCGAGCAAAATGTGAGCCAACCAAGAATCTTTTCCTTGCTTTACCGCATTCCTCAGCCGATGTTGTTTGCAGTATTTGAGGTTTATGGACTGTACCAGCCACACGGCACGATGATCGGAAGTTGCAGCTGGCTGGCTCCTCTTGTAATGTGGGTACTGAGCCTGCGAGCGACGAGGCTGGACATTCATAATCTTCTGCCTTTGTTTAGTTGCTGGTATTTGATAATTGTTACCAAAAGGATCATGTCTGTCATATTGTTGGTGTTTAGAGCTCAAAGGATGGGTTAAGCAGATAATGAATGTGCTTCAAGGTCACTGTGAGTGCTAACGGGGATGTATATCAATTTTAGTTTCTACGTTCTGTAAACAACACATTGCTACCATCGTAGCTTCTTGGCATCCCAGTAACTGGTGTTTTCCTTCGATCTGCATGGTGTTTGGTGGAGTGGACAGTTTTTACGAAGTGTATACTGTTTTTGTGCTGCGGCAGGTGATTTGAGATCAAAATAGTGGTAAGAGGAATGATGTTTTCACTGTAAGATCCCGGGGTGGATACATACGTGACATTAACTTACTTCATTACTGGTGTGCTCAGGAGGACATTTCTTGCTTGTGTGCTGGCGATTATTACCACCTTTACCTAGCGGTTGGTGTGTGGAGGACATTCAGTTTGTAGGACAAATTTACAGGCTTCCATGGGAGTAATCTGCATGTGAACCTTGTCCAAGAGTTGTTGCTTTGGGCTCTCAGCAATGCTTGAGTTGGAACACTACCTTTCTCTCGTCCTGTTTGCCGTGGGTCTGCTGGGCAACTGTACGTCTTGCCTGGTCTGGGCCAGAAATAATGATAAGATTGGTGGAGCCAGATTCCTGCTGGCTTGCAGCGTCTCCGACCTCTTGGCCATACTGTGTCTTGTGTCGTGCAGTGCTCTTGTTCTTTCGGCCAACCACTGTGAAGCTTTGCTCATGATGTGCTTCGGTGACGTCTTTTACACGATGTCGTCCTTCTTCACCATTGCAATAGTCATCCAGAGGTAAGACTAAACTGTTTATTTCATTTTTTTTTTTTACCTCTTGTCTTTAGGTTAGACGTTTCACCCCAAAACACACTCATGTAACATTTTTAAAGTCTGTATTCGCGAGCTGTGCTTTACTTCGTGAAATCTGAAGAGATATTTTACCGATACGTTTTTGTATGGGCATTGCAGAATCTGTGGATCGTCGTCCGCAAAACTGATGCAAGACTGGGAAAAAGGTCTTTGATGCTTATGTTCGCACTGGTGCAAATCTCTCTCTCTCTCTCTCTCTCTCCTCTCTACCTTTCTTCTCCCTTTCCCCAATCCCAAAGGCGCCGTGATTTTTCATACACAGACATTTTCTGTAGAGCCCAAGTAACAAATAGCCAAAGAAATAGCCAGTCATCATCACCATTTCCCTCTCTATGTTTGTTTAGGTACATGTCCATCGCCTGCCCGTTCTCAGTGGATCGTCTGTGCTCAGCTGTCAGACAACGGTCAGCAACCATCGCCATGGTGCTTCTGGCAATAGTCGTGCATGTTCTTCACCTCGTGTTCTCCGCTATGAGGTACAGACTATGTGTGGACGATGTGCTACCAACAGGATCTTACTCACCGGAGCAGTTCCAGGAGCTAACTCACATTGTGATTTACAGTTACCTAACCTTGAACTTTGTTCCTCTGGTCTTGCTGCTTGTCTTCAACGTGTTGCTGTTGCGGGCATTGTGGGGCATGAGCAAGGTATGTGTTAAATACTGTTAATATAGTGAGTGAATACTCTCTCTCTCTCTCTCTCTCTCTCTCTCTCTCTCTCTCTCTCTCTCTCTCTCTCTCTCTCCGTGAATCGAACAATTTTTCATATGTTCTTCGATGTTCTGGCAAGGAATATGTCCGCACCTTTTAAACTGGAAAGCACAAGCCGGAATTCAAAAACTGAAACCACCCAATTTTAGTTCATTTATATCCTCGAAGACAATACCGAGACTAAAGCGCAAAGATTAAATTTGATTAAAAAAAACTAATCAGATAATTTTCAGACACATTTTACGTGTATTCATGCTGTGGAAAATTATATTACAAACCACAACACGCATTTTTATCATTATTGATTTTTTCTTATTGGAGCATCCTACTGCTGAGGCTAACAGATCGCACAACCGAGCAAAGGAAAGGGTGGCGGTCATGGCGGTTTGTATATCGTCCACCACGATACTGACATACAGTGTGCTGCAGGCGGCCAACCTCTACGTCATTATAAACTGGCACAACATCCATAATCACGAGCCGACCACGGCTCTGCATGTCGTCTATCTGAAGGTAGGAGTCATCTTGTTGTATTGTCGTCTTGTCTTTTTTGTCTACTTTGTCGACATGGGTATGAACCGCTTTGAACGGTGTGTCGCATAAACTGCGTTTGTATATTTACTACTGTCTATGTGTGATGATCATAGTTGCCTTTTTTAATTTGGGGGGTGTGAGCGTGAGTGTGAGTGGGGCTTTGGGTTGGCGCTCACCGTGAGTATTTGTTGTTGTTGTTGTTTTTTAAGACAGGGGCACTGGAGAAGAGACACAATTCGTTAAAGTACAAAATTTGCACCTCTTCATATTAGGATCCACGACCCTCTGGCAGAGAGAACGATACTTAGACCTTCCTTCCCCTCGTCTCAAATCAATGGATGGGGTGGACGGGTGCCGGGGGTAGGGTGCCGGGGGTGGGAGGTTGGGTGGCAGCAACATCCACGTTGTGCAGGGAACATCCTATGCCCTAGTTTTTTAAATGAGGCTAATGCTACGAGTTTTATGTTCACAGATCGGTGTGAGCTGTTTTTATCGTATCTATCATCACACCACGTAGACAGTGACAGCTCATGTAATGCTGGCACTGAGCCAGTAGAAAAGTACTCGATAACGCGGCGACCACACTCAGCGCTCTAGTGCTGTAACAACGGTCGTGGAATTTGAATGTTCGACCGCTTGTACAAAGTATAAACAACATTGAATCGCATAATAATAATAATAATAATAATAATAATGCGCCTATACATGTAAATGACAGGCTCTAAGCGCAGTACATCATAACTACATACACCGCACAATAAACAGCTTTCATACACATGCACAGACACACAGGGAACATTTAAACAATAACTCTCAACAAGCAGGCTGACATGGTGTGGAAGGGCAGGGTAGATCAGTTATCAGTATTATGAGCTGTACTAATCATCAAGATAGAGTATTTCGAATGTATAGGCGCACTCACGAGCGAAACTGTTCCAAAACATGAGTTGGCTTATCAGATATGAAATGAGCACGTTTAACTTTGGGGGTCGTTGGGACGCCACTGATGATTTGATCATATAGGGTAGTGTCTCATCATTACCAGTGGGACGCCACTGATGATTTGATCCTATAGGGTAGTGTCTCATCATTACCAGTGGGACGCCACTGATGATTGATCCTATAGGGTAGTGTCTCATCATTACCAGTGGGACGCCACTGATGATTTGATCCTATAGGGTAGTGTCTCATCATTACCAGTGGGACGCCACTGATGATTTGATCCTATAGGGTAGTGTCTCATCATTACCAGTGGGACGCCACTGATGATTTGATCCTATAGGGTAGTGTCTCATCATTACCAGTGGGACGCCACTGATGATTTGATCCTATAGGGTAGTGTCTCATCATTACCAGTGGGACGCCACTGATGATTTGATCCTATAGGGTAGTGTCTCATCATTACCAGTGGGACGCCACTGATGATCTGATCCTATAGGGTAGTGTCTCATCATTACCAGTGGGACGCCACTGATGATCTGATCCTATAGGGTAGTGTCTCATCATTACCAGTGGGACGCCACTGATGATCTGATCCTATAGGGTAGTGTCTCATCATTACCAGTGGGACGCCACTGATGATCTGATCCTATAGGGTAGTGTCTCATCATTACCAGTGGGACGCCACTGATGATTTGATCCTATAGGGTAGTGTCTCATCATTACCAGTGGGACGCCACTGATGATCTGATCCTATAGGGTAGTGTCTCATCATTACCAGTGGGACGCCACTGATGATCTGATCCTATAGGGTAGTGTCTCATCATTACCAGTGGGACGCCACTGATGATCTGATCCTATAGGGTAGTGTCTCATCATTACCAGTGGGACGCCACTGATGATCTGATCCTATAGGGTAGTGTCTCATCATTACCAGTGGGACGCCACTGATGATCTGATCCTATAGGGTAGTGTCTCATCATTACCAGTGGGACGCCACTGATGATCTGATCCTATAGGGTAGTGTCTCATCATTACCAGTGGGACGCCACTGATGATCTGATCCTATAGGGTAGTGTCTCATCATTACCAGTGGGACGCCACTGATGATTTGATCCTATAGGGCAGTGTCTCATCATTACCAGTGTTTGGACTCGTTTGTAGGGGGTCTGCTGAGAGGGTTCATGATTTATATCCATCAAGCGATGCAGTATTTCTTCCTACTCGATACTTTCAAGTATCAAGGTTTATATTATCATTGTCATGCGCATAAAAAGCACCAGGACAAAATGCAAAACACTCAAAACAAAACAGGAGTATCTTCACGGGAGGGGGGGGGGGAAGAGGTAGAGAGAGAGGAGGGTGGGTGGGTGTTTGGGCGTTTAACGTCCTTTTCCACCACATAGGGTGATAGAGAGAGAGGAAGCGAGAGGGTGGGTGGGTGTTTGAGAGTTTAACGTCCTTTTCCACCACATACGGGTGATATCAAAGACAGGGCAACGATGAAAAAGGCCAGCACAAATATTTGGCCCCAGCCGGGATTCGAACTCACGACCCGTGCATTGGAAGTCCAACGCTCTACCATTCGATCACCCCGGCTCCCCGAGGAAGCGAGAGAAAAAGGGGGGGGGGGTAGGGGGAGGGGGGGACGAGAGAGAGGAAACTAACTGGTGTACCACTGGACAAGATTTCAAGGGAAAATAAATATAAGGAGTACAAGAAATCCTGCTATCCAGGATGAATATGGACACTGTACGTGCAAAAAATACCTGCTCCGTTAATATCAGAGAGCACCTACGTATGACAATACATTCTACTCGTTAGTGTCCTGTAATAAAACAAAAACAATTGATGCTGACGTTTTCCTTTATGAATTGCAGGTGCTCATGTTCATCCGTGAACTCTCCATGGCCTTTAGCGTGTCCACCAATGTCTTCTTCTATTCCTGCTTCAGCGACAGTTTCCGCTCCACCGTCACACAACAGTGGCGCCGCCTAGTGAATTGTGTGAGGACGAGGCTCGGCAAGGGCCAGAGTTCGTCACCGGTGTCAGGTCAGCGTTCCAGTAAGGTGCAGGCCATGGAAAGTGACAGGTGTGGTGACTATCGACTCTGCAAGAGCCACAACTCCTTCCTGGCGTCGCCTCCGCGTTCCAACGAAGTGCAGACAGTAGAGATTATCACACGTGGCAGTACTTTCGGAGTTCCCTCTGTTGGCGGTGATCATGCAGTCACCTAGGTGAATTCAGTGTTAACGCTTTGGACACCAACTGATGTCGCATTCGTGTTTGTTTGTTTGTTTCTTTCTTTGTTTGTTTGTTTGTTTTTGCACAAAAAACTACATGATAAGTGGGAGTCGAGTGGTTCGATCAGCTGTTTGAGCGTCGGACTTAAGGCTGGATGCTCGCCGGTTTGAACTCTGACAGACTAACCTGAAAACACTTACTGACTTACCTACCTACTCCAAAATCCCTATAACTCAGTGGAATCAGTCGCCCGTGTATATACGCGAACATTGAGTCCATGCCGAAAGGGAAAGAATCCTTCCAAACACTTCCGTGAAACGTGTTAATATTACTCATGCACGTGTTCTGTCGCTACGCCGACGGGATCAGAAAAGTATGTGTTTGTTTGTTTTTTTGTTGTTGTTGTTGGGGGGTTGTTGTTTTTTTTGTGTGTGTTTTTTTTTTTTTTTTTTTTTTTTGGGGGGGGGGTGATTTGAGTTGATGTCAGTAGAAATGTCATCAGTTGTCAAAACGGAAACAACTGCCAGTGTATTAGGGAAAAATCCATAGGCAGAAAACAAAATGTTCTCTGTCATTGTCCTCGAAATGTGATTTGACCCTTTTTGTTACTGTGATACATGTTCATCATCTGACCTGAAAGCAGGAGTAGTGTGACTCAAGTTGTTGCGCGTTGGGCTCGAGATCAAAAGATTACGGGTTCGTTCCAGAGAAAGCCGAAATGTAAAGAAACCTTTTTGTTCTTGTGCCCCGCCGTCTTTCAAGTCACATACTGACGGCGCACAGAAGGTATAACAGAGGAGAGGAAAATGCCACTGTCAGAGCCACAGTCCAGAGTCTAGTCGTGTGCGAATGAACTGATGCTTGATTTGGACATTGCGATTCGGTCTTTATACATTTGCGCCTACCCCGTTCTGCTCTCGTTACCTTGCGATCGCCGCGACTCGGTTCTGTAGGCGTCATGACACGAGCGTGGGGTGTTTAGTTGAAGGACCCTGTCTGGCGAGTGTGCTAGTTTGTAGTGATTTTAGTTGTCACGAAAAAGCGTGGTTTTTGCATTTGTAGGGCAAGGTGCATGCCAGGGGGTTGCTAGAGGAGGCAAGCTGCCAGTGATGCCGGGGCTTTTTGCGTACAAGAGAGGCACAGGTGGCGCGAGTGGAGTTAGGTAAAGTGAATCTCTGCCCTAAACAAAAAATAGACTAGCATTACTCCAGTGTGGCCTGAGCGGAAAGGAGACACTCGGTTTTTTTTTTTTTTAACTCCTGTCAGATACGTGCCCTTTAGGTGTCTGTGCATGGTAATGTTTGTTTCTAGATTGGAGCATTTTTAGGGGGTGACTATTATTCCTGAGGCTGATAGGGAATATACAGGCATTTGAGGCCTCGTGCATTTGTATTCTCTGACTTGTATAGACCTGTGTGATTCTGACCCCCCACCCCCACCCCCCTTCCGGCCCCAAACACGTTCTTATTGGAGGCAAAACACTTTGAAAGGCACCGATTTCAGTTCAGCACTCAACGCGGCGAAGAATCGCGTGCTCTCCTTTTGCGCAGCACGCAGGGCACCTCAGTTTGAAGTTGGATTATTCGGGCTGAGTACTGACCTAGATTTCACGCATTCGCCAAACAGATTTCTTCTCCGGTCCATGCCTGATGCGCACATAGTTATTTTTAATCTCCAGAAGTCCGATCAATCTGTCTTCAAGAAACCAAAAAGAATAGGTGCTTCGAGCGGTTGTGTTCAATTAAAAAAGCAAAATGACGAAGCGATGTGTTGTTTTTGGTAGGCCCTCAAGCTCCAGGCACAAGCTGCTCCATTAACACCTTGTCTTGAAGGGACACTGATATAATCATTCATATACAGAGAGAGGTGGGTAGGTGGGTGGGTAGGTGGGTGGGTGTTTGGGAGTTTAACGTCCTTTTTCACCACATAAGAGTGACATCAAAGACGGGGCAGCCAGACAAAGGCCAGCACAAATATTTGGACCCAGCCGGGATTCAAACACACGACCCGAGCATTGAAAGTCCAACGCTCTACCATTCGGCCCCTCGGCTCCCGCCCCCCCCCCCCCCCACACAGAGAGAGAGAGAGAGAGAGAGAGAGAGAGAGAGAGGCAGACAGACGCAGACAAAGACAGACAGAGGAAAAGATATAGAAAGAGTACTACGAGCAAAAAGGAAGACATGAATGCCATTGGCGATGTTATGTTTTTCTTGCATCTACAACGTCATAATTATTTATTGTCTGTGTTAAGCTTCAGGTTTGTTTTGAAGCATTTTCTTGTTTCCTTTTTTGCATTTTTGAACAATAAAAATAATACCAATTAAACAGTAAAAGCATCTGTGCGTGTGTGTGTGAGTGTGTGTCCGCGAGCGTACGTGTGTGCGTGTGTGTGTACAAAGAAATGTCACATACAGACGGAATATTTTAGAACTGACGTCACAAGAACGAAAGAAACGACAGACAAACAGTCCTTCGTTCAAGTGGCAGTTTTCGGGGTTATAATGCGAAGCATAACCCCACATTATAATGGGTGGGTGGGTGGGTGTTTGGGAGTTTAACGTCCTTTTCCACCACATAAGGGTGATATCAAAGACGGGACAACGAGAAAAAGGCCAGCACAAATATTTGGCCCCAGCCGGCGGGATTCGAACTCACGACCCGAGCATTGAGAGTCCAACGCTCTACCATTCGGCCACCCCGGCTCCCCCACACATTATCCTGGGAAAGATTGAAACAAAAACAAACACAACAAAAGAAGTGGTTACTGAAGAAAATACAAGATCTTTATTAAAGGTCACAGTGACTTAATCAAGGTGCTGGCTGTGTCAAATTGCATTGAAAACTCAGTGATCCCTGTGCATACACAGTGGCCTAGCGTGCATAGAGATAAAGAGAGTAAAAAGAACTAAATGACATAAAGCCGGGCTTTGAGCGTATAGGCTTCAGGAAAATTCCACAAAAATGAAGAGTACAGTTCAAGCACGAACGTGAACTCGGAAAAGTGACACAGCCGTGAATCGGTGTAAGCCAGTCATTAAACTGAACTGATACATACACGTGGTCACTAGACGAGGGCTACCGTCTTACTGAACATCTCTGGACAGTACTCACAAATTTGTGTTCTAAAACAACAACTGAAAGAAAACTGGAAGAAAGAAAGAAAAGAAACTTAGAAAATGGTCAAAAACACATAATTATCCCACAGGCCTAACAAACACCGAGAGGATGCGTCGTATTGATCCCAGAATTTTCAAGTCATTCGGAATTTGGCTTGGCCTGCAAGCTCATCGATTACAACGAACAGAATGCACGCGACCCAAAACACATGAACAACACAAACAGATTATCAACTCAAAAACAACAACAACAACAACAAAAAACCGAACTGCTGATTATTTATAAGAGCATTGAATTTTTGAAGTCGTGTAAACTCCTAACAAGAGACGGAGACATTTAGTCATGATCTTTTTTTTTTCTTTTTGTTTTTGTTTTGGTACAATAGCAATACAAACAGGAGCACAGAAAAAAAACCGAACAAAAAACAATCACCAAAGAATGCTGAAAGATCGTCTGAGATCCTGCTAATCGTATTTTTCAATCTTCATCCTGAGACGGAAGAAAACCGGTGCACTTGTGCACTTTAGCGTAGCAAGGCAAACGAAAAAACGTAGAAGGCAAAATCGTCAGACTTGGAACTTCAATACAATTATATGAGCAAGAATGCTGATGAAGTTTATGCCATTTTTGACGCATCCATTTTTCTTGTCCAAACCACATACCACAACCAGCACAGCCATAAATAACAAGGTGAAGGAAAAACAAGAGAAAGGCAAAGTGCAAAAAAGTGTGTCCAACGGTGAATGAAAAAGTCTCAAAGATCCGTGTACTGAAATTGTACTGTACAAGGAAAACGATTATTTTGGGGCTTGCGAAAAAGTGAAGTGGATATACATGTATCAAATTCTGGGAAAATATTTCCCAGTACAAGCGACAAAGTTGAATTCCACCAATCGATAGTATTTGGTGGCAAAAAAGGTAACCAGCTGCACAAAAAAACACATTATATATATACACACACATACAACATGTGCAAGCAGCTTAGACAGGTCTGTCAGGAATGTCAGATCAATATTCCCACCCCCCAACCCCTCCAACCCCATCAACCACCACCACCGCCCCTTCTCTCTCTAGAGCACACACCACACACACACACACACACACACACACACACACACACACACACACGCGCGCGCGCGCGCGCGCGCGGGCGCGCGCGCACACTTTCAACATTCAACTGCAAAGGCCCAGTAAACGTAAAGTATCCCTTAAATTGATATACACACAATGTAAAGGACAAAAGAGCCAACCATGCAACATTTCTGACGTAACAGTCACGCCGCAGTCATATTTCGTCAAACTATGAACGTGTTTTAGCCAAGTGGAAATGCAGGAGTATGCTGGTTTGTCTGGATGTGGGCGGAGTATACCGGTAATGACGTAATGGTTTGTTTAGTTCAGGCAACCCTTCTGTTGGTCGTGCGTTTTCTGTCACAATACATTGTATACTTCCTTTTAATCATTGTTTTACACATTTAATATCCTACCGTTTCTAGAAACGACCACACGCCCCCCCCCCCCCCCATCCCCTGTTAGACCTGCACAGCGACATCACAAAGGCTGGCACTGAGCCAACAGAGTGGTACACACGTCACGAATATCACAGGGAGTCAGCCAGTGTTGCGGCACGGTTAACTGCTAAGTAAGAAAATTTAATTTTTTACCGGTCAGCACAGCCTGTAGACGGCAGTGTATCGCAATTCAGCACTCTCAGGCGTTTCATTGGTTCCAAACCATACGCTGACTTCCGTCAGGCTCGGTGACCATGGAAGATGAGAGTGTAAATCACACGTGGAGGCTAGACGTAGAATACTCCACTTGACACCGGCTGCTATGCGTGAGACGCGTGCTTGTCGTGCGCTTTCTGTGACAGTTAACACATTGTGCTACATTTTAATATCCCAGAGATTCTTAAACAGACAACAACAACAACAACAACACAAATCACAGGAGAAACACATGACTTTGCTCGTTCAGGCGTATCACAAAAACAAGACGGTTACGCCAAACAGACAGTAACTTTTAAACGAGTAGATACTTATTCGTCACCTGTCGCGGTTTATTGCAGACCACCACTCCGATGCGCCTACGATAACGGCGACCGTCCCCCCCCCCCCCCACTTCCCCGGCCAACACCACTAGTAATCAAAAAATAATGACAAAGCCATCTATCTCCCGCTGTGCCCAAACCCCCACAGGAGCCAAAAGCAATTACCTTTGTCTTCTGTGCGTAGGTGGGCACGGCTCAACAGGTGGTGTGAATATCATAAGTAATCTGTTAGGTGCCATAATTTTCTGAACATGCTATTAGGTTTCAGAGACAGAAATAGAAAATAAATGAAATTATAGAAACTGAGTTTTACCATAGAAAACAACAACGCGTTATAAATAGCATTGTTCACATAATTATTAAGTTAACATCTCGCAGCCTGAATTAGGCCGCTTATTTCATACGCCGTCAGAAACGCGAGTTGGGTGAACGTTGAGAATTACGGTGGTGAATTGCTTATGTTGCCAAGAGAGCAGGTCTAAACAACACAGAACACTGTTCACGTTTCCATGGCACGGCCGCTACTAAACAATTGTCCATTAACTATTAAGTACTCGGTGTGTGTACCCACAGTACGATACGTTCGTCGTCAAATGCCCAGAGAGGAAACAATGGCAGTGAGAGAACAAGTCATTAACAGATTTCAAACGTACGAGCATAGGCCCTCGATGACACCAAATTGTACACTCACAAACCGCAAAAAAATCTGACCTTGGCCAAAGTGCACATTGTGTGCTGAAAAAAGTAGATTAATAAAGAATCTCTCTCTCTCTCTCTCTCTCTCTCTCTCTCTCTCTCGCACTCGCACACACACACACACACACACACACACACACACACACACACACACACACACACACGCACGCACGCACGCACGCACGCACGCACACACACACAGTGCCTAGTTATAGGTTTGTTTACAAAATCTCAACAGCTGTCCGACTGGCGATTTCCACTGTACCGTGCGCAGTCGCTAAGAACGCGGACAGTCACCATGTGACAACTCTGGGAGAACCACAAACATGCAGCAACGTGCAACAAAGGACCAACTCCTTAAACAGCTGGTAGTGGGTGACCACACCATACACGTAAAACTACAATGAAAGACAACTTTAAATACAAACATCTGAACGTCTCTCCCATTAAAGATACATCATTTGTGATGTTTAAGGTTCGTAGAGTTTTGTTGTTGTTGTTGTTTGTGGGGTTGGTTTGCTTAGCGGATGACTGGCCATGTCGTCCATGACCCCGCTCACGCTGTGGAAGGGTACTGTCCCCACTGGGAGCGGTGCGGGTAGAGACGGGTTTGGTTATTCGCCTCACTTTTACGAGAATGGCACCAGAATCAAACCAAGACTCACATTAGCGTGAAGAGAGAGGACTATATCTCCCATTACTGAACACCGTGTAAAACAGGCCGTGCAGCAGCCTCTCAAGTCCCGCGCAAACCGCGTGTGTATCTCGCCCTCCATCCGAGCAGAAACTGCTTTCCTTCGGACTCCCGATAATGTTGCAGAAGAGGCTGTGCTTTTCACGTCAGCCTCTCACAACGTCGTAGCGTCCCGCGAAACCAACTCCGCGGAGCAAGAAGTGTGAGCTGAATGACTCCACCACCGACATCACAAGCTTCAACTCCCGTGCAGACACTCCAGCATGCAGCTGGAGCGAGAGATAGTGTGAGACCAGATCAACCCTAAAGCGACAGCCGCCATCAAGTCTGCCAGATGTGCAGCGTGCTGCCCACGGAGTGAAAACTGTCGTTTGTCTGCCTCCGTTCTAAACGTCTCCCCTTCTTGCCTCGCTCGGCCTGGCAGCTGCTGCCCTCGCTGTAGCTCTGTTCGCTGTGGTTGCACGTGAAATACGCGCTGTGGTAGTGTACGTTGATGTCCGAGGCCAAAGACCCAGTCCCTCCCGAAGCTCTGGCACACAGCGCGCTCAGGCTGTCTTGTGAAGGTCTACATGGAAGCGACAGTAAACTGTCGGTGGAGGGGAAGGCGAACCTGTCGGACATGTACAGTCTGTGCGAGAGGTGAGGGGACAGCTGAGCTATGCAAGCGCTCAGTCTGGCCTGAACGTCCGCGTTGCCTGGCAACATGGAGTCCATGACGTCGTCCAGGGCGGTCTCGAAGCTACCGGCCTGACTGCTAAGTCCAGACATGCTCTCGTCAGTAGACAGGCCGTCTTGGGTCTGGGGCAGGGGGCGGGGTGGGGGTTCTCCCTCCGCTCCAGTGATGACAATTTGAGGTCGGGAGGCCATGGATGACACATAGTCCGTCATGAAGGAGTAGATGTAGCGGTACTCCTCCTGAACAAACACATGCCACAAACGGGGCACCATCAGTACTAGTATTATCACTGTTTTCCATTGGTTTCAGCACGTATTAGTTTCTTAGTGTACAGGGTAAATTCACTGCGCGCATGCGCGTACGAGTAAATAAGTTTTGATTTGATTTGAAAACAACCGTGCTTGACACAGACTCCTAGCCTTGACTTTTACTACCATCAAATATTCTAGTTTCTGTCCAGTCCTTGATATTTATGTCCGCAAATGTCACTGCATACTGAAGCCAGACTTGGCTAGCGTTATCACGAGAGAAAACATCCGTTTAGACGTTGTACGTGAGTGATGTCTTACCACTGTGGTGACGAGCTGTGGCCGGTTGTGTCGCACCAGTCTGACGGCGTTGAAGACATCCACCTCGTTGTCGTTCTTCAGCTGGTCGCAGCAAATGTGGACGGCGCAGTAGATGCCACACCGACTGGAACCGTCCCTACGACAGCGACGACACAACAGCAGCAAGTTAAAGTAAGTTTAACATGTTCAACTTGGATTGTGTGAAGTATTAACTGGACACTTTCAGTGCCAGATACGTTAATTGGTCGCTGAGGGTTCCCCGGGTTCGCATGTGACAGAAAACAGATCTTATAAAATATAGCGCTCTGTGCCCCCCTTCACCACCTCCCCCGCCCCCCCAGCACTTCTCAGTCAGTCTCAAATCGCAGTGTCGCAGATAGGTGTCTGGCGGGTGTCCGTGCTATTCTTGACCCAAAAGGGTATGAAAGATTTAAAAAGACTGAAAAAATTTTCTTGGTGCAGGAAGCGTTAAAAATCTGTAAAAACCTGTCGGCAGCTTTGGGAATCTATACAAAATTTCCGCCCCACCTGGGACTCTAATCACCTTCTCCATATGCCCTGTTCTAGCGGATGTATGTGGAGAATACATGAACAAAAACGCATGTGGATCCGATGCCAAAGGATGAAATCTAATCAGCCGTTTCTGACTCTTACTTGGACAGTATGCAGATGGGGTTGAGAGGGTTGGTCTTGTGCTGCCAGTTCTCCGCGGCCTCCATGACGGCCAGCAGCGACTTGGCCGGCAGGTTAACGCGGTGTTTGGAGCTGTTGGAACCGCTCCGTCCACCACATACCTGGAACATCTTCACCACCAGATCGTCCTCTCGCAGCTCGCATCCAGGGATGTTGGTCAGCATCTGGAGATGTTGGATGTAATAGTTGTTTAGGGGGTATACTGTAATACCGGATCGTGACATGCCGATGACGTGAGTTAAATGCCCGACAGTTCAGATCCCGGTTATTTTGTCTCGTGTATAGACGTTGACGACTGATGTGTATGTGACCGGTTTGATGGGTCAGCGTGTTTAAAATAAAGAAATTCTTTAGTACAAGTGCTGGCATACTCTCGTTTTAGTGACCGAAAACTACAACAACAACAAATGTAAAAGCACCCCACCCCCTCTCCCTCCCACAGACATCGCCACTCCCTCCCCTCACCATCACATTACCGTTTATCGGTTTGCTTCTCGCAAACGCCTTGAACTGTTTGTATTGGGGAGTGACCAGGACACACAAGGGAGATAATATGTCTCCGTAACAGGAAAGATGCTTTGAATTATTGCTTGCCCATACCGATTCTCTCTCTCTCTCTCTCTCTCTCTCTCTCTCTCACACACACACACACACACACACACACACACACACACGCACACGCACACGCACACACACGCACACGCGCTCACACACACACACACACACACACACACACACACACACACACACACACACACACACACGAGACAACTGAGTGCACAGGTGCGACCTGCTGGACACAAACTGGCAGCTTTAGTCGGGGGTGCACCTCACAGTCACAGCGATTAGCGGCACATGACAATCATGCCGTGCTCTCCTGTGTGCGTGTATCAAGTTACAACATCATGATTTGACAGTTTGGACACACGGAAAATGGCCACGTGTTCATTGCTGGCACTTACATGGACCGTCTGATATGAACAAAATATGCGGTTGAAGATTAAGCGTTAGCTTCACATGCGCTTTTTGTAAAAAGACTTATTTAGTTTCGTATAAGGTTAAACGACATGCAAAGAATTTGCATATCCATGCAGACCAGCTTAAGAGTGGTTCAAGCATAAACGCAAGCATGAACATTATCAAAAGGAACAACGTTAGAGAAACATCCTGAACACATGCTGAAGTGCTGGAAATCGTGAACTCCCTGTTATAGACGCCGTTTTATTCAAGTTTTGTTTTGTTCCCCCGAAGTGTAAGAATTACGTACGCCTGCAGCGTTTGACCACCTGTATGCCAGTTATGTGAGTTTGCAAATGTCATGACGTGTTATTTTTATTATTGTTGGAATGCATTCCAAACTAGCTATAAACATCCACAGCTGCTGTGGCTAATATGAAAGAAACGTGACTAGCATCTACAGTATAATATGGGGTGCACATCATTCCTCTACACTGGCAGCTACGCTACGATTAGTCCGGGCGTCCCTTCCCTGTTCATCAAGGATTTCTCCAGGGCTGCCCGAGCTACGCTATGTACAGGGCACTACGGCTGTGATACCTTGGGATGCTCTCTACCCAACAATATATAAGCTATACCTACGACTTGTCAAGACATGCAGTAAGTCCAATGTGATAGAAACATTCTACGCCAGAGTGCTCGCTTTCTGCTGGACCTTGTTCATCCACTAATGATCAACACACAAGCTAGATTTAAATAAACAAATACATACATCAATAAATTTTGTCACTAAGTAAGATAAATGTTACAGGTATCAGTATAAATGCAAGTGACTAACAGCCTCTCGAAATGCTTGACATGCTTCCTAACACCGTAACTCGGCAGAGCAAGAGAACAAGAGATTCGGCGGTAAAAGAAGAAGCTATGTTATGAGGAAGCTACACGCGCGTGAACATGAAACCTGGACCACACAAGCAAAGAAAGGCAGTGACGAAATGCTCTAGGAACGGTGCAAAAAACGGTAACAGAAAGGAAGTTTACCATAGAGCGCTGACTGACCCTGACTATGGAGTCAGGAACATGATAGTCAAACTTGGGACACTGAAGACGAAAAGAGGAAAAAAACACATCACACTCTCCAGAACATTGAGCACGTCACGTCAACGTACAGGTGTACCGACACGTACACACTTAGTGTACAAAAAGACTAAAGCCAACAGAATTCAGTCTGTTTCACAACTCCAATGTAGACTCTGTTTCACTTTGCGTATCACGTGGTTACCACGTGATGGCCAGGACAATGGAGAGACCATGGTAACATGGCGGACGAACCTATGGGGCAGGGGTCTGTCCGCCACGTTTAGCAATAGCGGCTCTAGAGCTCTATAAGGGGTCTGGCCTAATTTGCATAAACAGGGGATCTAGAGCTCTTGCATTTACCTTCATCAGAACAGGCGTGGCGCAGTTCCGTGCTTTACCTACGGGGGAGGTTTTGTTTGTCTGCCAGGTAACCATTGTATCTCTGTTGTCCTGGCCAGCACGTGTACCAAACGATAAGCAAAGTGAAAGAGCTCTACTGGGACCAAGCCGAAAAATCACGTGCTCTCTGGCGCACGGCACGGGTTAGGAACAGCCTGCAGGCCACCTCAGGACTGAGGTAGATTTTTCGGCTTCGTCCCTGACCTGAAGTCGTTCCCTACCAGCAAACACGAAACGCATTGCTTGGTGCATGACAACACGTGTGGGAGATGCCCGCCACGTGTACAACAGACACGTACAGAGTCGTTTTCGGTTTGCTGGGTTTCACATTCACATCAGTATACCGCCATTTGCTACAAGGGTCTGAGCGTCCTATCAAATCAATGGCACTTACATCCTTTCAGCAAATGACGGAATTCTGCTGCTTTCATCAGAAATATAAGTCTTGAAAACTGATGCAACAATGTGTGTTATGAATTTATTGTTGTATTGCATGGAACAAGGACTGTGTGAAAGGTGACAGCCCTGACAACTACACGGAGTCAGTAGACAAAACCTCTTCAGTTTCGATCTAACGCAAAAACAAAATAGAAAAGAGCTGTGTCGTATAATCAACAGAAAAGTGTAGGTTTGCTCATGGCGAATAGGTAAACAGTGTCATCATGATCACAGTGAAGGCAGGAGTGATAATAACATCAAGAACTAAACATCCAGAAACACACAGGTGTAAAACAAAAAACAAAATTAAAACAAAGAACACTTTTCGTACTCTTGAAGCTTCTCCCCCCCCCCTCCTCCCTCCCCCTAAAAAACAACCAAAATACAAAACAAAACAAACAAACAAACAAACAAAAACTGTCTCAATCTCATACAACTTTGTCTATTCAAGGTCCAAAAACTGACAGACATATACACATATATCCCCCAAAGAAAAAAAAAAATGAGACGATATCTGCAAAAACGTCCGAGTACACGTCAGTGAAATGAATCAATGTCATGAAGAAACAGCAGCAATATACGTACACCATGGAACACTCTCGACCTCACACGAGACATCCTAACTTTACACGAAAACAAAAACAACACAAACATAACGTCTTTTAAAAAAAGACGAATGACGACTGTCTCACCTTGTGTATGGCAAATGCTCTGACAACCACATTGGGATATTTGCCACAGCCCAAGTAGCGCACACTGATGGGGCCGTAGCGCACCTCACGATCCAACTCTTTGGGCCAGAAACGCGGATAGCTCTGTCAACAGACCGGGAAGAGAGTTAATAGAGACCAACTATTGAAGGCACGTCACCCGATGTCACTAGGCTCACAGACAGTTCTGAGCTGTTTTGGCTGGCGGCCATAGACGTCGAGGTGGGGCATTCAGAACTCTACTTTTTTCTATTTATTTTACTTACTATCCCTATCGGGAAATTCGGGCTGCTTCCCACACAGTAGTAGTTGTTGTTGTTGTTGTTGTTGTTGTTGGGATTTTCTTAGTGTTTTTAGTGTTTGGTTGTTGTTGGTTTCTGTTTCTGTCGTAGTTGAAAAATCTTTTTCGAAATGAAAATGTCACCAAAGCGTATCGATGTTTAGCTGCACACTCATGAAGGAAGAATGTTAGCTGCATGTATAGCACATTTTGTACCGCCCACGAGTATCCAACGTTTTTGACTCTTTTTCGGTTTTAACCCTGTGTGCGAAAATCAGCGGCTCTTACTGCAGCAAACACGAGCATAATCAAAGTGCAACACTCACACTAAACCAAATTAAAATCCTAACAGACTTTTTTTTTTAAAGTGAGACCACTGGTGCACGACCCAAAAAGTTCTTTTTAGGAACTATGTAAATGGAAGCTGACTGAAACTGATTCAGTACTGATACATTCAGTAATGAGAAAAAGAACCTACCCAACCATAAACTTAACTGCGTATGCAAAATTAAGGCAATATAACTGACAACAACAGCAACGACAAAAAGAGCTCTTGGACACAATTACACATGCACGCACACAAACCCGCGCCCGCATTCGTACATACCCTGGAAAACTTGAGTTCGTTCAACACAACAAGGGAGGTAATCTTGAAGTCAAAGAGAAGTCGCCACAGGTCGTTGACAGTTTGTCGCTTTGGCCACTGGGTGACGAGAAACGTGTTCTCCTGGTGGTAACCCTGCACGTCACGCACGGACACGTACAACTACACGCAGACTAGTAAGTAAGCCACAGGGGCCTGATGCACGAAGAGCGAAGAGAACGTAAGTGCGAGACCAGCTTGACTAAGCTGAAACTAAAAGATACTAACTGGAGTCCTATTGTATGGAGGCAGACTAGGACCAGATTAGCTTAACTAAGCTGAAACTAAAAGATGAAAACTAAGGTCATATAGTATGGAGACAGGTCAGGACGCGACTAGCTTGACTAAGCTGAGACGAAACGATTAGTACAAGATACACAAAGACAAGTTTACTAGCATTTCAGGGACCAAACGGTGTAATACACGCTGAGGATAGTCCTGACGTAATGAAGTGTGAGACTAGAACTGAGTGTCAGACTAGTCTATTTTCATGCATAAGACCCCAAGGGATGAAAATCGTACACTGTAAAATGAAAATCTATTACGACCAAAACGGCCATTGTTTAAGTTTTGAGAGGAAGAGTTGAACATTTCGTTGAATCCTAGACTTGCGACTACAATGGTTTTGTTTGCCAGAAAATGGTGGATGTATAAGACAGAACCTCTTATGTGCCGTAAAAAGCGCATTATGCGAATCTTCGTGTTCTACAAAAGGAGCTACGACTTAAATACCGAATGTCAACAAACAAACCGCGTAGTCGAACCAAAATAACTAACATAAAATAACTAACATAAACTGAAAATGCATTAAAGCTAACAAATAAAACTAAAATCATTCTACATGAGAACTACCTAGCATTCACTGAAAAAGAAATCAGAAGTTATATCAGAAATGTGATGCGATCGTCAAGTAACTTTGTTCTTTTCAAGCAGAGCTATAGTGGCATTAACGAAGTACTCACGTCTACATAAACGGCGTTGATAAAGTCTGTCGCATTCTCTCCTTGCTCTGTTGTCATCAGGTATGGCCTCGCTCTCTCGGCTGCAATATACAACGGACCTGTTGACACTTAACTATATAATTTTGTTGGTTCTTCTTGAGGAGAAGACGGCTGGTGACGTAAAAGAATTCTAACTATTCTTTCTGAAAGCTACCCTGACTTCAACTCTGAATGCAGCTGAACACTATTCAGTCCGGTCAGACTACCCTGTCGGCAGCTGTCCCTTCCCCCACCACCCATAACCTGCCCACCATTCTGTCTTCATTCACATCATGTGGCGTGGGATGTTAGCCCCAACTAAACATCCTGTCAGCAGGTGGGGCCAGTTTCGGCCACGGACCACAAATTACCTCCCGCGTCAAACTGTCGGCTGGATTCGAGACGTACCCTTTGAATATTACTGAACAGCTCACGTGTATTTGTGTCTGCCAAAGCCGGCTGTGGTCAAATATTGGTGCTGGCTTTTTTGTCGCCGCCCCGTCTTTGATAGCACCCATGTGGTGGAAAAGGACGTTGAGCCCTCGAACACCATCCCACCCTCAGGGTCTGCCATGCACAAGTCTATGTAAGTAATATTGATAATACGGCTGTACATTTAACGCAGTGAATGTGTATATCATTACGTGGTAGCATCATGATGTCCCGACTTTTGCTGCGGTTCTCCACACGATGTCCGCTCGCACAGTCCCCAATACTCAGGCGTGGTACGATTGTCTTCAGCATCTGCACACAGGCAGGCACAGACTACTGAGCACAATGCACCGAAAGGCATGTACAGAAAGGCATGTACAGAAAGGCATGTACAGAAAGGCATGTACAGAAAGGCATGTACAGAAAGGCATGTACAGAAAGGCATGTACAGAAAGGCATGTACAATTCTTTAAGAGAACATTTGACACAAGACGTAACCTATCATCGAAAGTCAGTCAAATTACCAACATGGAAGGAAAAAAAAAAAACACACACACACAAGAAAATGTAGACCAAACTAACTGACAAAAACAAAATGCCCTCGAGATAAGTTCCAGACCCACCCGAGGCATCGAATTTTTCTTTCGTTCATTCGGGTCGATCGTCGGGGGTTCTCCGGGTACTCCGGCTTCGCCCCGTTTGCTTTGGACATTTTGGACCCCCCCCCCCAAAAAAAAAAAAAATAAAAAAATAAATAAATATAAAAAAAAATAAATAAAAAAAATACAAGCAATCCTAAATTCGGAATAGCTAAAGCGGACCATTCGCACCACGTGATTGTAATGTTTGAGAGAATGCGTGTGATTCACGTCAGCGTGCATGATGGGTTAAATTCGCGGCGCTTTGAGCCAAGAGACTGCATGGGTAAAGTGTCTTAAATATACCTATTATCATTATTATTATTATTTGAAAAATAAACCAACCAACCAGTCACATGTGACATGGAATGTGAGCAAGGCACGTGTATTGTATTGTATTATCCTAACCTGATACTCCCTCTCCAGCTTGAGTTGCTGGGGGTCGGCGTGCCTGGAGTAGAAGGTGTCGTATGCTGTGGGCAGGACTGAGGCTGGGTACACGGTCACTCCACACTGCACGTACATGGCCACGGCGTCGTAAATCTGACGATACTGAGCCTGCGGACAGAGCAAAAGATGTCTATCGTAAGCTACATGTTCTATATGATTATAAGTGCACTTACAAGCTCAGCGAGGGCACCGACGATAAGCTGTATATTTAGGCACTTGTAAAAGCCCATGCAAAAATGGCTATTTTACTTGATATCTTCAGGTCACTATTTTACTTGATATCTTCAGGTCACTATTTTACTTGATATCTTCAGGTCACTATTTTACTTGATATCTTCAGGTCACTGTTTTACTTGATATCTTCAGGTCACTATTTTACTTGATATCTTCAGGTCACTGTTTTACTTGATATCTTCAGGTCACTGTTTTACTTGATATCTTCAGGTCACTAGGAGCCACTTCAAGCCGCTATTACACAATCTGCAGCGGTCTCGGGCCTAGCGGGAAGGCCCACGCCTTGCGTAATAGTGGCTTGAAGTGGCTGCTACTGGTGTGCAGTGGCTTGTTCTTTTCAACAAGCCTTATCATATAGCAGGATAGGGTGGTCGGGCTAGGACTCTTCAGAGTTATGGCTCCTGATTCCATAACACTCTTTCTGACCGCGGTCATTTGACAAGAGTCAGCACTTCAAAAATAACCTGTGCACCTGAACTGTGCAGAACGTATAACTATACTCATGTTATTCCTGCTACTCGCCTGTGTGCGGACCATGTTTTTGCGGAAGCGTCTGAGATGCAGCACGGCGCTGTAGATATCCACCACCTCCTCCATCTCCAGCTGCTTGAGACAATAGTCCACCGCCAGGAACACAGCCGTCCGTCCGCCGCCACATCTGTCAACATCACCACTACCAGTACTTGCAACATGTATAGACCACTTCCGAAGCTAAACAAATCGGATGGTTATATCAGACAGCAAGCAAAGTAATCCGTGCTAGGTGTATGTTGTTCTTGTTGAATGTATGTGTGAATGCAATGTCGTCTGTTTGAATGAAGTTCTCAAAATGGGCGGACATTTTCCAGTTGGCTTTATAACCAAAGTATTAGTAAACCCGTTCCGAGAACCCCCCTATGGACACTGGCTCTGCACGGAAACTTGTGTTTGAGTAGCAAGAGCACGACTGTTTCACAACACCGCGGTACTACTGTCAATAATCATTGCTGCAAACAACCACAGCAGATCGCACGAGAAAGCTACACGAAAGCAAAAAACAGACACTTCTACCGCTCTTCCACCACGTACATAATTATAGACTACTCAGGTGAAGGTCAACTTTAGAAGTACGAACGAATTTGAATTCGTTCTCGTTTTTGCTTTTTTAATTGTTATCACATAGTTCAATTTTGGCGGACGACACAAAATCATCATCATCACCATCATCATCATCATCAATACCATTATCATACTATTACAATAGTTGTTATATAGCAGGGACACACCCCAGCTACAAGCGACTTTAAGTGTACGAACTGCAACATTGAGCCACTCCCGGGTGGACCTCTACTGCCACACCAGACGCTGTACCATCATCAGTCCCGGAGACCGACCCCAGGGAGCAAATCCATTGTCCTCCGAGACTGCAGGACCCTACAATTGTTATTGTTTTCTCTCTTAATTTATCACAAAAAGCAAGGGCATGTTCAACCATAAAGCTTGAACTTAACACGTGCGCGCTTCTAAACTGCGTCAATGACTGGAATGCTGACCGGCAGTGGACAAGGATGGGTCCCGGAGCGTGGGCGATGTAGCTGTTGACACGGCGCCGGACGTCCAGCATGAGACCTGGGTCCGGGTTCTCGTCATGAAAGCCGACCATCTCGAACTGACGCACGAACCGCTGCTCGAAACCACCATCCTTGGGACACAGAATCACGAATACGTTACTCATGTCACCACATGCAGGACTACAGCAGCTTATTACATCCCACCTCGCTGGTTTCCACGCAGCACTATCGGATGACTTTACTCATTACATGAATACAAGCATCAGCTTTCCTATCTTCAGCCCCCGTGAAAACTGATCCAGACATGGCGGCTGCAGGTTGGTAATTGGTAATTGTATCTCGTGGACGTTCACGAGACACAGCGGGTTGAGTTATTACTTACATAAACAAAGAAACTGTCCTGACAAAAACAAGAAGAGATGATGAAGACCGATGGGAGTCCAGATATGGCGGCTACAAGATTTCTTGGTAGGCGATAGGAGTGAAATTGGCAACTACTCACGCCCAGTCAATCAGTGACGCGTATTGTGTGGTACACGAAGCCATAACCCACTGAGTGGGACACAACTTGCTGTTCTCTTAATGTTGTGAACGTAAACCTCACCGAGCAACCACACGGGAGATTTTCACTGAAAAGTGTTTCTGTCTCTTCACAAGAAATATATATTTGAAATTTCCACACACGCAAAAATGCATAGACAACGTTTCCAACGCCAATCAGACAGAAATAAACCACGCAGTGGACCAAAGGACTTAAACCTGAGACCATCCGTCACTGAAGTGCGTCTTACCCGCTGTAGCCTGAAGGTGCGGATGTTGAGTTGCGCCATGAACATGCTGTCCTCGTTCCAGATGTGGATGTCCCCGTGACGCACGTATTTGTGGCTGCTCGCCATGTCGTTCCAGTATTTGTCACACTGTTGCTGCAACAGCACAAGCACTGTATATGTATGTGAGCTACACGGGACCGGGACGGAGGTTCTGGGTTGGCGAGTGCATGAGGGCTTACCGTCTTTTTCCACCACGTACGGGTGATATTAAAGACGGTGCAGCGAGGTAAAGGCCAGCACAAATATTTGGCCCCAGCTGGGATTCGAACTCACGACCTGAGCAATGAAATTCCAACGCTCTACCAATCGACTCGCCCGACTACCCTAGAGGTTCTGGAACCCAGAATTCTTTTTCTAGGACCTTTTCGGCGATTAATATCATTATTATTGTTCTTGTTCTTCTCGTTCTTGTTCTTGTTGTTGTTGTTATTATCATTATTATCCTAGGCAGTAAGTTCTGTTGTCCCTGTCTGTTTTTTTTTTTTTTTTTTTTGCTGCCCCAACTCTTTGCCAACTCCAGTGGTGTTCCTCCCAGGTCATGGGTGGGACCCACGGAGGACTCGGAAGCTGGGACAATTTTTGTTTACTTGTGCATAATGATGGAGATGAGGATGATAGTAAGATGATGCTATGGAGGTCCATGTGGTTTGGGACTGCGGGACAGGGCCGCATTCCACGCTTCCTGTCATAAATATCCCGGCATTAACCAGGCCCGGGAACTACGGCACCTGCGGTGCCGGCCGTGTAATCATCCACATCATAAGACGTGTCATACTAAGGGAAGCACCCCCAAAGTCGCACCCGTGAAGTGGGTGAAACTCGGCTGTGTGGCAACAGCCTCCCCATCGGGCCCATAGCACACCCGCTCTGGGTAGGAGCCGACCTAGGTAGGAAAAATCCCGCTTGCCTCGGCTGGGATTCGAACCCGGGTCTCCCGGTCCATGATCCGAAGTGCTAACCACTACACTACGGGGGCCGGTCTGTATTTTTTTAATCACTCATAAAACAGGAGAGACTAGCAGTCTAGCTGTCTATCGACGATGGAAGAAAAGCACGCTGCGTATTGTCCCAAATACACCACCTAGATTTTATCCTGCCGCACGCCTGTGTGCACTCTTTTGTGGTGAAAATACAATCGTAGCTCACGTAATCTGAAACACCATAATGAGATCAAACGGTCACGCTGTTTGGTCCGGTGTCTTCGCTTTGTGGAACCGAAAATTTTAACATCGTGTCTGAGCACAGTTGGGAAGTGGGCGTGAATGGTTCCTGCATCGATTTCTGTTGTGCTAAACGTTTTTTACCTTGAGGAATACTGCTGACAGAAATAGCACATTGCCAGCTTGACATGTCACCATGAATTCTCCATGAGGCGTTCACGTCGTTTACGTCACTGTTTCTGCTTTCTTAGCCTTTGATCAAGCTGACTGAGCAAGAAGGGCGGGTCCGAAAAAGTTGGAAACACAAAAGATTTCTGCTTGTGTCATTTTAACATTGAAAACCGCCTTTAATCAAATGGGAGAGCCGGCCGGGTTATTGAGGGCTGGACTGACAATGCACTGTTCTTGGGTTTCATTCCCTTCCTGCATGGGAGCCACACCTCTCTCTCTCTGTCTCCCTCTCTCTCTCTCTCTCTATAATTCCGTCACGTTCCACTATCAGAAAAAGAGTGTTTTCACACCCGCTTGAAACTGAGACACCGAGTCGAACGACTGCATCTCGTAAATAAGAAACTGTCCTGTGCACGCCCCGTTATTCTATAAATCTGAATAAACCGTGTCTGGTGTGTGTGTGTGTGTGTGTGTGTGTGTGTGTGTGTGTGTGTGTGTGTGTGTGTGTGTGTGTGTGTGTGTGTGTGTGTGTGTGCGTGCGTGCGTGCGTGCGTGTGCGTGCGCGTGCGCGCGTGCGTGTGTGTGTGTGTGTGTGTGTGTGTGTGTGTGTGTGCGTGTGTGTGTGTGTGTGTGTGTGTGCGTGTGCGTGTGCGTGTGTGTGTGTGTGCGTGTGCGTGCGCGTGCGCGCGTGCGCGTGTGTGTGTGTGTGTGTGTGCGTGTGTGTGTGTGTGTGTGTGTGTGTGTGTGTGTGTGTGCGTGTGCGTGATAGACTGAGAGTTTCTTGTATTTCTTTTTGTCTTTCCCTCGTGTAGTCGTTTTATTTATTTATTTATTTATTATTGTTGTAGCAACAGCTGATTGAAAATTAATCACATTTTGGTAGGAAAATACATAAATAAAGTTCGTTCCATCTTTCGTTGCCCCTGTGTGTGATATCCCCCAACCAACCTTCGATCAAAGCACGTACGTACAGAGGGTGAGTGCATGCATGGCCATATTCTGGACAGCTTTTGAAGTTAGTCTGAAATCTGCCACATGATATCGATCTTCGCACGTCCCTGATATATAAAGCATTAATCTCAGCAAATTTTGTCCAGTTACCATACACTTACTTTTGTAACAATAATTTCGCACATACAGCTACTGCAACAACATTGTGGCCGTCATGTTGTCATTCAATATTAATTTATGTATGGAAAGGGAAAGAAGAGGAATAAGAAGACTGAAAGCCCTAATAATAGTATAAAGAAGAGGAATAAGAAGAATGAAAGCCCTAATAATAGTATAAAGAAGAGGAATAAGAAGAATGAAGTCCCCTAATAATAGTATAAAGAAGAGGAATAAGAAGAATGAAAGCCCTAATAATAGTATAAAGAAGAGGAATAAGAAGAATGAAAGCCCTAATAATAGTATAAAGAAGAGGAATAAGAAGAATGACAGCCCTAATAATAGTATAAAGAAGAGGAATAGAAGAATGAAGTCCCCTAATAATAGTATAAAGAAGAGGAATAAGAAAGAATGACAGCCCTAATAATAGTATAAAGAAGAGGAATAGAAGAATGAAAGCCCTAATAATAGTATAAAGAAGAGGAATAAGAAGAATGAAGTCCCCTAATAATAGTATAAAGAAGAGGAATAAGAAGACTGAAAGCCCTAATAATAGTATAAAGAAGAGGAATAAGAAGAATGAAAGCCCTAATAATAGTATAAAGAAGAGGAATAAGAAGAATGACAGCCCTAATAATAGTATAAAGAAGAGGAATAAGAAGAATGAAAGCCCTAATAATAGTATAAAGAAGAGGAATAAGAAGAATGAAGTCCCCTAATAATAGTATAAAGAAGAGGAATAAGAAGAATGAAGTCCCCTAATAATAGTATAAAGAAGAGGAATAAGAAGACTGAAAGCCCTAATAATAGTATAAAGAAGAGGAATAAGAAGAATGACAGCCCTAATAATAGTATAAAGAAGAGGAATAAGAAGAATGAAAGCCCTAATAATAGTATAAAGAAGAGGAATAAGAAGAATGAAAGCCCTAATAATAGTATAAAGAAGAGGAATAAGAAGAATGACAGCCCTAATAATAGTATAAAGAAGAGGAATAAGAAGACTGAAAGCCCTAATAATAGTATAAAGAAGAGGAATAAGAAGAATGAAAGCCCTAATAATAGTATAAAGAAGAGGAATAAGAAGACTGAAAGCCCTAATAATAGTATAAAGAAGAGAAATAAGAAGACTGAAAGCCCTAATAATAGTATAAAGAAGAGGAATAAGAAGAATGAAAGCCCTAATAATAGTATAAAGAAGAGGAATAAGAAGAATGAAAGCCCTAATAATAGTATAAAGAAGAGAAATAAGAAGACTGAAAGCCCTAATAATAGTATAAAGAAGAGGAATAAGAAGAATGAAGTCCCCTAATAATAGTATAAAGAAGAGGAATAAGAAGACTGAAAGCCCTAATAATAGTATAAAGAAGAGGAATAAGAAGAATGAAAGCCCTAATAATAGTATAAAGAAGAGGAATAAGAAGACTGAAAGCCCTAATAATAGTATAAAGAAGAGGAATAAGAAGAATGAAGTCCCCTAATAATAGTATAAAGAAGAGGAATAAGAAGACTGAAAGCCCTAATAATAGTATAAAGAAGAGGAATAAGAAGAATGAAAGCCCTAATAATAGTATAAAGAAGAGGAATAAGAAGAATGACAGCCCTAATAATAGTATAAAGAAGAGGAATAAGAAGACTGAAAGCCCTAATAATAGTATAAAGAAGAGGAATAAGAAGAATGAAAGCCCTAATAATAGTATAAAGAAGAGGAATAAGAAGAATGAAAGCCCTAATAATAGTATAAAGAAGAGGAATAAGAAGAATGAAAGCCCTAATAATAGTACAGTAAACAAAATCTAGGCGCTGTACAAGCCAAGGACATAAACACGACATGAGAACAGCCATAGAGTAAGAACAACATACAGAATACAAACAACAGATTCTAAGGGCGCACACAATGAAAAATAATAATATTGACAGCAAAAACAAACTTACAACAGCATTTTCAAACAGGCCCGTTGCCATGACGATACAGCGGACCCCCTCTTGCCAAATCATGTGCCAGAAAGCTGCCAGAGTTCTGCCGCTGGGTCCTGCACAAATGACAGTATTTTTAGGGCCGTGTTCCTCATTACGTATGCCCAATGACGATACAAGAACATACAAGACACAACAATTGCCACCGTAGACAGTACCCAGCCAGGCCAATGCCAAACAAGACTACGCTCGTTATTCGGTTTTTGTGTCAAAAATAAAGAAAGAAAGTTAACTAAGAGTTAATGTATTTTGTTTCCAATTTCACCAACCCACAAACTTGGTTCATTTTTGTCTGATTACTGTTTCATCTTCTTTTCGGGGAGTGGGGGGGGGGGGGGGGGGGTGTCGTCAAACATGATGTTACCATTTTGACATTTTGACAGTAATGACAGCCTAATTCATTTTCAAAGCACTTCAAACAACTGAGAAGTGAAGCCTTCAGGCGTTACACGGTAGAACGACCCGAACGACTCAATTATGAACGAAGGCAAGAGATGATTTTAACACCTACCTTGAGTCGCAATATATTCCTTGAGGAGGCTGTAACCCTGTGAACAGAAACCACTTGTGAAGTGTCTGAAGTGTCTTCTGTTCAACTTTGACAAACAACGCATTTTAGAACCAGTCTTGTTTTAGTGTTGTTTTGCGTGACTGAACAAACATGGAGGCGCCAGTGAAAATCCAGTGTCAATTTTAAATTTGTATGAAAATGAAACCAGGCCAGACGTAAGATGTTTTATTCAGCCAGAGATGAACTGCGCAACCGCCAGTGATGGCTAATTTCAGTGACACTGAAAAGAACGAGTCTTTCCTATCCTGGTAACTCAATGTCTCATGCGCTGAACACGAATAACAATATCTGGAGGACCCCTGATTACCATATTGGATAAAAAAAAATAATAAAAAAACCCAGGTATTTCGCATTGACTTGAACTGAATCGCAAACACTAAGACACGTTCAAATGGACTGTCGTAGCTATATAACGAAGTGATGGTACTGAAGTAACGATGGGCAAACGTTCAATATCTACCGAAGCCGTAAACACACGAACTGGATACTGTAACTAAATAACAAGCGCCTCAATTGATTTTTCTATTTTGGAGTCGCTCATACACAAACACCATACGCAGATTCCTTTTTCAGTCTTCGTGTCAGTCACCTTTCATTGATTTCTTTTATGTCCGTGTTCCTTCTACGCATCATAGTACCTTCTCTTGGTAGCACGTGACGTTAGAACGGTAGAAGCGTGGTATTAACTATATGAAGAAGCCAAAACCAATAGAACCGAAAAGACAATGGCACTCTGTACTACTACTATGTTAACGGAGGGGCGGGATAGGTGTGGCATGATTCTCTGTCTTTTCCGGAGGAAGACCTGCTAAAGTAAACTGCATTCCTACTGTTCGGAACGTGAACCTTCATAATAATAATAATTGTTAGTGTTTATAAAGCGCAGGCTCTCACAGGACTGGACTCACTGCGTTCACACACACACACACACACACACACACACACACACACACACACACACACACACACACACACACACACACACAGACTCTCCCTCTCTCTCTCACACACACACACACACACACACACACACACACACACGCACACACACACACACACACACACACACACTAATATACAGACTGAATATACCTGCAGTACAGAAAGAATGGTGTGGTAGCGGCCATAGGCCTGAAGGAAAAGGTAAGTCTTTAACTTGGATTTGAACTTGCGAATAATCTTCATTGTGTTCATGCCCAGTCACTACACAGGCCACCGTATTTTCGCTTTTTGCGAAGAGAAGAACGCTGACATTAAATTATCCAAGAAGTTGTCGACAACCGAGCAAGACGCAAAGACCGCGTTTCGAGTGTTTATTCGAAAGTTTGAAAGTGGCCAGTTTCACATGTTATTTTTGCTAATCCTCTCTGTTTCGATCGTTGGATTGGTTCATAACCTTCTCGCTGCCGAGACAGACTCCAAGTCCACACCAAAGGAGGGAGTTTGAGTTTAAGACATTCAAGACAACTGGTGAGACAGTCCTATTTTAACTGTCAGCTGCATCGGTTACGGTTTCTTTGTTGAGATCAAAACAAAATACGATGTCCAATTATTCCAAGTTCACTGTGGAATTCTACTGAACATTGCGCCATGAAAGGCGGGCGGACCGCGCTTCGTGCAAAGCCGTCATGATCTTTGTGCAGGATCACGCAGTTCTTCTAACCAGGAAGAGATGACGCAGCTAGCTGTTCCTTTTTCCCTCCTGCATATTTTCGTTATTAAACGCTGTTTCAGTATGCTCTTCAGAGTGCGGTTTGATACGAAGGCACCACTATCAAAATAAATAAATAAATAAATAAATAAAAAATAGAATCAACTGTAAAAGTCAAGTGAAATCCAAGTGTTAAAATTTTTCATTGTAAGAAGCCCACTTTCATTGTCAAATGATATCGTGAGGTAAGGTCTTTGTATCTCGATCCTGACCGGACAGTGTCATTTTACTGGAGGGTGGGTGGGTGTTTGGGGGTTTAACGTACTTTTCCACCACATACGGGTGATATCAAAGACGGGGCAACGATGAAAAAGCCAGCACAAATATTCGGCTCCAGCCGGGACATTTTACTGGAAGACCATTTATCCAATCAAGTGTTGAGAAAGCAGTACATAGCTTTGTCTATATATACACAAGCGTGTTGGGGCGTAGGCTTACCTATGGGATCATGAGACATATATTACACTGATGTATTTATCAAAACAAAGTTAAATTAAACGCGAGTTCATCATGACCGAAGTAGGAAAAGCTATCTGCACGTTGTTCCTTCTTGTGTAACACTTAAGTCAGGCACACCCGGAAATATTTTTCATGTTGCGCAAATCGCTAATCGATGTGTTTTAAAGCTCAGAGAACCATCAAACGTGTCCCGAAATATCCCACAGACGTGACATGATCTCTTCCCATGCAGCTTGCGCTGTCTGGCTACATGGGTTGAGCGAGGACACCCGATATGCCAATAGGACAATGCAACTGTTCGCGTTACAAAAAAAAAAAAAAAAAAGGTTCCATTTGAAATTGATCGATCAGAATTATTTGCCTACGCCCGGAGGGTTGAATCACACTTTGGTCAACATGTTGAGAAGTGCAGAAAGTAATGCAGTATAAACATTGGTCAACATGTTGAGAAGTGCAGAAAGTAATGCAGTATAAACATTGTAAGTAATGCAGTATAAAAATTGGAGGGAAGACGATTTTTGCCCACGGCTACACGAAGAAATGATTCTGGTTTTTTAATCCATGTTGAGAGGAAAATAGTTTGAAAATAACGTGTAAGTTTTTGACGCTTGTACAAGAAACCATCACACACACGGCATGATGGTGTTTTGCCGGGAACGGGGCGTGGCTTTCTTGAGAGCTCAAATTCAAAGAGAAAAAGGCTTCCCAGAAGCCAGTTTATCTTGTGGAACAGTTGATTGTAATGTGTTGATGTCTTATGTGTGAGAGAATGTGTGTGATTTACATGAGCGTGCGTGTAATATTATACCCATTCTTACTATTTATTGCTAAAGCCTCTATCTGAGCTTCATGAGCAGTCACTTAGGGTAAACCCATGTGTTATATCAGCTCATCATCATCATCATCATCATCATCATCATCATCATTGTCATACTTACGTCTATGTAACTTGCATTAAGGTAGTCGTTCTGCGACTGTGGAAGAGGGCAGTAAGTCAGCTTGACCCGACTGTGGTCATCTGCAGATCGTGAAAATCTGATTATACGGGCGTTCGTGAACATCGGACTGCGTCAGTGTCGGCCATTTTCTTACCACCAACGCCCAGCAAGCACAGCAACAGGTAAACACATTTCGTACATCAAACTTACTTGCTAGGACTTGAGTTAAAGCGAACGAAACCGGGCCAAAGTGAGGAATATTTACAGAGTTCTTGGGTGGGTGTTTGGGAGTTTAACTATAGAGTTCTTGGGCCGAAAATAGTTAGAAGACCTTATACTGTTATCAGGATTTTCTAACAACAGAAATGCAAAAAGAAGTGTGTTGCAGGTGTAAGTTCTTTGATCAGACACGGGTCATGTGGTAGGTCGGACATGCGGTGGGTGGGGGTGGATGGGGTGGGTGTTTGGGGGTTTAACGTCCTTTTCCACCACTTAAGGGTGATATCAAAGACGGGGCAACGATGAAAAAGCCAGCACAAATATCTGGCTCCAGCCGGGATACGAACTCACGACCCGAGCATTAGAAGTCCAACGCTCTACCATTCGGCCACCCCGGCTCCCCGGTCGGACATGCAATGGACGACCCCACTCCTTTCAATCAAAAGGGCCGAGTCCCCAGAACTCAGCCAATCGCGTCCCGAGGCATAATGAGCACAAAACGTTTTGCCAGACACTACAACGATATGTCTGAAACATGGAAAGAAAGCAGTAAGTCCAATGACGTCATATGAGGAAAAAGACCATTACGTCAATCTCTTTCCTCTTGAAATCACCCCTTTTCCCATACAATGACGTCATGGACGTACTGTGTTTTGCCAATAGACGGCAGAGTAAAGGGGCTTTGGTCTCGGGGTCGGGTGGATCGAGTCGCCCATTAGTTAGTCAGGGCCCGCTTGTAAAAGTCGAGGTTAGGGAGTTTAGCCCCGGGTCAGAGTCTAACCTCGAACTAAACTAGCTCTGGGGTTACATTTTCTGTTGTTTTTTGTTTCAAATCATGAAGCGGGTCCATTCCAGCAAGGTGCCTATGCCGTTATAGGAGGAATTTTCTTTCTTCGCTTCCTTTTTTATTTAATTTTGTTTGGGGGTTTCTTTCGTCCTAGGCCAATAGCCGTGGGTTATATTAACCTCGAGTTTTACATACGGGCCCTGGGCGTCCCTCTAATCCATGATGTGACTTCCCCGATCACTCATGGGTTACCCGAACACCCATTAGTCTACTTTGACATAAAACGTTCGGCTTTTTGTGGATTTTCCTGTATACTCACATGGTATGACGTCCTGTTTTACATTAAGCAAGACGTTCCGCATGGCTGCTGTAGTTGGGTGATCTTCTTGGTTCCGACTCACTGCCTGCCAACGAGAAAAAAATGGAAAATACAGTTACCTGGTGAAGGTAAAAAAGATGACATTTTAGCTGAACGCGAATGAAGGTGTACTACATTTGCACAGTGCCACCTTTAATATTGAAATATTTCTGGGCAGGTTGCCACTCGCCATTTCTCTACAAACAGAACACGCACCAGGCTCCTCAAGCGTGTTTACACCGGCTACACATGGTGATTTGGTGACTGTCCAGTTAGGGCAGCTGTCCCTTTCTCTCATAACCTGCCCATTACTGGGGCAGTAGGGCCGTCTCCAATCACTCTTGTGGCGGGGACTAGAAAAATATATTACGAGTCCATTTCCTCACGTTTTGTCTTGAAACGCCAATCGCCTATATCCCCCCCCCCCTCTCCCCATGCCTCCACACACACACGAAGAAAGGTAAGACTAGGTGTTGACCTAGAGCACATGGCTACATGAGTACGTACGCTATTCCAGCATACCTAGCACAAGGACAGTAACAAAAGCAAAAGCAGACGACCTCGACAAAATGGAAGGCGAACTGGACACGAGCATAGAAGAAAACGCTTCACAGTCTGGGTTTTCGTTGAGGACGCGCACACACCAGGTGAAGCGATACACAACAGATACCCTCATTATACGCCATTGTCTGGCCGCTTGCTGATCCTGAGCCAGTCTCTGCTAGTGGCGAGGGGGGGGGGGGTGATCCGGGACCCTAATCAAAGCAAGGAGAGTGGGAGGGAAGAGAATGGGTTCCAACAAGAGCACTGTAAGAGGAGAGGTTCCAAAAGGCGATTTGCCGCCCCCCCCCCCCCCCCTTCCCATACTCTCCCCACAACACAAAACATGCGGTTGGTAAGTGAAAATTAAACGGCCTAATTCCATCTTTGCTAAGCCGACTTATGTTTTGGAACAGTTTCGCTCGTCAGTGCGCCTGTACAATCGAAATACTCTATTTTGATGATCAGTACAGCTCTCAAATCGATACTCTGTCGTTTACGCTTTGCGCGAACAATCAAACATTCAAATTCTGCGACTGTTGCTACATTACTGGAGCGCTCAGTGTGGTCCCCGCGTCATCGAGTACGCTTCTGTTGGTTCAGTGTCAGCGTTACAGACGCTGACATTGCCCAGGTGTCTCAGTGGTGTGATGATAGATACCTCGAAAACAGTTCAGAACGATCCGTGAGTATAAACAAGGTAGCAGAGTTTTTTCTGTGCGATCATATTTTGTGTGATCCAAGCAAAATGAAATTTCACCCCAAAAGTAAACAAAATAACTGTGCACAGGCCGTGACGTAAAAGTTCCAAATGTTTGAAATGACGCTCTTTCTGCGCGTCTTTGACTGATGACGTAATTTGAGTGTGTTTTTGTGAACTCGTAAACGACTGCAGTCATAACTCACACTTTCGCTGTTTCCTTACCATTTTTTTTTTTTTTTTTTTTGGACGCAAAGCACTCGTAGTTAACTCACTGGAAATGTGCACTGGCGAGTGGTGTAAACCGTAAAAACTGTGACAGAGTTGACTGTGACCTCTGTAGGTGCATTATGGTTACTGTTGTTGTAGTTGTTGTAGTAGTAGTTGCTGCTGTTGTTGAGTTCGTATTTTTGTTCTTGTTTGTTTGTTGGTTGGTTGGTTCGGTTTTCTTTCGTACAGATGATTTTGGTGGGTGTTGTTTGTTTGTTTGTTGCAGCTTTTTTGGTCGACCCAGGAGACCCTTAATGTGACACTACTGAACTAGCGTGTGCACCCAGATCCAAAGCGTTGTACGAAACTCTTGTCTCTTATGTTGCTCGTGGTTCCAGAGAAAGATGCTCTCTCTGCTTCTGTCTCTCGCCCGCGGCGCTTGCCTTTTTCTCACAGTTAATGGCACTTATTACGGTCAAGGTAAAAAAATCAATGGAGTCCACACTGTGCGCGGTTAGCGTTATTTACCCTCAGTAATTATCACTCACACAGGTCATAATTACTCACATTTGCGTCATTGTGTCGGTGAAGGAGACGCAAGCAGATCTGAAGGGAACTTTGGGTAAATATCGTGTGTGTGTGTGTGTGTGTGTGTGTGTGTGTGTGTGTGTGTGTGTGTGTGTGTGTGTGTGTGTGTGTGTGTGTGTGTGTGTGTGTGTGTGTGTGTGTGTTTAGATGCGATGCCATATCTTAAGCTTAAGAAATCGTCTGCTTGAAGTTTGCAATAACATAGACGAGAAAATGAGGAACGAAAAAAACCAGATGAGATTTCGTGAGAACTGGCTTACATTTTGTTGAAGTAAATTAATCTGCTTTGGTGGTGTTGCTGTTTTCCTCCGTCGCCTAGCAAAATTACATCTTCTGTAAAAAGGGTTGTTTGCGTGTTCTTCCGAGTTCACGCCTTTTGCCCATCGCCAGCGTGATTTCAAAGACGGGGAAAACAAATCGTAGAGTAGTTATTCGCCAGCCAAATAACCTGGGACAAATTTGTTCTTGAGGTAAGATTTTGAATTAATGCTGGCATGGAGACAGAGAACCTTCCAGCATACTGTCTGGTAATGAAGAAAACAAACACGATTTCGCTGTGTTGTTCATTACAGACGCCATGAACACGAAACGATCGAAACAAGAAAAAAAATCAGACCAAATCAAATTAAACAAACTTTTGTATTTTTGAGTTTATCTTGTTGGCTAACTACCAAAAAAATTACGTGCAATTAATCCTGACGTAACGGTCATAGGAAACAACACGCGCCAACTTTTGTTTTGAGTACCACTTTGGAAATACATGTAGTCGTTCATCATTCCATTCTGCCCAAATTACGACTACAGTCGTAAAAGTAGCAGTGTGCGAAATCTTTGTTCTGCGCGAGGAGACCATTCTTAGCCGGCTCCACACTGGGCTACACCTGCATCACACATTCACATCTCTTGAAAGGGGAAGACCGCCCGTGGTGTGTCCCTTATCATGAGCCTCTCACTGTCTATCATTTCCTGATCTCGTGCGTAGATCTCGCCGAGATCAGGGACAAACATTATCGTGCAGACTCACTGAGGGTGCTGTTCAGGGATGTCCCCCCCCCCCCCCCCCGACAGCATCTTCAGTTTTCTGAAAGAGTGTAATTTCTTTTATAAAATTTAGTCTTTTAGCATAACACAAGCTGTGATATTGTTTTTAGTCGGGAAGAAATTCATCTTGTACAGGATCTCATTTCAGCTTCACTAATTTTTTTATATATATTTACATCACTTCTTAAGCTGGCTCTTTTATGTTTTAAAGGACCGGGCAGGATGGGACTGTGTTAGTCCCGAAATAGTCTTTGTTGCTTGCGCGGCGTTAAGCCCATAGCAACTAACTAACTATTCCACCATTGCTGGCAGTTAGCAGGTTATCTTGGAGTGATATCCCTTAGAAACGGTTTCTGTTTTCGTTGGTTACCGTTGTGTACGTTTTTCGTGCGGTTTATACGGCCAAAAACTGTGACAATGGGGGGAGGGGGGGGGGCTCCAAGCAGCCAGTGTCAGACATATGATGGTAGCGGTACTACATAGCTGGCTGTGAGAACGAGGATTGCGAGGACAGCGAGTGTCCGCAACACTTTACCAGACGCGTGGTTTTGCGCTCTGCGTTTCTAAAGCCTTCCGTTGCCATTATGCCAGTCTATGAGAGGCTGCAACTTCGCATGTGTTGTCCAAATCGTACGCTCTTAGACACCATCAATCATATCACAGCCATCTGTTAGCTGGGGCTTCAATCATTCTGTGAACCAATCGAACAAGTGATGTACAGTCGAGTGTAGAGACGGTTCCAACAGGGAAGGAGGAGTGCTAACCCTGACGCCGGAACGTGGGCAGGAAAATGGTTCAGCTGACGTTTCACGTTCACTACGGGGTTGCTGATCACGTGGGTGCCGGCCCTTAGTGACGTCACTGAGTGACACCAAGGTTGGGAAACTGAGTAGCACTGGGAGTTCAATGGACACATTAACCTAAATCTTGAAACGTAGCTCTCACTCAGTCCTCCCCCCTCCAACCCCCTCCCCTCCCCCACCCCACCTGCCCCTCCCGTTGCCACTTTTTCGGTCGGCTGAAATACGCTGTAAGCTGACTTGCTGAGTATCTCTTTTCTAAACTTCTTCTTGTAGTTCGGCATTCTGGTGTCTTAATTGTTATTTCATACAGTAACCCACATACTTCAGCCCACGGCGAGGGTTGTTCATCTTCAGACAAAACCACCTCTTTGTTGTCGCAGGTGGGTGTTCCTCCTCACCCCCCCCCCCCCCTCCGCCAGCCCCACGCCCCCTTACCCATTCTTTCAGCGCGCTGACTCATTTTTCACGAGGAACGGTGTCAAAGAAGACTGCTACACTGCCACAGTTTTGACATGGGTGCAAGAAAAGCTGGTGATTGTCGTGGCGCGCGTGTATTTTATGATTTTCAGTTTTACCGGAAGTTTCAGTTGTTGGTGTATTCATTCTTGTCATTCGTTGAAGTGAAAAGAAAATGCACCTTGTAAATTTGTCTACTGTCTAAAGCCTTCCCTCATTTCTTTGGTAGTGTTTGGCCCTGATAGTTCTAGGGAACTGGGTATCAGTTAAGAAAACAACAACAACAACAACAAAGTCTCTCTGTGCAGTCGATACATCTGATTGCAGGTGTCGCATTTTGTAGGTATGGGGAGTTCGTTTTCTGCATTCGAATAAAATCGTATTGGAAAATGCAAAAGGCAGAGAGAGAGAGAGAGATGATGATGATGATGATGATGATGATGAAGATGATGATGAAACTTTATTTATCAACGGTACAAGTTTTGACAGAAATTCGCCAGTTTGCAAACTTGCGGTTGCTAACACTACAGAGACTATCTACTAAGGAAAAAAGGGAGCAAAATATAAAAGAAAAAAAAAGTTCAACACAGAAAATTATGTACTAAACTACAAGAAACAAAACCATCGAGAAAAACGTCTATCAGGTCAAAACGCATTCACACACACGTGCGACCTTTGTAAACACAAATCACTGATATAATACTGAAATGATGTAAAATAGAAAATCAAAATAACAGGTTGCCGCGTCACGTACGTTACGTGCGATCCATCAGGTACTGTTTGAGTGCACGCTTAAACGTAGACGTACATATGTTTTGTTTCAGGTGTGAAGGGAGAGAATTCCATTGTAATGCTCCAGCGAAGGAAAGGCTTGTTTTGAATAAGTCAATACGGGGTAATGGTAAGCGCAGGATGCCATTCCTCGAGGTCCTCTCATGCTGCTGATTTAAATTAAAAAGAGTTTCCAGAGATGGTGGCATTGTCTCGTTGAAGATTTTATGTATTCATACACACTTATTGTAAGTAAGCTGGTGTTCAAGGCTAAGAAGATTAAGGTTTTTTTTTTTGTTGTTTTTTTTTTCGCTCGTTGGGAGAGGTTCTGGAAGAACCATTTTAACAGCTCTCTTGTACAGCGAGAGAAAGTGAACTCGAACTTTTTTCTTTTCTTTTTTTTTCGAACGAGAGAGAGAGAGAGAGACAGACAGACAGAGTCGTGTGGAGTCTTAATACTGGGAAATGTTTTCCATGTAGTGATTATCTGGCGTTATGTAGGTGTCTCGTCTGAAACTGGAAATTCTCTCGACTCCAACCATGCTGTGGAAGTTGTAAATGAATGTTGCAAATGGAGCTTACAAAACACCGACAGTGGATTGCCGCGCACACAGCCCCAACAATGCATGACAATGGGCGATCGATCACGCTGAAACCTACCGTTTGCCTTGACAAACAGGAAAAACTGTGTCGTTCGAGATCTTTATCAGTCGATTTGTATAGACAGACAAACAGCAGTGGTGGGGTTACAGTAACACCACAACCAAGCATTCATATACAGATACAGATAACTTTATTGTCCTTAAAACAGGAAATTTATCTTCGGCTTCACCGACACGTAAAGATCATGAAATCACACAAGAAATTTCAAAAAATCAATCTCTCTCTCTCTCTCTCTCCCTCTCTCTCTCTCTCTCTCTCTCTCTCTCTCTCTCTCTGGAATTTAACAAATGCTTACTAATGCACAAAATTGTCTACTGCAAAGCCCCAACATATCTTCATCAACTGTTTAATTTCAAACACGATAAACAACACAACACAAGGAACAGTCTGCTCCCAGTGCCTCGTCCAAGGGTTGATATCTACAAATGTAGCCTGTCTTTCTCAGGGGCATCCATATGGAACTCTTTACCACTAAGTATCCAAATCATTTCCAAATTCACTGACTTCAAACAAATTCTACACGACACGCTCATCTGACCATGTAGGTAGAAATGTGTTATATGCATGTTTTCGAATGTTAGTGACGACTTTGAAGTTCTTACTTGGCATACAGCCAATATCATCCACAAATGCCACGTGTGTTTTGATTGTTTATCATGTCTACTTTTCTCTTCTTCATTTCTTTTAGATAGTTAATACTTTGTTTGTCTTTTTTCTCTCCCCCCCCCCTTTTTCCCCCTTGTTTTGATGTTGTCTTTTTACCCTTTAACGTAGACTAGCAGGACAGCTTGTAAGACAGGCAGTAATGCCTAAATGCTTTATCCTGAATAAAAAACGTTTCATCATCATCATCATCATCATCATCTCTCTCCGTGTCCCACTCTCTCTCTCTCTCTCTCTAAAAGACAGCGGAGGATTGCATAATAGTGGCTTGAATGTGAAGATTTAAAGTAAATTTGCTATTTATGCATGGGCATGTAAGAGTGAATTAAATGGACAAAGAAATTGGAATAATCTTTATGACTTGACTGCGGGACAAGTAGTAATAATAATAATAAGTATTGTACAGGCGCTTTACCCAGTTTTATGAATCGGCTCAAAGCGCCGCGAACTGAACCCAACACGCACGCTCACGTGAATCACACGCATTCTCTCAGACACTGGACATAAACACGTTACAATCACGTGGTGCGAAGGGTCAGCTCAGCTATTTAAATTTCGGAATTTAGAATTGCATTTGTTTTTCTAATTTGGTGGGCTGAACATTTCCACAGCAGAGAAACTTGTAACTCAATTTTATATATATTTTCATAATATTTAAAGAAAATCGAATAGCACAGGGGACTTCCTACAAGGGGGTTTTATTCTACATCCATTTCACTGCGAATTACAGTTGTGTCCATTCCACAAAAATAACTATGTATTATGATATATACATTCTGCAATGTCCATTGTTGAAGCATACTGCCACACTTGCAACTTGACATTCGATATTAGCAGGTGTACCCGGCTTTGCCGTGAAATTGCGCGACGGGAGGTAATAGGAATTTGCAATGCAAAGTTTCCGAACTGAACGATAGTCTTACTTCCCGTGAACCAGTAACCCGTGGGATTAAAGCAAGTGCTTTGAAAATTACGTGGAAAAGGTAGTTTGACGATTTTCCGAGTTTATTTCCACTAGATTCTTTTGGGGGTCCCGTCTAAATTAGGTTCACGGCGAATGCACAAGCAGACAAACACTGTTCGTTGTATATTCAAACTGTATAAACCCATTTTCCAAGAAAAAGCAAAATAATAACTATAAAATGATAAGAAACGAAAACGCAAGTGCGTTACGTCATGGGCATAAAAGTGGTATGGATCAGTATAATGATGTAATGTGATTTTGTTCGAGCGTGTATATTACATACGTATACCAGACAAGGCTGAGCAATAGATCTGTTTCTCTTCTGGCTGGCATAAGAAACTCTAGGTTCGTGTACGGACGTAACTCATAGCAGCATATGACGCACGACAAGAACACCACGGTACAAAATTATCCCTCAAACAGACAGCCTCGGCCGGCGGTATTCAATACGTGGACACAATGACGTGAAAACAGACACCGTCCCTTAATGGAAGGATTAAATGACGCCGTACATGACGAACTACCAGCGCTGCAGTGACGCGATACAGTGTGAAAATAGAATCACACCCCCGGTTTTCTTGAGCTTTCTGCTGGCGTTCAAGTGCTGGCTAAAAACTGAGACTTCCTTGGCCGTCAATTTTCAATTATCTTTTGAAGCAACCTGTCCACGCCGACTGCCACATAATTATTTTCTTTCTTTCTTCTCTGTCCGACCGAGGTGCGCACTGCTTGTCGTAAAGGCACGAGCGTGTGGTTTTTAGCTAGTTACAAGAGCGCTTGTTGGTTCAACACCTGCGTTCCCGCTGCACGTAACCGCGTTTCCCTGCAAACCTGTTTTCTCGCTCGTTGTCACGTCCTTATTCCCAGACTCCCACGCGGAAACTATAATCTTTGCGAAAGTGCGGTAACAGTCGAGAGTCTGCGTCCTCCTGCGATAGGTTAGTGTCCAATAGCTCGGCGTTCCGTATAGTGACCCAGTTTTACCAGCTGATGATGATGATGATGACGATGATGATGATGATGATGTCGTCTTGTAACACCACCTCCATACACGCCCATAGCGCGCGGGGGGGGGGGGGGTGACAGAGAAGTTCAATGATAAAATGGGACAATGGGAGGGAAGGGGGGGGGGGTGTTCTGGGTCAGCACTTTAAGAAAAGATGGGTCTTCAGGTGGCTCCTGAAAGACTCGGTGGAGGCGTTGGATTTCAAATAAGACAGCAGGGCGTTCCGCAGAGCACTTGAAGGAGCGAGCTCTAAAGCGCAACTTTGTGGTGTTGTCATGAAACCCAGGGATGTACAGGCGATACCTAGATGTGGACACAGAGTGTGGGATGGACTATATGAAGGGATGAGCTGAAAGAAATACTGCGGGGACTTTCCGTGGATACTGTCAACTCAATGGCCTATACACTTCCTTGCCTTTCAATTCAAATCATCTTGTGAAAAGCACTATTTCTAACAGTACTAGACTTTTTATACGGAGACTTTTGTTGTGGAACAGTTGGCCTTGTAACTGTGCTATGCGCACGAAATAGTCTATCTTAAGATATTAGCAGAGCTCCGAATGCAACACACTGACGCCGTCAGCCATTTATTAATTCTTATTTTTGGCGTTTTATACATGTATACACACAATACAAATACAAATTTTGACACATGGCATCGTCTTAAACTGACCATCCTAACATATTTACATACACACATATACACATTCACACACTCATTCATACTCTCACACATACACACAGCTTGCTTTGCTTACAACTACATGAAAATATGAATCAGTGCCTTGCAGTGTCATGCACCAGGTACAGACAAGATGAGGTTTCATGCTTCATCGGAGTAATGCCTCATATGGAAAATTCTGCAAAACGTTGTATATTGCCGAGCAACACCATGTCTATATCTTTCCATAGTATACCAATGACTTGACCAATAACGCCATTTTCCCCATCTTGGCTGATCGAACACAACTGTGCTGCCAGGTCGAGTATGACCGCAACACTGTCACTGGCTACTGTGCTTTCGGCTTCAATCACCTCAACGCAAGCCTATGGCTGTATGACGTGTGTAAGCGATGTGCTGCTAGACACTGCCAAAACAGCTCAGAACGAATAGCACACCCACTCTGGGTAGGAGCCGACGTAGGTGGAAAAAAATCCCGCTTGCCTCGGCTGGGACTCGAGGGTGGGTAGTGGGTGGGTTTGGGGGAGTTTAACGTCCTTTTCCACCACGTAAGGGTGATATCAAAGACGAGGCAACGAGAAAAAGGCGGACAAATATTTGGGTCGAACCCCGGCCTGCCGGTCCGAGGTTCAAAGTGCTGACCAAGGTGAGTGGGGAGGGGCTTTTCCGTAAGGTCTCTCTCGCCTCTTTTATTTGAATTTTCAAAGTGAAAGTGACCTACATAAAACCTCTCCAGCAGTATTTTTATTAAACTGTTAAACCTCTGTTTTAAAACACTAGTGCCAGTGCCTCGACTGGTTCCTTCAACCTTCTGCGTGCAGGTGTTCAGGGTTCAGAACGTTGTCTACCTCACCCGATGTTCTTTTTGTGGAAACTGTTTCTTTAGGTTACCATCGTAACGGAAAGCCAAACAAAACCCGGTCACTCCACCATCTGTGTTCACATGACCCCGGCGTTTTGCCACGCTTCTGCCACGAAGTTAGCGCACGGCTACAACGGTCTGTTACGTAACCTGGACTAAGCTTGATTCTCAGCCCCCGGAGCTAATTAGCGGAAGCAGCTGTGATAATCAAGCCTGTGCATGCCGCATTGAGACAGATGGACAAAACAATCGGAGTTTTGCCACGAAGTTAGCGCATCGCTACAGCTTGCGGTTACGTAACCTTAAGCTTGAGTCGTAGAGCTAATTAGCGGGAGCAGCTGTGATAATCAAACCTGTGCATGTCGCATTGAGACAGATGGACAAAGCAATCGCCTTAGCCGCCATGCGTCACAGCTGCCCGAATCCGATTGGCTTTCGTCATCACGTGGTTATTATGATATACTTATAAATAATTCTCTGTAACACTTGATCCTATTCAATAAGAATCTTGCGAAAATCCATGGAATGGCGGCAATCGTCTCAAACAGTAACCACCGCCGCTGTCGCTAGCATGTTTCAGTGAAACAGGACGGCATACACCTTTTTCCGCTTTCAGAGCTGTTTAATTTTTGTCCTCGAACAATAGATTCTGACGGCCACTAACGAGTACCATTCCTATTACGGCAGTAGATCGATTTGAGTCGATTTTCATTAAGAAGCGCCTCAAAGTTGAAAATGGAAACACTCGGTGCTACTGTTTGGAAACACTGTGCTGGCGGTGCTACTTTTGAAGCGGAATAGCACCGGAAACACTCGCGTGCATTACGGAAAGCAAGGCTGACAACCGAGAGATTCAATACCGGTCAAGAGAAGGCAATCACGGCTGCCCGGTGAAGCAGGGGAGATGACTTTCGAGGAGCCCTCCAAGCACGTCATCGTAATCTGGCACAAAGCCTCTCTAGAGACGCGCCTGCCATCAAATGGCATTAGTGGACACGGCTTAGTGGCGGTCAGACTCAGAGCTGTAGCTGTGTATCAATGAAGAATTGATACAGGAATTACAGACTACGGGACGCTGTTCGATCGTCCGATGCATTATTAAATACATGCGGCATATGATGTGGCTCTCGTGGGAAGTGTGTGTATGTTGTGGCCAGTGTCCACTGCTAATGCACCTCAACCGTGATAATTGGCGTATCGGTTAGTACTTTGAACGTTGTTTACCGTCCCCGGTGACGGAAAGAAAACAGACTGCGTGTAGTCGACCCCATGCTATATTTCGCACATACTGTTGGCAAGGCTAATCGTTAAACGGGTGCGTAGATGCTCGAGTGTTGTCGACACAGAAGTGAAGTTACCGGGACGGCACAGTGGACAATGATGATGATGATGATGATGATATAACCGTATCCTCACGTCGCTTAGTGAGAGGTTTTGAGCAAAACAAAAAACCTAACCGCAGATTGGATGTGTCTTCAGTCAGACGACACTCCAAGTTAGTAGCGCTTCAGCAGGAATGGGTAAATTCTGTAGACATACTGGACCCTTTGACAAAACTTAATACACAACTCTTGAAACTGAAGCTGGGGTGTACTAAGTGAGTAAGTATTCTGTCTGTTCGTTCTCGGTGTCACTGGCCGCTCTGCGCAGCTTGGAGTAGCTGAGGGTCACGGAGGTATCAATCTACCCGCTGAACGTTCGCGCTGTCTGTGCCGCAGTAATTAACGGTTCGGTCGGTTCGTCTATTTTTACATGGCGCCCTGGAGGTCATGCATACATTAATATTCAATCCAATCCAATGTCCACTTATAAAGCGTAGAAATACTCAATGAAAAAGGTTCATGCTTGTGCTTAGAAATACGAGAGAGAGAGAGAGACAGGGAGGGAGGGAGGGAGGGGGGGGGGGGAAATGTGCAGTTTTAGCACTGTCTGACAGTCTCAGTGAAAAAGATGCGTTTTTAGGAGTTTTCTGAATGACTGGATGTTCCGAGCTTTCCGGAGGCTCTGGCAAACAGTTCCCCACAGTGGGGGCAGTATTTCTGAAGGATCTAGTATCTGAACGCTTCCGGGAACGGACTTCTGGCTGTAATAGTGTCAGCTAAACGGACAGAACCCTTTCAGGAAACAAAGACACCGGTCGTTCACGTTTTAATCTATGTGAACACTTCTTATCTAACACGCGTCTGGTAGAATTTATAAAAAAAAAAAAAAAAAAAAAACAGCCGCTTAGGGCAAAGGAAGCGGCGCTGCAGGCGGGTCCTAGTAACAGTTCCCATGGGCTGTCGGAAAGTTCCATTTTCACCAGCTGCCTTGATTTGCTGCAAGACCTGTCTGATAACGAAAGAGAAAAAAGCCTTCCATCGTCTTGTCTAAAGATCGATACTAGCATCCTTCTCTCTCTGCTCTGGCACGGGTCATTTTTTAACCTTCGGCGATTTTAAATAAACCCTCAGACTTAAACTGGCCAAAGGCTAAAGAAAGGAGTGGCAAGGGAGAGCACTACGCGCAGCTGCTTTTCAGTCGTCTTGTGGAGAAAAAAAAAAAAGAACGACCGAACAACGCGTGCATCTACGCAGTATAAAAATGTAGTCCGCTCTTGAAGATCTCGGCTTTTTTTTTTTCCTACACCGATGTGTTTTTGTTGTTGTTGTTTCTTGCCAGATTTCTCCAAACTTCCTGATAAAAACTGTATGTTTACCCGTGCCAAATGTAGCTTTTCGTAAGACATGTATCTGGCTGCAGAGATAGTGAAGTCTCCATACATATCATGAGTATGCCACGTGGAAAACATTCAAGAGGAAAGTGTGGGTCATGAAAAGCAGCGTTTTTGTTTGTTTGTTTGTTGTTTTTTCAGACCCTGTATACGGTGGCGATGTTTGGTATGCGTGTGCCTGACAGGTCGAGTGACAAAACACACTAAATTCAGAACCTTACGGCTAACGTTTACAGACACACGTGCATTCTGTGTGCAGGGCCACTGAGAGCAGTCGGCAGCATGTCTTCCCTTTCGTCCCGAGTCGCCGATTTTAGTGACTCTACAAGCAAAACAAGCACAACATCAGTCTTACTCACCTTGAACTCTGTGGCCAGCTGTTTGTCAAACTTGCGTTGCTTACAGACGTGCAGGAAGCGAGATGCGGGTACAGGATCTCGGCGCACGGCAGCCACTGCCTTTTCCTCTTTGGCTGCAGAGTCGACAGAGAGTCCACACATTACCTTCAGCTGAGACAGCTTGGCCCCCACTGAGCTCAGCAGGTTTTTGCCCATGGCCGGCCGACTGGGGGCGCCACCTGTCTCGCTGTCACGTGCACGGTTAGGGTTAGAGTCAGCGGGCTCACCGGTGAAACGATGGTTAGTTGTGAGACTGAGACGGGAAGATTCTCCAAAAGAGGGGTAACTGCCACGGTTAGCAATAACGCTGGTGCGGCGGTTAGAGTCAACAGCAAATTCCACTCTGACGTTTGTGTTTTATTCTGGAGAATTGATGGTCCGATGCACTGTGTCTTCTGACTGAATCGTGGCGACGACAGTTGTACACTACATCTTCTGCCTAACACCACCGCCACACACGGACGCGTCAGTCGTGTGTTTGAGAATGGTTTGAAACGTGACAGACAGTCCTGTGTTCCCGAACTCTGCGTAAAATTAGACTGTCGCGTTTTGCGATCTTTAAACGAACCAAGACGCCACCTTACTGTCACTTTCAGAAGAGTCGCCAAACCCAGGAGAGCCAATATCCATCTGAAGACCGATGTTAGTGTCAGATGTGCTGTGGAACCCCTGGCCTGATCCAATAATTTGTCTGGGTCATGTGACCGTCCTTTTTGCGCTTGTGCACAATACGCTAACCTGATCTGGAATGAGAACAAGATCCCGTCAGAGTTACACAAGAAAGCCTCTCCCGAAGACCTATGGGAACGTGGTCTACAGAGGAAAGTACCTTTTCTGGCTTTCCTATTGATGGAAGCGTCTAAATCACTGTACGAGACATCGCTCAGAGCGAATGTTTCTACACATACCAGAGGAAGCAAACCGTAGAGGAGAAGAAGACAAATCAGCTCAGTAAAAGCGAAATCCAAAGTTTCTGTCACAGACTGCGTCAAACACCTTGCACAGTAGAAACTGAAGGTGAGACACTTCCGGGGTCCGCAGAAACGGAAATACTCCTCGGCTTGCTTGCTGGTACTCCTCACAACGGCCAAACCACAGTGACACAGAGAACGCCTACAGTAATAGTAGTAGTAATGGTAGAGAGAAAGACAAGGAGTTGGCGGGACAGAATGCTGATTCCCGATGGCAACAGGCCACGCCACATCAGTATGGAGACGGGGCTGGGGCCAGAGACGGCGGTCTAAATGCGGCGGGTGTCCCTGGACAGTGGCGTAGTTGTCATGCAAATGTCCGGCACTCGTCTGATGACAAATAGAAACTGTACCCCGCCTCTGCCCCACGCCCCGTGCCATGTCTCTGGGGCCGCGGCCACAGCTTGAAAAAAAAAATCGCTCCCAGATGCCTAAGTGTTCGGGCCTGGTGCAAGGTTATATACTGTTACTGCGGGTCACCGACCCTGCACGTCTGTAGTAGTGTCCCTCTCAAGCCCCCACCACCTCCACCACCACCATGTCTTCCGCCTCCTCCCCCTCCTCCTCCTTCTCCCCCTCTCGCTCTCCTGTTGCGGTGGTCATCCGTCATGGGGGTGCATCGGAGCGACGCATCAGTCCCGACAAGAAGGCCGCGCCATCACAGACACGCAATGTATGCATGCAGCAGATCAGCCACAAACAGCTCCCCTGACATATTATGTTTGTCCACGACCTGCTTAGTATCGCCAGCGTTCTCCCGACCCGTCCATCACTCGGCCTGCTGGTCTGCCCAGTAGTAAATCGTACATCGCCCCACGCTGACAGACCTGCAATGTATACGATTGGTATTTGTCAACTGCAATTTATTCTGTCTGACTAACTAGGGGGTAGTTTGGAAGACTCCTGCTGGGGGAGCTGAAAAATGTTCCATGAGGCAAGATGGGCATCACTTGGGTGTGTAATCTACAGTTATTACAGAGTTGGAAAGAACTTTTGTGCAAACTTTAAAAAAAAAAAAAAATATATATATATATATATATATATAGCTTATGGCCACATGTATCGGACAACCTGACAAGGACTTATAATGCTGTCACCAGAGGAGACGATAAGTTTTAAGGAAACCGTTAACCAAATATGGTGGAAGTGCTCTTTATAAACGCTATACTAACACTGGCAAAACTGTTAAGTGAAAATGAAACCAAGTTCTGGCGCACAGTGAAAATGAAACCACGTTCTGGCGCGTACAAATTCACAGCAGACAAACAGGACAGACGCACGTTCCCATTATGGCATGGCATAACTGTTTGCATGCATGACCTGTATGTCAGTGTCCTAGGCGTTTGCCAGTCCCCTCCCAGACTACAAAGGACACGTCCCATCAGAGAGAGAGAGAGAGAGAGACGCACGCACGCACGCACGCACGCACGCACACACACACACACACACACACACACGCTGTAGTGCTGCTCTGTTTGTCCTATAATTTGACACCTAGGATGAAATAGACGTGAGTTTTGCGCTAAGGGCAAGAACATAAATGTTAAACCTTAAATGTCACCCACATACACTGAATCAGATTTCAAGCACGCAGACACTTTAAACCGAGTCAGCAACAGAACGCTGGATACACTTATAAGCTACAGAGTCAACGTCTTCCAGTTTGGGCCACTTTATCAATTCGATGTTACTAGAGGACGCAAAATCCACAACTAGAATGGAAAGCTGTTTCTGAGCGTAAGCCGTGTTTTCATGCACGCCACATGTACTGTACTGGGACGAACTTAAAGGACATCAGACAAAACAAATCAGCTCCCAAGTTTTCGGCTGAAACGCCTTCTCCAGAGGACAAAATCACAGATATCGAGACGATCAAATGATGTTTTACAAACTGTTAAGCTGTACATCGGGATTTATAACGGCTGCAGAGTCACGGTAGGATCTTACAGTTGTCACACCTTTGATTCCAGCCCACCCAATTTGCCACCCAGTCAAAATCCCCGCCACCCCACAATGCCCCAAACAGCCTTTTTGAATGAAGGAATCTATCTGAGGCCTCCTGAGTGAGATGAATGGGACTATAGGTCTATGACCGTTGTCCTGAGTGAGATGAATGGGACTATAGGTCTATGACCGTTGTCCACGTGGATATCAAGCCCTGCCCATCTGGGTAATCAGCCTTAAAGTCTCCATGTTTATGTCTTAATGTTTGTAATGAGTTCTGAGGGAAAAAAAACTGTCGTATACAAGGCTCTACCGCTGTTTGCCAAATGAATAGACGTTCCTTTGGACACTGACTGCGACCATTTTCATGACTTTGCGGCTTCAGAGTGAAATACGACTTGCTTTTGTCTAACGCCTCCATACCTGTAGTACACGCCGATCGAGAAAGTCGCTAAAAATAGTCACCAATCACCGCTGTCGAGATGGTCTTCAGTCCGCAACGGCAAATAACGTCGTCTGCTCAGTACGCGGTACGCTTCTACGTATACAGAACATCACATACGCCAACCAGAGTCTCCACAATGGTTCCACATGTTATATTGTGTCCCAAGATTCTGATGAACGGATAAAGCACATTCAATGACAAGTTTTCCACAGCGTAGATGTATACTGACAAACGTATTGAGACTTTAAGAACCTGCAACACTCCGTCGCGCTAACGAACAGCTTTCCAGCGTGTCCTCCCTGTCTGTGTGCGCCACCTGTCAGTGCACGCAACTGATGGTTATTGCATCTATAGGGAAATGCCAGCAGGACAGACTCATCGTCCGTCGCCCTGGGGCTAACCGAATTAATCTGTCGTGTGCAAGTTGCTGCTTGATCACGACATAATGACACTGCCAGCGGCCTTGTTCGCTGTTTATCCAACACTTCGTCAACCTTTTCTGCGCAAGCAGCGATTTATACTGGGTGTCTCACAAAAAGGGAGTTGGCACTATCACGATACGTCTAGCACGGACACCACCCTCGTTTAGTAACAGCACCATGGACTTGATAAGCGCTTGGATCCTTTTTCTAGACGTCAGTACGGCTGAATAGCGTAGTTTGGTAAAATTATGGACTTTGAAGCGTCATGGGTTTGATGACCACCCGGGCGTTTTTTACCGTGTGACTGGACTAATCGACTGTCGCTGGTCTGAACTAGTTGTTGTGTTCTCTCGGCAACATATTAATGTTCGATTACACGGGCGAATTCCGTCTTTGCTAGGCCAACTTATGTTTTGGGACAGTTTCGATCGTGAGTGCGCCTGTACGTTCGAAATACTCTATCTTGATGATTAGTACAGCTCTTAATATTAATACGATACAATGTCAGTTTACAGTTTGCGCCTGCGGTCGAACATCAAATTCTACGACTGTTGTTACACTACTGGAGCGCTCAGTGTGATTGTCGCGTCACCGAATACGCTTCTGTTGGCTCAGTGTCAGCATTACAGACGCTGTCACTGTACAGGTGTCTAAGTGGTGTGATGGTAGACAACCCAAAAACAGCTTAGAACGATCTGTGAGCATAAAAATGGTAGCTTTAGCCCCTTTAAAAGTGACATTTCTTTTTTCTTCCCTAGAACGACTGATCCTAGTCGAGGCTGAATTTCAGAAACACCAAAGTACCTCTTTAGTGTCTGAAATCAATAGAGCATTAAATTTTCATCCGTTGCCAGCTTGTTGAAAGGGGGCTGATAGTGATACCCAATTGAAAGTAACAATTTGAAACTGTGGTTTCTGGCTTCAGCAGCACATATCTGGTGGAAATTGGCTTTCGGGAAAATCGACTTGTCATCTCGGAAAATGGGCACAGAAATAAAACTTGCTGGGCGTAATGGTTTTCAAGTATACTATTTACAATGGTAAAGCAGAAAACTGCTACTGATCATAAAACCCTGCATACCACGGCAACCAACAGACGCAAAACTTACATCCCACAATGCTTCTCTTTTAGAGGGCAAGGGGGACAAACCGCTGGGAAACCTGGCAAAAAGGAAAAGAAGGGGAGTTTATTTCCGGCAGCTAGTGTTCACATTTATTTATTTAATTTTTTTTTCATGTATGCTCTTTATTATGCCATTGCTGGGATATTCACTTGTCACCATAGTATAGCGCCACCGTTTTCTTTTAATTTGTAGATTTCAGACAATTTCCACACAAACTGCAGCCTTCTTCTTTGGCTGTCCATATTGGTATCACTTCACTGAAGGCCAAAAGGTTTTGCCATGCAAGATCCAACAACAGACGATAAAAAAGAGGCCACATAACTGTCGGTGGTGTCAATATGTCGGCTTGATTAAAGTCTTTTTCGGGACCAGTGTAAGATGTGTCTCAACATGGGCGATGGATTGCGGGAGTCCGTATGTGGAACCCGCCTGGACAACGATCTTGATGAAGGGTTAGGCAACACACAGTTTGTCCAAACAGATGTCCCATATTAGCAGCATGCGCCGCCACCGACAAAGTGGTCAGTTTTCAGCAAACAAGCTTCATGTGAACGCCACAACCCAAAGCCACGCCGCCAACGCCTCTCTCGCTAATCGACCGCTATTTTTATGATATCGTCGGTCAATCAAGTGGGCAAAAATAGCCACGTGAGGTGGATTGCCCTCCTAGCCTTCGACAGAACTAAAAGAGCACACTCACACGTCCTCGTTTTGATCCGGGCGGGGGGCGATAAAGTAGGTTGAGAGGGCTGCGTTCTGCACGCGGGGGCTTCCAAAGCCTCCCGAAATAACTCACGAGAGAGAGAGAGAGAGCACCCATTCGCTATTAATTTATTCTTCTCGCTTGTCCATACTACGTTGCAATGGGTAGCCGACGCTCTGTGGGCAGAAAACTAGTTTCGCTTTGAAAATAGTTGTCGGCAGTGGTAACCACAGAGTTGGTCCCCAGTTTTAGCCTCTGTGAGTTGCGCCAGTTTACTTCCCTCGTTCCTCAGCCTGACTCCCCATCTGGTGAGTAATGCACGTTAAATCTAGACGTGCCTAACAACTATACTTCTTATTTGCTCACATGATTCCTCAAACAGTTCCAGCATCGCCGGTAAAGGCAATGAACAATCTTATTGAAGCACCTTTTTTTTTTTAAATAGTCTATTGGTGACTGAAATGGTCACGGTTCTAAAGGACACAAAAGAATGAACACAACATTGCAGAGCTGATTTAAACAGAAGAAGAAAAACACATAATGAGGAAAAAACACTCAAGTAACTCCTGCTTCAACAAAACACAAAGGGTGTATTTATGGTTGTAGAAATGCACACAAGGGTGTGTTAATGGTTGTTGAATGCACAAAGGGCGCAGTTATCTCTTGTGTGCACTTATGTTTGATGCAATTATCGTTTTCACGTTTAATGTTGAAGCAATTTACGTCGTGTGCATTTGTGATTTGTGTGTTTGGGTTTGCACATTCATCGTTTGTGTTGAAATCAAGGTAGGTAGTGTTTTTTGTTTCTTCTGTGCGCGCACACACACACACACACACACACACACACACACACACACACGGAGTCCCAATGTGGCACAAAATCGCTCATGAACATGATATGAGTTATAACGGACGGTCACTGAGTTAATCTTTCCCCCATTTCACGTTCATTTATGTATAACGCATTTCTACATGGTTAAAGAGAACGAAGCGGCAGCAGTCCTCCAGTTAGTACAGACGCCCCAATGCGCCCTACTTCATCAGGGTAACAATGTCGGAGGCGGGTAAAACCCCATAAAATTCCAGCGGAAACCGAGAAATAGAGACGGGGACGGGACCCACGGGAACTGGCGAAACGCTGCGGCTCCAGTCCTATCCTGGGATTGGATTGGTGACGCCACATTAGAGCGAAACACGATAATCTATACAAACAGGCCAGATCTGTTGTCGCTCTTTCCTTTCATCCAGGAAATCAATCCTGGTTCAAATGGCACATGCCATGCAAGCTGGGCCAGTCACACAGAGAGAGAGAGAGTGAGAGAGAGAGAGGAGGGAGGGGGAGAGACTGAATGGTGCACATACATTCCCATGCGAGTCTGCCCTGGTGGATTTCGGGTGAAATAGGGTACTTTCTCGTTATAAGGGTCACTTAACCTTCGCCGTAGGTCGTGGGTACAGTTGTACGCACACGTTCGTTCAAACGTGCAAGCTCAGACAATTTTCATGCTAGATCCACGAAACATCCTGACTTTGCTAATAAGTGAGTGAGTTTTTAGGGCTTAAAGCCGCGCAAGCCACAAAGAGACTTTGCTAATAAAGGTGCTGGGAAGGTGCATACCAAAACATGTTTGAGTTTGTTGGTAAACAAACAACTAAATGAGAAAAACATTGTATAATCATACTTTTTCCCCCTTCTTAAAAAGCATGGGTATGTTTACACCCACGACGTACGGCGAGCAAGTTTTCAGACGACGTACGGCAAAGGTTAACAGGGGCAATATTTAGGATTTTTATGCTCACATGTCGTTCTGAGCTGTTCTTGTGGTATCTCAGTATCATCACACCACTCAGACACCTGCACAGCGTCTCTAATACTGGCACTGAGCCAACAGAAACGTACTCACTGACGCGGCTAATACGCTGAAAGAGATTGACAACAGTCGAATAGTTGACAACAGTCGGCGTAGAGTTTGAATGTGCGACCACTCGCGCAAAGTGTGAACAACAATGTATCGCATTAAGAGCTGTACAAGTAAACAAGATAGAGTATTTCAAGCGCACAGGCGCACTCACTAGTAAATCTGTGCCAGGCCATTAGTTGGCTCAGCAAAGATGGAATAGACGACGTCACTCCTGTCAGTCAAAAAGGCCAAGCCCCCAGAATTCAGCCACTCGCGTGCCGCGGCCGGCATGAACACAACACATGGCATTGTCTGGCAAACTGTGACTTTCTTGCCAGACACTACAAAGAGAGAAGCACATGTATAAAACATGGGAAGAAAGCAGTAAGTCCATTGACGTCATTTCAGGAAAAAAAGACTATTACGTCACTCTCTTTCATCTGGAAATTGTCCATAAAATGACAAGTGTTTTGACAATACCCGGCAGAGTAAAGGGGCGGGGCTTTGGGCTCGGGGCTTGCCGAGCGGAGTCGTCCATTAGCCCGTTTACACTAGGGCTCAGGGCCCACATGTAAAAGTTGGTGTTAGGGAGTTAAGCCCCGGGTTAGAGTCTAACCTCGAACTAAACTAGCTCTAAGGTTAAATTTTCTGTTGTTTTTGTTTTAAATCAGGAAGCGGGTCCATTCCAGCAAGGTGCCTATGCGGCTACAGAAGGAGTTTTGTCTTCCTTTCTTCGCTTCCTTTTTTATTTAAGTTTGTTTTGGGTTTCTTTTGTCCTAGTCTGGGTTAGGCCCATAGCCCTGGGTTAAATTAACCTCGAGTTTTACATACGGGCTCAGGGGATGTGTGTGCTTTATAATAGTGAACAAGCAGGAACAGACAGAAGCAGCACTGAAGACGTCGTGTTTGTCTAGGGGCATCGCTAAGGTCCGTTACGTTATACTATGCATGTTGTTGCTGGGTTTGTCGGCCGTCGTAACTTTCACAATGAGTGGTGTTTTTGTGTGTGTGTGTGTGTGTGTGTGTGTGTGTGTGTGTGTGTGTGTGTGTGTGTGTGTGTGTGTGTGTGTGGTGGTTGTTGTTGCTGTTGCTGTTGCTGTTGTTGTTGTTGTTTTTAAATCCTCTGTTCTACCAATAAGGCTGACAATACCATAGCAGTACACGTCTGACCAAATGGCAGTAGAACATAGAAAGACCCAAAGCCTGTTCATTTCAGGGGAGATAACCGTACAAACGGGTCGGTTCCGGCGTAGTAGCGATTCCAAAAAATTAACGTCTTCCTGGGTTAACGCCGGGGCCTGGTTAGCGTTGGGATATTTATGACAAGGAGCGCGGAATGAGGCCCTGTCACGCAGTCCGATCTCCATAGCATCATCATACCATCATCTTGATCCTCATCATAATGCATAATGAAAATTGTGCCATCTTTCGAGCTGGCGAAGAGCTTGAGAGGGGGGAGGGGAGGGGGGAGAGGGGAGGGGGGGGGGAGGGGGGGGAGGGGAGGGGGGGGAGGGGGGGAGGGAGGCCCATGCTATCCTGTATCTGGCACTCCAGCATGCGAAATGCCTGACCCAAATTCTAAATCTTCGCTGTTTCTTCGGTAAACTGACTGGAACGAATGTTCCCGAAAATCGAACTGAAAATCGTTGCAATGCTAAAGAAGAAAAATGTACGCATTTATTTGAACCGGCGTCGAAGGCGACAAGACATCGAGAGTGAGAAATGGAGGGGTGAAGGGGAGTGTGTGTGAGTGTGTGTGTGTGCGTGCGTGTGTGTGTGTGTGTGTGTGTGTGTGTGTGTGTGTGTGTGTGTGTGTGTGTGTGTGTGTGTGTGTGTGTTTGGGGGGGGGTGTAGAAGAAGGGGTAGTGGTGATGGAGATAAACGTTTGTTGCGCGTGTGCGGACGTCACAGGACGTCACAGGCTTTCAGCTGTTTACGTTTCTCGTCCTACCATTTATTCCTTGGCTTCTTTACGATTAAAAACATGGTGGAAACTTTAGCCAGTGCGTATCGAGACGAGGATGGGTGAAGCTTCTGTGTATCGCGCGCGCGTGTGTGTGTGTGTGTGTGTGTGTGTGTGTGTGTGTGTGTGTGTGTGTATGTGTGTGTGTGTGTGTGTGTGGTGTGTGTGTGTGTGTGTGTGTGTGTGTGTGTGTATGTGTGTGTGTGTGTGTGTGTGTGTGTGTGTGTATGTGTGTGTGTGTGTGTGTGTGTGTGTGTGTGTGTGTGTGTGTGTGTGTGTGTGTGTGTGTGATGTTATCAAGAGAGATACTGTGGGTTTAACGTCCTATTCCACCACATAAAAGGATGATATCAAAGACTGGTCAACGAAAGAAAGGCCAGCACAAATATTTCGCTCAAGTTGTTCAAGAGAGACAAAATGATGACTCGAGTATAACGAAAGAAAACCGGCTTATTTCAAGTGTCAACTCAACGATGACAAAAAAAACCACAAAAAAAAAACATGAAAACTGTCAAAAGATTTCGCCACATTGCAAATTAACTTTTATTAAAACTACAGAAAGAAATAGAATTAGAGAGAGAGAGAGGGGTTGGGGTAGGGGGGGGGGGGCAGACAGACAGAAAGCCTGTGAGTCCGACTATGTCATACATTACTCTGCCCACTCGGGAGGACCAACTCGGAGCTAAAGACTGGTGCTGAAAGGTCAGCGTTTGGCAGCAAAACGATCCCGTGCAAACACAGCCAGCATTTCTAAAGCAGGGACCTCTCTTGCTTTAGGCAAACACGTCACATGCAACCTGCCTCCAACGCTACTGAGTACAGTCAAGCTGGTGCTCGTGGAAAAGTCGGTGGTCTGGAAACTGATTCTAGGCAAAAAGGTGTTGCCTAGTGCAGGTGGCGGACCGCTGGACCGATTTGACTGTACTGACGATCTGTCGTGATGCTGGTCGACAGTCTCAAAGCAGTACCAGTCAACCTGAGAATCAAGGCAGTGGGATGTCTAAAACGAAACTACTGTAAGTCTCGGAGGCAGGATTACAAGAACTAACGAAGACTCTGTAGCTTGTGCCAGCTTCGTGGACACGCAGTTCCAACTTCTAATCAGTCACAGTGACGACAAAGTACTGGCGACGAAAAATTCAAAACACAGCAGGTCTGCAATACATCGCTATCCTAGACTACAGAAGCTTGGTTGGTTAGGTTTAAGTTCAGTCGTTGCGGATTTAACGTATAGTAGTTTTCCACCAAATAAAGGCAAAACATTGAGATAGGCCTAACGGTGATAGGTCGGGACAAGGAGGAGAACACCACAATTTTGGCTCAGTCCTGGCCCGAAGTTCGAACGCCGGCAAGACCTGAAAATAGGCAGTCCAACAACCAGCATGACCACTGGAGCACCAAAGGCGTTGATCTACTAACCTACGCTGTAAACATCGATACAGTGAGAACCACTACACAGTCCAGCAGACCAGTAATTCAATCATGTCGCTCTGTGGCCACACTCACCATTAACCAGCCAGCACCAGAACCGATTAAACACTGACTCACGGGATTGTGTCAAAATACATACTAGGCAAGCTGATGCAGCAAGATCAGCAGAACAAACTAAGCGTGTTTGCCTATGGTAAGGTGGCACGGTGCACAAGCTGGCTTTAATATGATGAACACTTCCCGCTAGCTGCAGAATCAATCTACCAATCGAAATAATTGCAGGCCAGAGAAACGCGCTAGGCCGACACAGCTCTGGTCGATCTGAAGTAAAATTAATAACAGATTAAAAAAAACCCACTGACCTGAATAATAATAATAATAGGGTGAGCGGTGGTCTAACAGGTAGTGCGTCGAGCTTAGCCGCTGCGCTACTGAACGGCAGTCACCGCTGTCACGGCGATGATGCGTGGGTTCGAGCCCAGATCGAGCTTGTAATATGTCAGTGATACCGGCTTTTCCTGGCTACCGGGCTGCTCAGCGGGGTTTCTCACCAGGTTATCCGGCTTTACTCCCTCAGCAAAATTGAAAAATAGGATAGGTATTGGGTGGCTGCACCGCGGTGACGCGCTTACCCCGGGGGAAGCAGCCCCTCCCCCCCCCCCAAAGTAGGCAATGATAATAATACTGATAATGGTCGATAACTTACAGTCCATTAACATGCCAATAACGTATTGCTGATCGACGATTTGCTGTGAGCTGGAATACTGTGGTCGGGCCCGGCGTTCACATCAACAAAATAACGAGAAAGAAGAAAGTGGCCGGATAAGGTGAAGGAGGTATGTGAGACTACAACCTCAGCCGACAATGCATGTGACATTGTACGTTATTTCTATTTCCAATTCATCCGCCGCCACTGCCCCCCCCCCCCCTCTCTCTCTCTCTCAATGTTTCTGTCTCGCTCACACAACACAACATACACGCGCACCGTTGACGCGCTTACTGACTAAGACCGGTAAGCACAGCGTCTGCATTGCCCATATTCCGTAATTCGAAGGATGTATACAGATGAAAGCACACACACACACACACACACACACACACACACACACACACAAACACACACACACACACACACACACACACACCGCATAGAGTGATACACAGTTTACAGCACTGATGTACACACAACACACTGACTAGATCAGTTTGGAAACCCCCACCACACACACACACACACAGAGAGAGAGAGAGAGAGAGAGAGAGCACTGTACCCTTACAAGACTACTAGATCAGTGTCACTTGACCTCACGTGAAGATGACCGTCCTCAGACAGACTAGTGATTACTGACGTACACCATCCAGTGTAACCTTACCCACAAGTCAGATCGTGTCCCGCTGCTCACACTACAACCTCCGGGATGCACGTTGCGTGCATGTTCCTCTCGGCGGCTCCGATTCCGGTTGCCAGACTTTTAATCCAGCCAGCGGCAGCAACGATTTGTGATTTGACCGCATCCCTCATCGATTGAAACCGGCATATCTCTTCCAGCCTGGACCCCGAGACGTTCTTGGAACATCTGCGAGAAGCGCTGGGTCTGCTAGTGGCCGGGGTCTGTTACACGAAATGGTAAACACGATCACAGCACTGACACCAACACTGACTGACGCGGCACTGACACAGCAACTGGAGTCCGTGATGACTGACAAATAGCACTGAAATCATGAAAGTCTGGAAGTATTTGTTCACATAGATCTCTGCAGCCCAGTCTCTTGATGTTGTAGGTTGCGGTTTGCTACACGAAGTGCTTCGCGTGACTGTAGCACGTATCTGTCACAGGCCAACACGCTAGACGCAACAGGAGATGGAGTGAGGGAGAGAAAAAAAAACCCATGAAAACACAAAACAGCCGGTGGCAGCGGAGATTTCACAGGCTCCCAAGACTAGATGAGCTGATAGCGCGTGGCATCTCCCACTGTCAGTCGTATGCCGCGCGGGGCTGACCCAACAACAGTCGACCAAACGTACACAGTTTCAGTGATTCCAGCGTCCAAAAGACGGCAACGGACGCTCACATCCAGATGAGCATACAACGGCAGAAAGGCGAAGAGATCATCCTGACGAAGCAGCAGGTTGTGGACTAAGCGACCGCTCTCACTCTAACTCGGAGCACATGTAGGAGATGTAGGGAGCGCGAAAGGCTGCCAGGCACCGCGTCTCTGCGACACTGACTCTCCCCCCTCTCTCTCTCTCCGGCTCTCTCTCTCTCTCTCTCTCTCTCTCAGCCCAGGCTGCATGTGGAGCGTTTTATTGATTCCACCCGCACGTAGCGCCAGCGACAATCGCGCGGGAAGTTATCTACAGCCTGGTGACAATAGACTATCCTGACTCTCCTTTCCTTCTGCTACAAAAAGGAAGTGCCCCCTCTCTACAGCCAGACTTCTGTCCTCCAGGAATCGGCACGGGAGTTGCTGGAGACGCCCTAACGGCGCGGTGGTCCAGTGGTTAAATCCAGCTAGACAACAAATTACGACTAGGCACTAGTATCGACTGGCTTTCCCTTTCCTGTGTTTGTTCATTACAGGAGTGTAACGTCCTTTTACACCATAAAGGATGTTGTTACAGGAAGAAGTGGATATATTTACAGAGTATACAGAGGGTGGATGAGCGTCAGTTTTGAAGTTTATTGTAAGTTTTATCGACGAGGGCGATTTCTCAGAGAGAGAGAGAGAGAGAGAGAGAGAGGTGGGGTGGTTTTATTTTGGTTTTTTCCGTAAGCTTAACCGGGAATCGAACCCGCAACATTGCGATTGAGGCGGGTCCAGCAATGAACCACCCGGGATTTCCACACTAACCCGGATGACTACAATTCGTTATAATCACAGATCGTAAGAACGTCTTCAAAACGTTATTTAAAAAACAAACAAACAAACAAACGTACAGAAATTTACTTTATGTGGCTGGTTGGTGTAAGAGAAGGCTTAGGTAAATTTTTTTTTTTTTGTTTGGTTAAAAAGATAGTGGTGCCTGAAAACAGTCACGGACAAGGATCGTGAGAAGCGTCTTGGAAAGAGGTGAAAGGAAAACGGACCGATCTGCGTAGGGAAATGAAATGGTAGATGATTTCCTCGTAACACTCAGGTGTCCGCCACACAACACCATGGCTCAACTCCCCCCTCTCGGAACCGAGCCTGGCGTACGTATGCTTGTCACGCAGCTGAACATGCTTGTGGGGAGGCAGGCGTGGAATTTTTGCCTTCTTCCTGTCTTTACTTCCTTCTCACTTTTTCCCCCTCTCTCGCCCGTACGTCATTTTGCCGCATGTATCGATCCACAAAATAGCAAGTTCAGCTGCTGTGCACGCCGAAATGGTGTCAGATAGACTCGCGAAGATGTTCTTGAAGTTATGTGCAGATGCACGTCCATTCACGGCAAGCAGGGAGAGAGGATGGAAGAAATGAAATTTGTGGTCTGTTATGGCTAATTTGGAGTTCAGTGTTGCCTTGTTAGCAATTGTACTACATATACGGGTGTTTGCTATCGTAAATCGAACAAACTACACGGGACATAACCAAAGTCGGTATATGTCCTGAATTTCCGCATCTGCTCCTGGAGGACGGCGTCCAAGGAGAAACATGTTACGTGTATATTACGTGTATATATACAACACTAAAACTAGGGGTGGACGGTGGTCTTATAGGAAGCGCGTTGTTTCTGAACGGCCGTCACCGCTGTCACGGCGATGAAACGTGAGTTCGAGCTCAGGTCGAGCTTGTGATATGTGATACCGGTCAGTTTCCTAGCTACCGGGCTGCTCATCGGGGGTTTAAAATTCTCTCCGGGTTATCCGGCTTTCCTCCCGTAACAAAATTGAAACACAGCATAGGTATTGCATGGCGCTGCACCGCGGCGACGCCCCCCCCCCCCCCCCCCCCCCCCACCCCGGAAGAAGCAGCCCGAATTTCCCGAAAGGAATAATAACAACAACAGCAACAACAACAACAACAAGTGAAGAATGTGAATTTGGTAACAAGGACCTGCCCGCTGTTCTATCGACACGCCAGGTCTGCATGATACGCTCATTGGTCTAGCCCACCTGTAACAGCTTTCCTCAATGAAACCAAACGGCCATTGTTCTCGACAAGAATTATTGTACCACCGGTAGCCGCGCCGTAGTTTTCTCTCATCAAACATGGCATCCACTCGTCTACATCTCTCCTCAACACCTCCGTAATTTAGCACCTTAATCCTGGGTTTCAGGAAACTGGAGTGAGGGTGTCGCGCGCGCTATAAATACGGAGCCGTGAGACTGTCAAATAGGAGATGCTTGTCATGTAGTGTGGGATGTTGACGCATCAGGTAATGAGAGCTCGGCTACCGTCACATGGTGAAAGGGTCTAAGTGAATCTCAAATCTATGGCACAGAGACCTTTTCATCAATGGCCGGTAGGGCTCCTCGTCCGTGTCTGACTTCCAGACACGGAGGCGTGCGTCTCTCGTGGCGTTACGAAATACGGCTTCTTTACTTCCCTATTGTCAGTGTTCACCTCTAATCTATACAGTAAGGACCGAGTAGAGTCCATGAGATACGGCTAGCTGATTGGTTGGATGGTTGGCGGGGTTGGTTGGCTGGTTGGTTGGTTGATTGGTTGGATGGTTGGATGGATTGTAGGCTGGTTGGACTGGGTGGCTGGCTGGTTGGTCGGATGGGGATTTAACGTCCTTTTCCATCGCGTAAGGGTGATTACAGACGGAGAAACGGGGGGGGGGGGGGGGGTATCCGAGCATTGAGGGAGACATAGACACAGGCTTGGCGGGGATGAAGTATGAGCATGTGAAGCAGCATGACCAACATTTGTTATTGTTTGTGCTGACGAAGATGTAGGCCATCATGTCGTCTGTGAGATGTGTTGTCCATGACAAGTGGTCTTATAATTTTCTTTTGCTGCTTCTAGTTGTGTCTGCTATCCACTTGCAGTCATTGCCGCTTCCATTTCTGCAGCATAACTAGTTGCCAAAGAAATGGACTCAAGTACATGGTGGATTATTCCACTGTCATTCCGCACTCCAGAAGGTCACGGTGCTAACGGAAAACTGGACCCGTCTCGCCTTGAGCCTAGCACTCAGTCAAGATTCATCTAAGAATCAGATTCTTCCGACAGCCTAGCGATAGATAATCAGGGAATCATTTTTTTACAGGTTTAACCCCGCCGGGATCGAACTCACTACCTTTAGGTCGAGAGACCGACACTCAGCCCCCCCCCCCCCCCCCACGCCTTCCACACCCCTCTCCCCCAGACCCCACCTAATTTTTTTTTTTTTTTTAAGTAAGGAGAAAATAGCAACTTTCGGTGTTCGGACACACTGCTTACTTGAGAAACAACGCTGAAAAAATGTGGGTGGGAAGTAGAGCGGGGAAAAGGGAGCGCAGCATGGAATAAGGTTAAAAATCATATTTCCATTAGCTTCTTCTGCAACGCGGGGGATCAGAAGTCGGGAGAAGGTTTTCAGGGAGGTAGTGTAGTCGCATACGCTGCGAACTAACATTTTCATCAGCACATTTGTCCACCGTTTCGCCAGTATCAAAAAGGGAACTGGAGGAACAATCAAAAATCGATTTATGACTGTTTGCTCTGTCCCTATTGGCTGATCCAGCTTGCGTCACGGGAGCAGCGCGCGCCGCCGTCAGTAACAAACAAGGCAAACAACAATTTCCCCCACAGGACCCCGACTATATCGGTTTGTTGAATTATGCATCGATAAACAGCAGCCACTCGAGTCACAGCGTGTAACGATCACGGCCAGCCAAAGATCAGAGAGGGGCAAAAAATGATATTGATCGATCGGGGGAAGAGTTTCGGAAGTGAAAGTTGACGGGAAACAGTGTCGTTGTTTTGCCTCAATACATGTAAGAAAGTAAGTGTAAAGACAGACCGTCCGACGTGTTTGGGTGGAAAGATTGTGTTCTCTGGGATGTTACCTACAGATCTGTACGATACCGGTCACTTTATGGCCCAGTGACGCAAAGCAGCGGCAGAGCTGAACTTTGGAGCTTCAACTACAGAGATACACATCTCTAAGCTGGCGTCGAAACTACAAACCATAATTGTTCTTAAAGTTGAATAAGTACAAGATGCCACTGAGTGACGGAAAGTCCCCCATCATGCAGTGTCTACAGACGGACAGACTCAGGCATAGTCAGACAGACGCACCTACGAATGCAGTAGCCCTCTCATCCATCGGCTTTGGGGCTAAACATGATAGTATGCACCACGTAACTACTGTCGTCGGTATGCACAGCAAAAAAAAAAAAAAAAAAAAGGGAGAACACACATGCACGTATCCAGAAATTCTTGTATGAAGAATGGATCACAAAGAAACGTGCGCACGCTCAAGAATCACAGGATTTGTCAACTAGCAGCTGGTTCTGGGGACATGACTCGTTCGTGTCGTGTACTTACGTCCCCTGGCCCCTGTCTTTCTAATCTTGACAGCTGCTTGCTGGTAGCCTTGAGCGTGAATGCGGGTGCTTTGAGGCATGAACCTGGCAGTGAAAGCGAGCCTCCAATCACGTAAGCATATCATATTAACCCGTGTAAGCTTACTAACCATGAACATTCGTTCCCGCCTGATTGCGTTATACATACAGTAGGATATGACGCATTGCACGAAACGCGATCGTCAGTAACACACAGAACAAACAACATGACATCCTGTTTTACCTGCCACCACATAGTTCACTGATGCCTGTGATTTCTCGGAAGTGTGTGTGTGTGCGTGCGTGCGTGCGTGCGTGCGTGCGTGCGTGTGTGTGTGTGTGTGTGTGTGTGTGTGTGTGTGTGTGTGTGTAGAGGGAGAGGAGTGGGGGTGAGGCTGCTGATAACTACCTTATTAACCCACCAACAACTACCAGTACGCGATTGCCTCTGGTCACGACGATTTCGTCATGCGTGATAACGGTTTCTCGGCGCGATGATAGCACCCCACGCCATCCTATCTGTATGCGTTTCATCGACCAAACCATCCTCGGCAAAACGTTATCAGGCTTGTAATTTCTGGCTCCACACACACACACACACACACACACACACACACACACACACACACACACACACACACACACACACACACACACACACACACACACACACACACGGCGTCTGGTATCTGAATTTCATGATCAGCGGGTTATAATTCTGCTTCGATCGGACAAACACCACAGCAGATAGTGATCCAAATTTAACCCGGTTATTTTCAGAATCCGAATGGAAATTTGAGACACGAAACGATCTCATCGGCTATGACGTTGTAAATCATACTTGGGACCTATATCGGTGATGATATTGAAAACAGCGCACGATTAATTAGCGGGCCTGCACGAACAGGTGCAAATACAATCTGGGCCGATTCGTCATGTTATCTATAATTATGTTTGTTTGTTTGAGAAACACGCGCAGCTGATAACGAAAGTTCTAGGAATAGACGATCCTCATTCTTCGCCGGGACGGCATTGCCAGACATTCCGACACAGAGCAATTAATCAGTGGAAAGTGAACAAGTCAACTTGGTGTGTGTGTGTGTGTGTGTGTGTGTGTGTGTGTGTGTGTGTGTGTGTGTGTGTGTGTGTGTGTGTGTGTGTCTGTGTCTGTGTGTGTGTGTCTGTGTCTGTGTCTGTCTGTCTGTCTGTCTGTCTGTCTGTCTGTGTCTGTGTGTGTGTGTGTCTGTGTCTGTGTGTCTGTGTCTGTGTCTGTGTGTGTGTCTGTGTGTGTCTGTGTGAGAGAGACAGAGATGATGATAATGATGGTGATGACACGGAAGGTCATCATGGATGACTATTGTGACAAGGTCTTTTTCATCGTGCAGCAAACAGGTCTGTTCACGAGAAAAATATCGTGCGTGCGTGCGTGCGTGCGTGCGTGCGTGCGTGCGTGCGTGCGTGCGTGCGTGCGTGTGTGTGTGTGTGTGTGTGTGTGTGTGTGTGTGTGTGTGTGTGAGTCTAACAGTGAATCGAGAACGCAGTTTGACTCGCGCTTGGTTCGCTTGAAAACGTGTCTGATTCTAATTGTAGCATTCGGTACAAAAAGCACACCTCTGAGAAGAGCCTACAAGTATACGACCAGAACGAAAACAGTGAAAGACAAGTTGGCAGGTTTTCCCTCTGAGAATTAGCACGAAGAGCTGTTTTGTGCATCAGAACAGCGTAAGAAATAAAACAGTCACAGAAATGTTGGCAGACATCCTCTCTCAAGGCTGGCGTTTACAGAGCTTTGCGATGCACCATAAGATCGTAAGAAAGAAAACAGTTACAGACAATTTGGCAGTGTGTTCTCTTTTTACCGATCAAGTTACGAGACAGCGAATATGTTGGCTTGAAATGCGGATTCAGTGTCTGCTGCTTGCAGAGATGCGAGCAAAAGATCACACACAGAAACAGATTCTTGAACACACACACACACACACACACACACACACACACACACACACCACACACACCACGTACCACAAAATTAGTAGTTTCTGTGTCTTTTGCTACGACGTCACAGTGACAGCGGAGGGTCATCGTGTAACTCACAGTGTTGTTCGGCCGGTTTTCGCACGACTTAAGTGAAGTTTAATGGCATCCATCCGATGTTATTTGAAGTCCCATGGTAGGATCAATTAGCTAGATGGTAAACCACGTTAACAATGAGTGTTGGTGTCTTCAGCAACCCAGCAAACCAAATCATGTCCGGTGGGCATACTGGGCTCGGTGGGGGGAGGGGGGGGGGCGGTCCTACGCACCATCATCCCCGTACCGGGGGCCGTAACGTTAACACTAGGCCCCCGCAACCACGGCCAAGTCGGGCTAACCGAGACCGAGCCGAGATAAGTAATAGCTAAGAAGGAAAAACATTAAAATACTCGGTGACAAGGAAAGTGGACAGTTGCGAACAACTTTGAGGTCCCCGTGCTATTTCACAATGTGCACAGAAGCGAGGAATTCTGTCAAATTCACCGGCACAGTGAATTTTTAGCATGGCTCGGAGATTATTGTGCGTGGGAGTGATTTCCCTTGAAAACAAAAAGCAGACGGTTTTTTCCCGGGGGAATTTCGGTCACACCTGTCAACAACATTGTCTCCTCCAAAACCAGGGTACGGTATTATTTTGTTATGCTAACAACATTATACAGCTTAGCGAGGCGTTTCCAAATAATTAAGTGCTCTTGAACATTATGCAGCACAAAATTAATGTCTGCTGTAAAGGACGTTAAACACCCAAACACCCACGTACTTTCGCTTTCGTGTAGTTTACAAATAAAGCTGATGAGCATTATAGAGAACGGAAAACTGATAAACGGTAAAGCATCAGAGCTGGTTCTGAAACCTGTCCTGCAAAGGTGTAAGTAGAAAGAGAGAGAGAGACAGAAATTTATTTACTTATTTGATTATTTTAATGGTCATAACCAACTGACACTATAGGAAAGACATTGCCGGTGCGGGAGAGATAAAACTTGATGCAGCTACAAAGAAACTGCCTCAACGTTCATCTTTTCTGTTATTAATGCCCGAAACCAAAGACAATATGTCATACCTGTAGCGTTCTCAGAGAGCGTTGTCAGCTGTTTGTAAACCACGTGAAAGATAAAGTACAGGCGTACAGCAGAGGGGTGGGTGTTCGGGTGTTTAACGTTCTTTACGGCAGACTTTAATTTCGCGCTGCATAACGTTCAAGAGCACTTGATTATTTGGAAACGCCTTGCTAAGCTGTATAATGTGAGCATTACAAAATAATACCGTACCCTGGTTTTAGTTTCTTTGTAGCTGCATCAAGTTTTATCTCTCCGGCGTCGGTAACGTCATTCCTTTATGTCAATTGGTGCGTCTTTGCTAATTGATTCTAAACTTCAGTCATTGCTTACTACATAGCATTTTCTACCTATCTCTAAATGTGCCTTCGTAGCTGCTGACAGTGACTTTCTTAATTATCGCCTGTTCACAGGATCATTTATACTCTTTAAAAAAATGCCATCTTTTCATCAGCTTCACAGCAAGCAAAGATCCTCGTATATAGGATCATTGCAGCAAGTTGGTTATGATAATACAATTGTTTTCTCTCTCTTTAGTATGTATACCTTTGCAGGACAGCTTTCGGAACCGATTCTAATGCTCTAGGCCTACCGATTATCAGTTTTCCGTTCTCAATAATGCTCATCAGCTTTATTTGTAAACTACACGAAAGCGAAAGTACGTGGGTGTTTGGGTGTTTAACGTCCTTTACAGCAGACGTTAATTTCGCGCTGCATAATGTTCAAGAGCACTTAATTATTTGGAAACGCCTCGCTAAGCTGTATAATGTTGTTAGCATAACAAAATAATACCGTACCCTGATTTTGGAGGAGACGATGTTGTTGACAGGTGTGACCGAAATTCCCCCGGGAAAAAAAACGTCTGCTTTTGTTTTCAAGGGAAATCACTCCCACGCACAATAATCTCCGAGCCATGCTAAAAATTCACTGTGCCGGTGAATTTGACAGAATTCCTCGCTTCTGTGCACACTGTGAAATAACACGGGGGCCTCAAAGTTGTTCGCAACTGTCCACTTTCCTTGTCACCGAGTATTTTAATGTTTTTCCTTCTTAGCTATTACTTATCTCGGCTCGGTCTCGGTTAGCCCGACTTGGCCGTGGTTGCGGGAGCCTAGTGTTAACGTTACGGCCCCCGGTACGGGGATGACGCACCATTACTCTACTGCGTCGGGAACTTCGGCTGATCCGCCTTCGCACGGAAAACTAGTCCCCCTGGGAACGAACTGAGCAGGAAATGTTGCACAGACAGGCAGTTTAGCACAGTTTTGGTGCCAGCGGTACCTGACCAAGAAAAAAAAAAAAAATGTGTGACGATCACAGCGGCCATTTTCAGCTTGGTTGCCATGGAGACAAAATCCGTGCGAATGCATCAGACGAACCCAGGGGAGCGTTTCTTGCTTCCCACGCGCTAACAGTTCTCACGAGCCTGAGAATGGGCAAGAAATGTTAACAATTGATGAGCGAAATCCCTTAAGAATACTTTTGCCCATTTCTGAAACCCCCTCCTGAAGGCACTGTCTTATCGACTGATGAGAAAAATCTTTTTAAGAATTCTTCGCCCTTTTCTTTAATCTCAGGGATATATTTTCTATTGAAAGAATTACGACCCACCGTAATTACCTGTGAGCACCGTAAACTACAATATTTACCGAGCATGCACGTCACTCTTCTTTGGAGCAGTCTGGGCCGGCTTTTCATATCTTCAAGAGTTTAATGAAATTGTAATCTCTTAATCACGACTGACAAGTTTTGTTCCCCTTTCCTTTGTAAGTTCTCTCTCTCTCTCACACACACACACACACACACACACACACACACACACACACACACACACACACACACACACACACACACACACACACACACACACACACACACAGGTGAACTCGGCAGCTGCATCTGGACCCCCCCCCCCCCCACACACACACACACACACACACACAGGTGAACTCGGCAGCTGCATCTTGACCCCCCCCCCCCCCCACACACACACACACACACACACACACAGGTGAACTCGGCAGCTGAATCTTGACCCCCCCCCCCCCCACACACACACACACACACACAAAGTCCATCCCCGCCGGACGCCAAAAAGACGAAACAGTTCGAAGGTCTCAGTCACGGGTAACCAGATCATACGGAATATAGCCTGTCCACAGTGAGTAGACGTGTTGTGTATGACCAGAGACAATAGATCCGCCACGCTAGGAGTTTGGAGTTTGGCGTGACCATGCGAAGCACACTGACAATCTCCGTGGAGATGCTGCACGTACTCCACCGTCTACAACTCTCAAACAACGCGTTTCGCAGACTACACGATTGCAGCAAACATATCTGCTTATGGACAATCACAGTAACAAGACTACACTCTTTTGTCGTCTTACACTTTTGGCAGCTATGTCGATGGGGGTAACTGTCGTTAACAGAAGCGTTAGACTTTCAATGCTCGGGTCGTGAGTTCGAATCCCGGCTGAGGCCAAATATTTGTTGCTGGCCTTTTTCTCGTTGCCTCTTCTTTGGTATTTCAATTCAATTCAATTCAATATAACTTTATTGTCTGTCGATGGCAGAAAATTTTCTTCTGGCTCACACACACACACACACACACACACACACACACACACACACACACACACACACACACACACACACACACACACACACACACACACACACACACACACACACACACACACACATTAATTTATCTAGACATATAAATCCATACATATTAAACACAGATCCTAAAGTAATGTGTGATGTCCAAGTCTAATACTATGCAACTAAACTAAGAAATCTAAACTAAAAGATGGCAAGGGCATAGCGGACATGAGACTGAGTAGTAAGCCCAGTTTTGAAAATCTCAACAAATAAATCTATACATACTGGGGACGGGCAGTAAACACAGTCATGAGTTTAAAATAGATACTGCTGAGGGAATGAAAGACTTCTTAAACATAATGGTATCACCCATACGTGGTGGAAAAGGGCATTAAATTCCCAAACACCCACCCACCCACCCACCCACCCACCCTCGTTAACAGAACAAATCCGTACACCGTTCTCACACCACAAACATGCAACCTAGCGATCTGAACACGTTCCAACGTGGATGCCAGTGACCCCTACTAACTAATTAATTAATTTAACCTGCCCTCGTTGTCATGTTGTTAGCAACTAAACCCACCCCACCACTTGACAAACACTGATCGATAAAAGGGACTAATGTTATCTTTTATATACTCACAGATAGTTCTGAACTTTTTCGTGATATCTACATGTATCATCACACCACTTAGACACCTGGACAGTGACAGCGTCTGTAATGCTGGCAATGAGCCAACAGCAGCACACTCGATGGCGCGGTGACCACACTGAGCGCTCCAGTAGTATAACAAAAAATCGTATAATTTGATTGTTCGGCCGCTCGCGCAAAGTGTAATCAACATTATATCGCACTAAAAGTCTGCAATCTCAACAAAAATCCGCAAACATTGTGCTTTTAAAAATTGCGCCTCCTCAGTGCGACCGTGCATAATGCAGGCAACTCTTGAAGGGTCGCGGGGTTTTCAGCGCTTCGGTGACCGTTACAAAACCAGAGCGTGAGTTTGCAGTGACTTCATTGTGCTTTTGGTCAGTGAGCGAGACACATCTCTACAGTGTCTAGCGGGTGTTGTGTGCTGCAAGAGAAGACAGCCACTGTGATCTTTGTCGCTCAGTGTCAAAATGCAAACTGAGCCAGTGCCAGCAGGCGAAAATTCAAATTCTTCTACTCGGCGATTGAGCGTGCCGCGAGCGACTTCCTGAATCATTGATATTCGCGACGCGTAATTCAATTCAAACATCTTTATTATCCAGTTTAAAAACCGGAAAATTTCCTTTTGGTGCCCGCACTGCACAGTTTAAAATAAATGAGGTTAAGTATCACAGCATACACGTATTTAAAAAAAAAAGAGAGAGTACATTCATTTTAAAAAACCGGACTGCACACACACACACACACACACACACACACACACACACACACACACACACACACACACACACACACACACACACACACACGATGCACTGTACAAGCATAAAAGGCATAAATCTGATACAGGTGAGCAGGGAAAACACGTGAACTGTGACAAGACACGGAACACTGCCACACACGATAATACTACAATGAAGTCACTGCAAACTCACGCTCTGGTTCTATAAGGGTCTCTGCTTTGGAAATGTTCAGCCC
>JACVVK020000126.1:152500-325000 GCA_018292915.2 Batillaria attramentaria | reverse complement strand
GTACAGGTCTACAGGTACTTTAGTCAGAGCCAGCAGAGGCTGCATTAGAAGTGACGAGAAACGTGTACCTGGGAAGTCGTCTGAAATTCTTTAGTTATTGCAACAGCTTAAAGTTGCTGTTGGCTGGTCGGTTGTTTAGGGGTTTAACGCCCTTTTCCCACACTTAACCTAATTCCTACCGAGTAAGTCTGGGGTTGTGCACAAGTTGTCTCACTAAAGAAATCACAGTTAATTCATGTCTGGCTTAGTGGGAGAGCTGCACTTCGACTACGCTCGTGTTTGCTGCAGTAAGAGCCGTTAGGGAACCGTACATCTTGTCCGATTCTCGCCTACAGGACCCAAACCGAAAAAGAGTCCAAAACGTGCGATATGTTTTAAGGGTAATACCAAAGACGGGGCAACGAGAAAAAAGCCAGCACAAATTTTGGGCTTAAAATTGCCGTAAGCAATGAAACGGGCTAATTCTATCTTTCCTAAACAAACATGTTTTGTAACAGGTTCGATAGTGACTGCGCCTGTACGCTCGAAATACTCTATCTTGATGATTAGTACAGCTCTTCATGCGTTACAATTGTTGTTTACACTTTGCGCGAGCCGTCCAACTTTCAAACTTTACGACTGTTTTTACACGACTGGAGCGCTCAGTGTGGTCGCCGCCTCATCGAGTACGCTCCTATTGGCTCAGTGCCAGCATTAAAGACGCCGTCACTGTCCAGATGTCTAAGTCATTAAGTGATGTGATGATAGATACCATAAAACCAGCTCAGAACGATCTGTGAGCATAAACATGGTAACTCTAACCTCCTATACCTTTGCAAACAATGTGCTAGACGCACACATTGTTATTGTAAGGAAACCACAATCGCACTTAACACTGCTATTGGAGTTCAGTATAATCCTCCTAGCACTTGCCAGACGCGCATCTTCCCTCATTCATGTATGCAACGGTTTTGTTTGTTTGAGGGTTTAACCACCACATACACATGATACCAAAGACGGTGCAGAGGGGGGGGAGGGGAAAAGACAGCACATATATATTCGGCCCCAGCCGGAAATCGAACTCACGACCCGAGCATTGAAAGTCTATGCTCTACCACTCGACTGCCTCGGCTCCCCGCAACGGTTTGTTGACATACATGTTGAAAGTCATACGAGGCGTACTCTTCGATGCAGTGGCGTCAGTGAACTTGATGTGGAGACAATTCGTAACCCGCCCAACACACAGCCAATGCCGACTTCTAGCGGTGTAAAGGGACATGGTTAGGTAGGGTGGTCATTCCGTTCCTGTTCCCTGTCGGTGGGCATTAAGTGGACACGAACAAGGAAATGCTTGCTTACGTTTATGTTTATTTCCCCCTTGCCTCATTACTTAGTTTGCTGAAGAGATGTGTTAAACTTTTCCAGCATTTTAATGTTCGTTAGAGAAATTTGGGGAACTGTGGTCTACACTGAATAAAACAGTTCCTGTCTGGGATACTGTCGTTCTCACACACATACACTGAAACGTACGCACGCGCCAGCTCAAAACAAACAGAAATACAGACGAGACAGGGAAACGCAGACGAAAACAACAGTCCCCATTCCATTGGCTGGGAGAGTAAACAGTTTTACAGAGGGGCAGGCTAAACAGTCTGTGGGTTCATTTGTGAATCAAGAATTGGTCAGGGGACGCAAATTGCCTCCTACACCGGTGTATTCTGTCTACGTGGCGTGGTCAGCGAAATAATAGGAGAGATCTTCCCATAATGGTATTGACAGAGAGGACAAAGGTTTCAGCGTTATTTAAAGTACACAGTATTACGGACGAAACCATTTGCTCCGGTCTGCAACGTGTCAACAAAAGCCGGCTGGCCAGCCAGCATTTACCAGGACATTCGGTAACGGCCGCTTTGAGCCGGGAGCGTGTTCAATCAAATCCCTGTGCGGACTTACGTGACGATGCAGATGTGACGTGGGTACATGTACGATATCGTGCACATCACTAGTACACGCTGAGTGTAACACGTTTGTTTATTTGTTTGTTTTTGGACTGCCTAGTTTGTTTTTTTCTTTTTAGACTGTCTCTCAAAGCAGCTTTTAACTCGTAAAACACTATAAACCGTCATTGGTTTACCCTGTACAGTTTCGTACGTATTTCGCTATTTTATCCTGGTATACATCGTACATTCTGTTCACAGGCACAGTCAGTTAGCTACGATGCTGCACTCAAACCTATACTAACGCTCAGTTGGTATAGTTGGTCGGTTACGGGGTGCAACTATACCCCGACAGCCCTTTGCAGGGGGAGCAAAATGTATCCCAGATGTCCGGGCCCCTGGGTAATTGTACCCTATCATTCAGTCCGGTCAACTCTCGCGGTAATTCCCGCGCTTGTGTCGTCGAGAGGTTCGGTCGTTTCTTGGGAACGAAACGGGTACAAATTACATCCAATACGTGTTGTTGTTTTCCAAATGCCCATACAGTTTCACCATCTGATGGCTACATTCTTCTGATGCTTTGCAGTCGTAAAACAAAGTCAGCAGTCACGTGACTTTAACTCGCGAGACCCAAATCCAGGGAAGAGTCGCCTCGCCGAGCTGGGGTACAGTTGCTCCTTCTGCAAATGGGTGGTGGTGGTGGGGGGGGGGATTAAAAAGTTCTGCGCTGAGGAGTCAGTGACTAATTTAGTTTCGAGGGGAGCAGTAAGTGGATCTGCGGTACACTCGTGCCTGCATCATACTTGTTATGCACTGATATTATCACTGAGCGGACATCTTTTCATTTCCAAATGGCACAGCCTTGTTGTGTCCTGCTCCACCTTACATCGCGGTGTAGTGGAAATGGACGAGGGTGTTTCCGGTGCTACTCCGCTTCAACAGTTTCTCAAGTACACCACATATTTCAGCATGCACACGTCTTTACATTACAATAACGCGTTAGTCCAAATCGTTGCATGCTTTCTCACACGCCGACAGATCGAAATTCGCTGGAAACACTCGGGGCTACTGAAACTTGAAAATGGAAACACTAGGTGCTTCTGTTTGGAAACACGCTGTCTTGGAGCAGAGTAGACCCGGAAACACTTCCGTCTATTTTGACTATGCCCCGTCGTTACACAGAAAGTTGAACCAAACTATAATCTTCGCGGCATATTACACGACCTACGCAAAAAAAGGAAAAAAAAAAAAAAAGTTTCGAGTGGTCGTGTCATTCTGCTGTTGCCTAGACACAAACGGCAAGCTGGAGGCACGAAACGACCTTGAACTTGAACGGGGGAAAAAACACCATGTAAACAGCGCGGGGCAGACGGAAATAAAGGGTAATAAAGGGTAGTTAGAAATCAGCCTGAGTAACCGAAACCCTGGTTTACTGACTCCCAGAAAGAAATGAATGTCACCTGGCAAAGAAAAGGCTTATTTACAGCTCACTTGAATCAACTTTTAGCTCTTGTTTATGATCGTGCGCACACGCGAATTATTGTCTTTGCACAAAATACGTGAACCGATAGCAGAAGACATTTTACTTTGAAACACGGTAATGTCATCAATTAATGTCACTGCTAGATCATCAATAGATGATATTGCTTGGGATAGTTCCTTACCTGGCAAAACTTGAAGCATTATGAACTTGATATGGGCATTATGAAACCTTCCCCTCCTTTTACAATACCATCGAGTATTTTTTTAAAATTCAGGACATAAATAATTCCTGTTTACATCTGGCTGTACATAAATAGCTCCATTCTCACAATTCCCGCTCCCGGAGTAGTGCCACAGACGCCAGACAGACGTACATTTAGACCGAGGACTACACGAGCGCCAGGCGGGAAGCGCCACCACCAGCCGAGACGGACGACATGGCCAACTGCTAGCCCAAGGGACACAACTTTCTTCCTGGGTGGCAGGGTGGGTGGGTGACGGGGGTGTAGGAGACGAATCGGACGCCAGCCGTCTGTCTGGAACTAAACATTTCCAAACCCTTTTGGCGAGTCGACTACACAACTCTGTGCCGGTGTGTGTGTGTGTGTGTGTGTGTGTGTGTGTGTGTGTGTGTGTGTGTGTGTGTGTGTGTGTGTGTGTGTGTGTGTGTGTGTGTCTTGTCTGGAATAAAAGCGTTTACTGATAAAGTATTGTCTGTGTAAGGAATAAAATTGCAATGGGGCTTTCACACGCAAACTGATCCGTTTTAGTTATTTGCTATTTTCCGCCACCATGTCAGTTGCAGCTCTGATGTGTGCACGTTTTGGGGGAACGATGGGTATCATCCATGCAAGGTACCTAGGTATGCCTGCAAAGCTTTAAGCGATGACAAAATTAATGTATCACTGAAGTGTGAATAGTTGAAGTGAAGTGAACTGCGCTAATGTCGTGTAACTGAAGGCTCGCGAGAAATGAGAAATGTCATTTTATCAAAACAGCGAGAACCTGCTGACATTAAAGTGGAGGGACCTCGACCACATGAGCTGCAGGCGTTCAAAGTCAAGAGTCATGTCCATGAACTAGACAACCTCCCGATTTCAACTATGTCTCGCAGAATGTACATCTGCCTCTTGACAATGCCTGTGTTCTGCCTGAAGCAGCAAAAAAAAAAAAAAAAAAAACTTCAGTATGAGATCGATACCGAGTCCTGTTGTCGTCATGCATTGTGAAGACGCTTGTTCAAACCGACCTGCGCGCAGACCAGACATGGGAGGGCGCAGTTTTCACTGTAAACACTCCCTTCGGAGAAAATCTATACACAGTGTTGTACGGGACCATAAAAACCGCATTAAGAACAGTGCCAGAGCAAACAGATCAGCCCGCAGGCAAATTTGCTTTTGTCCCACTTTAAGATTAGAGACACAAAAATACACGGGGGTCAATGGAGTGAGAAGAATGGTGCAAGTTAGACACTCAAGGAACTGCTAGTAATCGAACGGTAATTGATGGCCGCAGGACGCAATCGGTCCGTATTAAGTGTTTGCTGTCGTCTTCTTCTATTGTAAGAAGTCAATAGTCAGTACAAGATGTCTACATGATCTGATGAGAATTCTGAATTTTTTTGTTTATATATACGTGTTGTTTTTCTGTTGTTATATTTTGTTGTTGCTGCTTTTCAACTTTTATTTTTTTGTGATTGCTGGTTTTGGGGTGTGTTTTTTCTTGTTGTTTGCTTTGTTGTTGTTGTTGTGTCATTGTTTGTTTCTTGGGGTTTTTGTTGGGTTTTTTGCTTTGTCTGTGTGTGTGTGTGGGGGGAGGGGACTTTTCTGGTTTGACTGATATTTGCTGTTGTTTCTCTGTCTGTCTGTCTCTCTCTCTCTCTCTCTCTCTCTCTCTCTCTCTCTCTCTGTAAACTGTTTTGATGGCCATTAAGTGGATTGGGAAACAAAAAAGCAGACTGTGCTTAGGTTACAGACCACTAATAGCTTTCGGGTCATGTAATATATATCTACTACGCTAAATATAGTAGAAAACCTTTGCCCCTTTTAAAATTTGTGTGCAGAGTAAAAAATGGCAATCTTGTGGTTTTTGTTGGTTTTGTAAACAAGTTTCATGCCAGGTAGTAGTAAAATTAGGGGAAAATGAGGCTGGCTTGTGGACTATTTGTTTTCATGCGCGGCTGGCACAGGAGCCAGCAGACGACCGAGGAATTAGGGGGTATGTGGTCGCTGCCAACATTGCCAAAAATCGGAATATTGGACTTTGTTGAAATTTACTCTACACATGAGCCTTTGGCTGCCGGATTTTTGTGATTTTTTTGTGTGTGTGAATTTTAAAGTGAATTTAGGGTGTCATATGCAACGTTATTTGTACGAGGAATATAGCGTTTTCTCAGTCTGAGATGATCCTGATTTCGTTCAGAAAATACCGCTCAGCACAAAATTAATTAGGGACAATACCTCTAGTCACGGATCATCCTGCAGCTTCGGGTGACTGTGGTACAACAGATACTGATCAGATCGACGGTATATTCCACTCATCACAACTACCAAGCCTTAAGCTTAACTTGATGCCGTAAGCCTTACTTTCCATGTTGACACCACATGTCCGTTTCCTGCAGTTTCTAGCACGCAGTGGCAATGAGGGCACTAGGTTGTCGCTGAAGTTTCCACGTCCAGGTTGAGTTATAATTATGGTGAAGTGAACCGTTATGAATATGTGAATGACATCAGTCATAGTCCCATTAACACATTTCGTACCGCGCACGAGTATCCCACGTGTTTTACTTCTTTTTTTTTTTTTTTTTTTTGGGGGGGGGGGGGATGGGAGGGGGGGGGATCAGCCCTAAAAAAATAAGCCAAGATTAACGGTTCCTTAACTTTCCTTACTGCAGCAAACACAAGTTTCAAACTCCCACACAGCCAATTTTAAGTCAGTGCAGACATGAATTAGTTGTGATTTTTTTTTATTTTTTTTTTATTTTTAGTGAGACCAGTGGTGCACAATCCCTAACTTACCTGGTAGGAAACGAGTTAATAAACCTACATCTCGGACGAGCAATTTAAACGAGACAAAACTAGTGATGTGTCCAGAATGCACTTCGTGTCATATCGTTTCCACGCACAAAGGAGACACAAACGACAGCGGACGCCGGGTTTAATCAATTCTACTGCAATTCATTGAGACGTAGTGGGAATTCGGATATGTTATTCGGATATAAATGTTACACAGAAGCCGATAACAATCGATTGAACAATACGTCATCGAGTGAATAAAACATATTGCAATTACCCACTCCTCTCCCCGGGGATCGGGATAACAAAACCTCCATCCATCCATCCACTCCTCTCCCCGGGGATCGGGATAACAAAACCTCCATCCATCCATCCACTCCTCTCCCCGGGGATCGGGATAACAAAACCTCCATCCATCCATCCACTCCTCTCCCCGGGGATCGGGATAACAAAACCTCCATCCATCCATCCACTCCTCTCCCCGGGGATCGGGATAACAAAACCTCCATCCATCCATCCACTCCTCTCCCCGGGGATCGGGATAACAAAACCTCCATCCATCCATCCACTCCTCTCCTCAAAGCGTCTCTCTTTTAGCATACCCGTTACCACACTTCTATTACATTCCTAACTGTATTCTTTCGAGCAAATATTCGGGCACTATTTATTGGTATCAGTATTATTGAAATTTCCCTTGTGTGACCAATCCACATTATTATATAATATGTGTGGAAATAATGCACAGGTGACAGAGCCCAACGAAAAGAACGTGCGTATGAATTACTGGCCATTTCAGCATGGCCGCTCAACCAGTATCAAGTTCTCATTAGCAATACGCACGCACGTGTCCTCTTAAACGGACTAGTTCCATATGTGCTAAGCCACCTTATGTTTTGGAACAGTTTCCTTCGTGAACGCGCCTGTGCACTGGAAATACTCTATCTTGATGAACTGTACAGCTCTTAATGCGATACAATGTTGTTTACGGACACTTTGCGCGAACGGTCGAACATTCAAATTCTACGACTGTTGTTACACGACTGGAGCGCATAGTGTGGTCGTCGCGTCATCGAGTACTGTACGCTTCTACCGGTTGGCTCAGTGCCAGCATTACAGACGCTGTCACTGTCCAGGTGTCTAAGTGGTGTAATGATAGATACCACGAAAACAGCTCAGAACGATCTGTGAACATAAAAATGGTAGCACTGGCCCCTTTAAAACGTCACGTCTTCCTCATGCGATAACACTTTAATTTTGGGCATCCTCCCCGTTTCACGTGTTGAACCATTCAAGCACATCATTTATCACAGTCTATGGCAATTTTTGTAAGTTAATGGTGGGTGGTTGTTTAGGGATTTAACGTCCTTTTCCGGCCGCCAAATACGGGTGATATCAAAGACGGCTTCACGAGGGAAAAGCCAGCACAAATGTTTGGCTCCGCTTACTGTAAGTTAAAGTGATGTTAGTAGTCGAATTCAACTGAAAAAATAATTTATAACAGTCAAAAGACAACGAAACAACAATAACAACAACAATAATATTAATAATGATAATAATAATAATAATAACACACACACACACACACACACACACACACACACACACACACACACACACACACACACACACACACACACACACACACACACACACTTTCACACCAGTGCAAATATACAGACTGAATAATTACACCTGCAGTAAGCAGAATCGGTGTTAAAGGCCAAAGGGACGAGGGCAATACACAGGTATAAATGTACATAACTTGAGAGACTGGCAGGCAGACAGACAGACAGACAGACAGACAGACAGACAGAAAATTTGTAGGTTCTGTTATTTGGTTTTAACTAAAACTCACGAAAATCAAACAGAACGCACCTTTGAACGCTCCACTGACGCTCTGTTTCTTCATCCGCTTCAACTCAAGTCTGAGTTGCTGGTCCCTGAAAGCGGCAGATGAGATGAGATCAGATGAGATCAGATGAGATGAGATCAGATGAGATCAGATGAGATAATTATTAATCCCTAATGAGAAATGACAGCACAGCATGTACAGCATCATGCATAATTATGCTGACTTTATGAAAGATAATCAGACAGCCAGTACAACTGATTCACGTTACTCGCACTGTGATGTTTACACCGACCGGTTTTGCTGCGAGCATATCTATTAATATATATGATTATCAGTAACGATGTCACGCGAATTGTTACACCAAATTCTGCTCTCCATGCCGGTGTTTCAGAGGTACATTATCTCACGTGAGACGTTCATACTAGGGGAAATCGGTTTTATAGTCACGGTGGTTACGAGACTTCTTCACCAATGCGAGTGATCGGCTTACTGCAGGTATCTGTAGGTGGCCAGAAGAAATCCGAGTCCAAGGAAGGCCACACTAATGACGATCCAGCCCATGTACTGCCACACCCCTTCCTCTGGCTCATGTACAGCTGACTGGCTTGCGTCATCATATTGGCCGTCACGATGACCACTGCCTGGAGTAGCTGGCATAAAGACAGTAAGTGTATTGGACTCAGTGAACTGATGGATATGTAAAGGAAGTGAGAATGCTATGATCGCAGAAAAACCGTTCAGCACACACTGCCCAGACAAGCCGGTTCAGTCGAGCCACGAGACCGACATCAGTTTTCATCAGTCTTCATTTTGAATCATGAGGCCAAGACGGGCTTGACAAAGTTCTTTTTCTCACTGACAGTCTCTTTCTCCGTCACAATGGCACACGCACCCTGACTCACTGACACATACGCACACTGACTCACTGACAACACACGCACACTGACTCACTGACACACACGCACACTAACTCACTGACACACACGCACACTGACTCACTGACAACACACGCACACTGACTCACTGACAACACACGCACACTGACTCACTGACACACACGCACACTGACAACACACGCACACTGACTCACTGACACACACACGCACACTGACTCACTGACACACACGCACACTGACACACACGCACACTAACACACACGCACACTGACTCACTGACAACACACGCACACTGACTCACTGACACACACGCACACTGACAACACACGCACACTGACTCACTGACACACTAACTCACTGACACACACGCACACTGACTCACTGACACACACGCACACTGACACACACACGCACACTGACTCACTGACACACACGCACGAGCGCACCGCCGGTCACGGTCGCCGGCACTCGGACACATACTCATGACTGTCACATGCCGGCATGAGCCACCGACTTGTACAGTTCTTGCCTACCTGGCTGACCCGCTTGGCTGAATGTGCTGTTGTACTGCTGAACCATCCCGGCTGACCAGGCTCAGTCAGTGGACACTACAGAAACGGAAACTGATTTGGCCCCGGCGACAGTATCTTCAACCTGAGTGAAATAAGTTAACCGGCCAGCCTTTGTTCTCGGACCGCACAGAATCGCTGGATCAGGAGGGGAAAAAAATGCATTGCGTGTTTTTGCAAGTGTGGTCACTCAGTGACTCAGTCCGGTAAGTCGGCTGACCACTGATCATACCGCCATCCCCCATACTGATCATACCCCCCCCCCCCCCCCGTTCAGTTCGGCCGGCTGACACTCCGAACCGGCGGGGACCTGGCTGTGGCGGAATAGTCTCCAGCGATCTTACTCTGTGCCGCCCACACTTGCCGCACATCAGTCTTTGATCCCTTGTCAGTGCATGTGTGGCCACAGAGATAAATAAAGGGAGAAGCGATGCCATCATCAGTGACCCTGAGGCACAAGCATACAAGCACGTTCTTCACTAAGGCGCTGACTCTATGGCCCCATGCCTACCCTGAGAGGAGGCGGTAACACCCCATGTCAGTTGTCACTACAGCCGCCACAGTATCAGTGAGTATGGCCAAACTGAATTCGGAGAGGAAGCCCTTGATCATATCGGCCGTGTCTGTTGCTCGGTAAATATGTGATTATAATCAGTCTATCAATATCAAAAACCACTTCAGTCATCAGTGTCTCAGTCCGCAGTGCATGCTCGATGATGGGGGTAGTCAGTCGAGCGTTCTAACCCCGGACTACTGACTGCGGCTGGGCCGATCGAACTCAAGTGAACGTCAGTGTACTGAGTAGTAACAAGCGGTGCCTACTGCCTCCATCACAGAGTCTGAACTGCATGGCGGCAGTATCACAGAGCATTGAGACGGCACCAATGATGCGCGGCCGCTGTGCACTACTAGTAAGTCAACTTCAGCTGACACAATGAGAATGTGAATAGTGGAAGAAGCTTTGAAGTATGCCGGATTGTTTTGCATGGAACTGTGTGTAAAAACTGACACACTCATACAGATTTCAAGACACGCTTCAGTCTAGCTGGTGCACGGGCTTTCAAGAGTGCAACTCCTTGCCGCCTCTGGAACAACTTGCCAGCTCACCTCAAGTCAGGTTCTGCGTCACTGAGTCTGTCATGACCTCAGTTCAAGCGGAACCTCAACTGAGACCGGCATCTTTTCTCTTAGTTGTAATTCTCTCTCTCTCTCTCTCACTCACTCTTTTCGTTTCACCCCAAACTAGGCGCCGTGGGCATGCTTACTGCATGGAAGTTTTCTTGTAGCGCTATACAAATGGCCGGCCGCCAATCATCACTGATCATCATCATCATCATCATCACTGAGTGAACACTGATAAACTGTGAGATTGAATTTAGTTGCAACTCAGTGACTGAGTTGGAGTCAGTTTTGTTCTTCTACTGAGATAGTCACGGCCGCCGTTTCCGAGCTGACTAATCATTTGACGGTTATCAGTTTTCTCAGTTTCAGTCTGAATGATGTGTGCCGGCGTCAGTCACTCAGGTCGGCCGGTGTGTGCATTCGGCAGTTGCTCAGTCACGGTGACGTCACGCACTCAGACTCAGTCGGTGTCACAGCCGCTAGATCAGTATCTCAGTAGTGACTGAGAAACTAATCAGTGCAGTGCGTTCTGACCTGGCACACCATAGTCAGTTCCGGTTTCTCAGTGCACTGACATGCTTCAAGTCAGTTACTCAGTGTTTTACATGGCCCACAGCGGGTACGCCGGATTGGACGGAAAGAGCGGGCACTTCAAGTCCTTCCGCCCTGGCCGCAGGCTAGGACTGAAATACCACACTCTCGTTTGTCCGGCTTTAAAATAATTACTAGATATCATGGTTACTGGTACATCACTGCAGTGAGTGTGGCAGACTGAGCATGAATGCCGGTTCCTGACACTGAGCTGCGTTGCCCGGTCCGTCACTGACTGCCGGAGTGAGGGCCGGGAACAAGTGTCCTCATGGCGGGCCGGCCGGGACTGACCGCGGTATGCCGGCGGCGGCAGATGAATTAAACAGTACAATAGTCAGTGAATTACAGTATCATTAGCATTAATGGCAATTAATCATTAGCATTTTTTTTTAATATCACACCCACAGCTTTTCACTTCGGTATAATATATGACTGATGATGATGTCAGTGATTGCGGCCGGCGGACCCGGCCATGCACACACGCCGCACTCATCAGTCAGTGCTGACACACCGCCCTGCCGGCTGGACCCGCATGCACACACTGATGCAGTGGAAAGTTCCCTCTCTTTCATACTGACACGGCGACCTACTATGCACACACACACACACACACACACACACACACACACACACACACACTGAAGAAATTAATTTTGGCCGCGTTCGGCGTGTCCTTGCATACAGCGTTTACGCCTACATTTCAGTCGTCGCCAGCCAGTGGAGTGCAATGGTCTAAGGGACATAACTTCTCTGGCTTGCGTAACTAAACCGGAAATCAAAAGGTCGTCTGCTCAACCATGGTCATTTGGTTGTGCAACGGTACACACGAAGATCAAATCATAGGCTGGGGATCACGCATGTGAAAGGTGAGTTAGTACACTACAGTGACTTATTATGTTGATTTGTCTCTTTTTAATGCCCTGTTGCTGAGTAACAAGCTGATTTCACCATCATGAAAGTGAAATAGTCTGCAAGGGTTTCCTCTGTAACAAACGAGGATACACTTTTTGAACTGCGTGATCGCTGAGACTAAGCTAGTGTGCGGCTTTCCGGTTATAATGAAACGACGAACAGTTTGAATGAAATCCTTCTTTGAGGTTTGTGCAGGGTTTAAGCTGAAAAGCCAAACAGTGAGAATGTAGCAAGTATAGTATCACTATGTATGCATGGTTTCGGTTGCTCTTCTCGCAGTTCTTGGTCAGCCCCCTCAAATCAACCCTCAATCAAAATCGATATTTAGTTTGTTTTTCTTTTAGCTTATTTGTGTTCGCAGAGTATATATTTGTGCTGTTTTACAATGAAGAAGGAGGTGATCTGTAGAACAGGTCGATATCGATTCAGAGATTTAGCAGCTTGGTACTAAGTTGGTAGCCAACATCACAGCGAACACACGATTCGGTCATCTTGCTGCGTCATCTTTGCTCCATGGAGAATCGTGGAAATATCACGATACGCACACTTGCTTTGTTTACTTTGGTGCTTGAAGGCTTGGCCCAACGCCGGAATGGATCGAGCAGAAGTGCGTCATATGTGGAACTTGGGGTCATATATTGATTTCTGCACACGTCTCATAGAGTACGGCTGTACCAGCACACCACCTGAAAATCAGCGGACCGTGCAGTCACGTTCAGCGTTCGTGTGACTCGCTTGCAGCGGGTAGATCGCGCTGTAGGCGAACGGGTAGCAGAGCCAGTGTCCTTGTTGAGAGCAGCTGCCCTAACATTATGTAAAATTGTGCGCGTGGATTTCAGTCAGCGTGGATTGGCACATAACTTGAAATCCACCTTTTACTTCATTTTCTTCTCACTTCTTCTTCATACTCAGGTTTAGTATCAGTGAGGTATGTAGTGTGACACTGAAAGGTGTTTTTCATGTATACACAGCGATTTTTTTTACACACTGGGGTTTTTTTTTGCAGGGGGGGGGGGGGTGTCTTGACTGAATTAACAGTGGATTTGGTGAGTCCTGACAAAATTCTGGGGGATGTTTGTGAAAATGGATAGAAAGTATCTGGATGATTGTCACGTTTGTCTGAAACCAAATGTATCAGGCAAACTAAACTTGGAATACACAAAAGCCTTACCTGTTATTTGTAGTTTGGAAAAATATTCTGCAGGCTCTATGTGGAACTTGATAGAGGTGTCTGAACATGACAAAATGCAGAAAACCAATTAATGAACCCTGAAGAGTTAATGAAGGGGAAAGGCTGTGGCTTAAGGACTTATTTGTTTGCCCACAGAAAGTTTGCCAAGTACATGTACACTAGAACATATATGTTCATGCAGTTGAGTACTGTCAGTATGCTGTGTGATCCAGAACAGGCTGAAGGTCTTTCTTTTCTTGTTTACCTAACCCACCTTGCACCATGTATGAAACCCCTGTCCCTGTATATAAGCACTCTCTTAGTCTTTACAGCCACCAGGTTGAGGGTGTCATATAAATGTCAGCCATGGGTATGGGGTTGGATCTTGTATGGAAAACACAGTTCTCACGCTTATCAAATTATACTTTTAAACAAGATTAGATCACACTTTAGATTTTCATCTTTCAGATGTCTAAAACCTACTGGAGAAATTTTTTTTTGTAGACGTCAGTAATCTTTTCAGGTTAATCCAAAACTGAATGATTGACCATTCCTGTTGGCTTTGAATGACTTATGTACACCTGCAGCTTGTATAAGCGGCCTCCACAGAGGTTTTTCTTTAGCCTTGAATATCTTGGTACTACTGTACTCCAAACCAGAGCAGGGACTGCATGACTGACTGACTGGTCTTTGTTCGAGGACTGCTTTTGCTTTCAGATGGAAAGGCAAATTATACCCAATAGTACCCTTGATGTTGTGACATGCTGAACTAATTCCTGAAAACTGCCATACCTTTCATGTGATTATTGTGTGACAGCTATTTTGAAAGCTAGCAGTAAAATCCTACTGGCTGTTGTTATTGTTATATGGCCCACTTGGTACAGTCATTCCATCCTGGCAGTGGACATGTTACAGGGTAATAAAATACGAATGTCTATGGTGTTCAGAGATGTAGAAGTCCGCTATGCCTCTGTGCTGATGTAGACATGTCCTCATATAAGTTATATATGTATTGGAAGCAGCTAGCACTTGTGCACTTGTGATATGACCGGCTCAGTGAACGTACATGGGTGTGAGACAAGTACATTGTGTATGTGCGCAGTAGCAGTAAACAGGATGCCTGCCGACCAGACTGTGCGCGAGGAGCCGGACACAGAGAGACAATAAGTAGTATATGTTTAGAGAGAGATCTGCACGTCCTGGCGTGGACTAGCTGACTGCGTAGTATTTTTGATGAGCCATTTGATGAATTACCTTGTTCAGTAACCCCATCACCAGTGACATGAACTTGTACCGCTCCCCACTCACTTGCGCACTGTGTCCCACAAGGGACTTACACAGATGAGTCCCTGGTCTCACATAGGTGGTAGGCCGCACTTCTTTGAGGTTTTTTCTCCTTATATACTGCAAGTGTACTTTATTCACTTTTCAGACCTCAACCATATTGTATAGAGCAGATATGCTAGCTCACGAAATTCTATAATGCAGCTGCACTGCCACTGCAGCTGAAGCAGACAACTCATAACATGGTAACTGGGTCACTTGTAACTCACTTGTTGACAAAATCTCTTGAAGTGTCTTATACAGTTTTAAACAGTTTCATTCATGCTGTCCAGGAAACAGGCAGAATAACTTACGTTTACTATTGTATCATTTTTTTTATATTATTTTATACAAAGAAAAACACACAAAAGTCATTATGCATGAAATCATTTTGCTCATGTTCACAGTGTTTCATCCAGGTGGATGCTCTGTTTGCTTGTTCAACATATTCTGCACCCACCCACATAAATACTGACAGCAACAAAGACTAGGGATCTTAATTGAATACATTTACATAAAATGCAATCATGAACCAGCACAATTGAACTTTTGAAATCTTGTTGGATCTAGTACTGTCTTGGAGACTGGGGGCTGTATGCCAGGGCCATAAATGAAATAGCTGGCTGCCATGTGAACTCCATACAGTTTAAGTACCTGGTTAAAAAAAGAAGCGCTGAATCACAATACAGCTCAGCGGAAAGCGGATATGGCCATGTGACACACAATTACTTAGGTAAGAGGTACCTGTACACACATGTTGAGTGTGTGTGGGGAATATTGTGCACGAGGAAGCGTGAAATACTGGATGTGTACTGGTAACTGATATGTTGAGGTGAGAGATGGTAAGCTGTGTGTTTAGACAGAGTGTAAGCAGGAGAGGCGCCATTATTTGGTGAACCAAGGACAGTTACAGCACACATCACATGTGTGAGGTCGGGTTTGCTAAAACAGTGAATATTTTTTTATGCAGCCTACAAGTATATATCTGGGGAAAAAACAAAAAAAAACACCCCCAACTTTCATGTAGTTGTGGAAATGCGGAGTTCTTGTTTTGAGAGGAGGAAATCAACACATGACACAGCCACTGAACATAAAAAACTGCATGTTAAAGATTGTAATATTGATTATTAATTAATTTATCAGTCACTTTTAGTTCAACTGTTTTATTTTCAGTTGAGAGCTGTTTGACTTGGCAACCAGCAAAGTAAAGCAGGTACTTGGTGCCTACCCTCTTTGACAGCTACAATGGGTTTTGGGAACCAGCTGAAACTGCTACTGTGGAAAAACTTCACCCTGCGCCGCAGACAACCAGTGAGCATTTAATTGCATGGGTGACACTCATAAGTCTGGGTGACTGAAATCTGGTTTTCTAAAACCTGGCCTGATTGAAATTGCATTTGGTGACCAAACCTGGATCAGACAGTACTACATAATTATAGCAACCCAGACATAAGTGTCACGTACATTGTTCGGGTGCTAGAAGAGGCAAACAAATATGCCTTTAAAATTGTTAAATTTGTGTTTGGCGGGGTGTTCGCCCGTGTGGAACCAAGTGCCCCTTTATTCTAGCCTGAGTTTCAGTCTTTTCAAAATTTCAGAGTGTCACTCATGCATTTTTAACATATTACATGCTAGAGTGGTCCACTTAATATTTTGGATGAATGACGCGGATTTGTATGTCAAACTGTGAAATACACATGCACTGAACATAATATTAAATTCCTACTGTACCGTCATGCAGCCTCTTTTATCATATTAAATAGCACTTCAGGCAGTGAGATTTTGGCGTTTTTTTTCAGTGACTGGTGTAATTCAGTGACTGGTGTAAGAATTAATGCACGTCTCCTCCGTTCAAGGCAACCTATGAATCTCACAGATTAGAACAATGAAGAGATTTGTACAATTCTGCCTTTCTGTGTTTTTGAACTTCATATCTTGTCCATTTCAGGTGCGTGTTGTTGTAGAGATTGTCTGGCCGCTCTGCCTGTTCCTCATTCTAGTGGCTGTGCGTATGAGACCAGACCTAAAGGAGAAGAAACCAGAATGTAAGGGCTGATGGAGGTTCCGTCACATGTTTGCATTTGCCTAATTCTTTCCTTATTTTAAATGAAATTTTAAATCTGTCAACATTTAATGATCTCTTAGAATTAGATTGGTGATCATAGGTGACCAGTATGCAAGTCACGCCACGGGTTAATACTGATAATATTAGCTTTCGAGAATCCTATGAAAATGAAATATATGTATGCATATATATATATCTCTCTCATTCTGAGGTTTGTTATGTTATGTTCTAATACTTCACTCACAGGTCACTACGATGGGAGAGCAATGCCCTCTGCTGGCACCATCCCATTCCTTCAGTCCTATGTGTGTACCATCAATAATGACTGTCACCAGACGGTCACAGAGGATGAGTTACCTGGCACAGTGCCCACCTTCAACGGATCCCTGTAAGTATTTTCTCCTCATTTACATGGCTGCGCATGTGTGTGTGTGTGTGTGTGTGTGTGTGTGTGTGTGTGTGTGTGTGTGTGTGTGTGATGAAATGCTTCTTCTCAATATAAATTTGAATGCTACTGTTGAAAACTTGAGAGCGGGAGTATAGTAACATTCTTGGTAGAATCAGCATGGTTTCAATGATTAAGCACTCTGATGTACATTTCTGGCCATGTGCTCTATTGTGCAGCTTGTCCCTGGCTGTGGGTGATATACAGACAATTCTGGCCAACCGTACAGACAGGGAGGAGATTTCGAGGCTGCTTGAGGATTTTGAAACGCTTCAAACACTTGCTGGCATGTTTGTCAATGGTACAGCAGTTGGTAAGTGGAAAGTGTTGGCTCCTTACTTTCCTTTCCTTACTTTTTGTCCTTTATTTTCTTCTTCTAAGAAATCCGTTATGCCATGTACAGTGTTATCAGTAAGAATAAATTGTTGTTGTTGTTTTTTTTTAATGACAATGGCCACAATTGTGTGCAGTTGACTACATTGTTGATTTTCAGTTTGATGGTTTTTTGGCTCCCTTGTGTAACAATGGGAGTCTATGTTATAGCCCTCCGTCGTCTGTGTGTGTGTGTGTGTGTGTGTGTGTGTGTGTGTGTCTGTCTGTGTGTGTGTGTGTCCGCAGTAAACCTTAACATTGGCATTTTCTCAGAATCTACAAATAGCAGAGGCACCAAACTTTGCACGCCGATAGACAGCCAGATGACCTTTCAAAATATATCATTTTCAATGACCTTGACTCAAGGTCAAGGTCACTAAAGCTGTCTGTTTGAAAATTTTACATGGGCATTTTCTTGGAGTCTACAAATACCAGAGATTTTCAACTTTGCATGATGATAGACATTGATAAGAACTTTACAGATATACATGTATTTAACGGCCTTGTGTGAAGGTCAAGGTCAGACAAGCTATTTTCCGAATTTCCGTGAAAAACCTTAACATTGGCATTTTCTCAGAATCTGCAAAAAGCACAGGCACCAAACTTGGCATGCTGATAGACAGCCATAAGACCTTTCAAAATATATCATTCTGAATGACCTTGACCCAAGGTCAAGGTCACTAAAGCTGTTTGTTTGGAAATTTTACACTGGCATTTTCTTAGAATCTACAAAACCCGGAAGTTTTAAAATTTGCGTGATGACAGACATTGATAAGAACTTTACATATGTACATGTATTCAATGGCCTTGAGTCAAGGTCAAGATATTTTTTTCGCATTTCCGCAGTAAACCTTAACATGGGCATTTTCTCAGAATCTACAAACAGCAGAGGCACCAAACTTGGCAAACCTACAGACAGCCGTAAGAACTTTCAAAATGTGTATTGTTGAATGACCTTGACTCAAGGTCAAGGTCACTAAAGCTGTCTGTTTTTAAATTTTGCATTGGCATTTTCTTGGAATTTTACAAAAACCAGAGGTTTTAAACTTTATATGGTGATAGACATTGATAAGAACTTTACAGATATACATCTATTCAATAGCCTTGTGTCAAGGTCAAGGTCGTACAAGCTATTTTTGTTAAACCGTAATATTGGCATTTTCTCAGAAACAACAAACAGCAGAGGTGCCAAACCTGGCATGCTAATAGACATTGATAAGACCTATATACAGTATACCCGTACCACTTTAAATGACCTTGACTCAAGGTCAAGGTCATAAAGCTGTCTGTTGTGAATTTCAATATTATTGTTTTTGGAGAAACTACAAATACTAGAGGCATCCAGCTTGGCGTAATGATAGACATTGATATCTTATTTGAATGACCTTGACCCAAGGTCAAGGCCATACAGTCAGTTTTGGGGGAAAGTGTAATATTGCCAGGAACTAAGAACACCAGAGACACCGTACTTGGCTTGATGATAGATAGTGATAAGATTTTTACGAACGTACCCTTTTGAATGACCTTGACCCATGTCACAAGGGAGCCATGGAGGCTTTTGCCTCTCTAGTTTTAATTGTTGCTGCTACATGTATATGTTTGTGTACAACAGGAAGTTAAAATGAACTGATAAATGGTTTTCCCTTTCAGACTGATCATGTACCTTCTTTTTATGCAGGTGGTCTGAACATCTCTGGAATTCTGATTGACCCTGGGCAGCTACGTGACCAGATTCTGAGTCAAAACATCAGTCTTACACCAGAAGCTATTGATACACTGCTGAATGCTTCACTGTCAGTAACAGGGGTCAGTGTTTGGGCTTGTTTTTAACTGTATGTTTGTTTTATAGATTTATCACATTGTATAATATAAAATCATTGATGGGGTATAATGACAGTGGAAAAGTTGTGTTGATGGTGCTGTGCTTGTGTATGTGTGTTGACATACCATTTGTTCTACCTTTCTATAGTCATATCTTTTTTCTTCTTCATGTAACTGTTTCATTTTAGCTTAATAATGCTTCTGTCTCTTTTTTCCAGATTCTGGAGACAAACAATGTCACGGTTATTCTAGGGGAGATCCTGGCTGTAGTGTCCAATGGATCCCTAGGAAACCTGACTGAGATCTTCCGCAGGCTGAATGTAACACTACCACTGCCAAGCAATGCCAGTCAGGATGAAATCCTTGCTGACCTGCGGGCAAGAGCTTGTGACACTGACCTCCTGACTCGCTGGCTGGTGTTCCCTCCTAATCAGACAGCAGTACTGGACCTCCAGGCCCAGCTGTGTAACCTGACTCTGTTCCAGTTACAGGAGTTGCTGCAAGATTTTAGGGATGACTTCAGTTTGATTGGAACTCTTGAAGAGGTATTTAGTATAAAGAACTGGACGATTGCATGTGCACACTGACGTATAAGTTACAACAGCTAAATTGTGTGCTGCTGCTTGCAAGTTACACTTACAATATTTAAATTCTATTCAAATACAAGAATCTTTGTGCAGGACAACTTGCTCAACATTACCCATGAGCAGCAGAATCGTCGCATGTTTGACTCTGTGGTTAGGCTTGAAAATGTATCTTCAAAACAAAAATTGGTTCGGAAGAAAGTTGTGTGTTTTTACGATTAGGCTAGTTTAATCACAGTACATCATACTGGATACTTGCATGTACCTTAGTCTTTTCTCTCTCACATTGCTCTTATTCTTATGCTCAACTCTCATGCAGCTTTGATGTAACATGAACCTGACAACAAGCAGAGTCTAAGCCAAGGACTACCAGATGATTTGTGTTTCATGTGACTTTTTCCTCTACTTACAGTTTAGAAACTACATCTCCAGCAACACTGGACAGACCCCCAACTTTGACTTGCAGTCCCTGGAAAGTCTAGCTCGGATTAGGGATGATGTAAGTTGGTTACTCGATCTCATCCTCCCCACCCCTCACCCCCCCCACCCCCCCCCCCCACCCCACCCTACCCCACCTTCCCCCACCAGCATCTCTCTCTCTCCCTCTCTCTCTCTCTCTCAGTTTGTGTGTAAATGGAAACATTTTTTAAGTCTGAAAACTATAAAGATCTACAGCCTTTGAAATTTCAGAGGAAGGTGGCTTGATGTTTGAAGGTTACATTGATATCTTGTCCTTGGCACTGGTGATTTTTCTGAACACACTGAACCCTTTCACAAGTTTTGTCACTGGCTGGCACCTGCCGGTAGACAACTGCCATTGCACCCCATAGCAGACGACCGAAGGTGCTGATCGGAGACATGAGGCAGTGTAGCTGTGTAGTTACCAAACATAAAGAAACATTTATTGATAGGGGACTGTGAAGGTTGGAAAAGACCCCTATTTCATGAGGGTAACCTCATCAGCATTTTGCACCTGAAAATGTTTGGATGAGATTGCTTGAGTAGTCTTTGTGTGTAGCTTTTCAAAGTTAGGTACTGCAGAACCGGTGTGCACTGCCTTGTACATGTATAGCCAGTTTAGGAAGAAATGCTGCTGCTGCAGGCTAAGTGCCCACCACTTAGTGCTGGAAGCATAAACAGTCGTGAAAGGGTTAAGGGGAACTTTCAACCAGCAGTGAAGTAGTGACTGTTAAAAAAACAACAACAAACCAACCATAAGAAACATTGATGTTGTATGGAAAACTTGAAATGGATATGACTTGCTTGTGCAGATATCTCAGTTAGAGAGCATGCGGCTGCTTAGCGGAGATTTGATGGATCAGTATCAGGAGCTTCGTGACTACCTCGCCAACGTCACAGGCCAACGGAACATGTCTACAGACCTTGGGCGCTTCTTCTGTGGGCGCAACACGACCATCTTCAATATCGGTGGGGACACGCAGGACAGTCTGGAGGATCAGGCTGACGAACAAACAGAAGGTCGCTTCGAGTCTCACAAGGACAAGGAGAAGTTGGAGGGCGTCTGTGAGTGTGCTGTGTCTAATTTGTTGGTATATTTGTGAGTATGTATGTTGTCTTGAGTATTTTGTTTGTTTGTTGTTAGGTTTTTTTTTGAGTGGTTTGGTGGGATTTTGGATGATTTTTGTTTTTTTTCTTTTGGGGTGGGGGGGGGGGGTGGTCTTGAATAGTGTTAAAATTCTACAGAAATTCTATATGACAATTCTTAATTCATTGTTCGTTGTTGTATCTTTGTGTTTCGGCAAATTTGTTGATCTTACAATTTCTGAGTAATTTTTCAGTCTGCGAAATACAAAATGGTAAATTGTAATTTAGTGGTGAGAGAATGTTAGTTTAGTTTACCGTTTGTGTTACATGACTTGCATAGTTTATTTTTCATTGGGTACGCTTGTTGCTTGTTTTCCAGCTGAGACATGTAAAGCTATCTTCAATGCTCTGGATGCAACTGCCTTTACTCGCATCATCTGGCGACAGATCAAACCGATTGTGCTGGGTGTCATACCATACGCTCCTGATACACCAGCTGTGAGGAGAATCATCAAGGAGGTATGCTGTATCATAATAGCAGTTTAGTATGTGTACCGATGAGAGACTGATGTTCAGCTAAGCTTCTTCCAAAGTCTGTGATTTGGGACATACTCAGTAAAAGAAGGCGGGATTATTATGGCACTGCCATTAGTAAACGGTAAAACTGCTTGTGCTTTGGTCAACTTCATGGATGTCAAACTGAAAAGTTTCCTCCAGAAACTTTGCCTCTCTTAGGCAAGCACATTAATCAGGATTCCGTATTGTGGATGCAGCACAGGATATGATACAAAAAGTGACCTCTGCTCCTAATTTGCCATGATAATTGCTTGTAGATCAACTAGGTTTAACAGTGGAAGGTATTAAAAAAAAAAAAAAAAACACCACCACCAACAAAAAACAGTAATGTTTTAAATGTATGGTACAAAGGTTTATTTCATGAAGGACATGTACAGGTAATCTTCCTGTTTCTGTTAGTGCAGTGTGTTTGCTGTGAACATCCGCGCAAGTTGTTACGTACATTCTGGTTGCACATTCTACATGTGATGTGTTCTTGTTCAACAGGCCAATCGCACATTTGAGAGCCTTGGATCAGTTGTGGACTTTGGAGACCAGTGGGCCGACTTCTCGTCTCGTCTGTACAACTACCTGGAAACCAACCCCAGAATTGAGAGTCTCAGAGTAAGGGCCGAGACTGACCAAGCTTGTTTGCTCTTCATATTTTCTCCAAGGATGTAGAGACAGTGATAGGGGAAGCTCAATACAGTGAACCTTGTTAATAGAGTGCAGGTTTAAGGGCTCCACCAGTTTATTCTCAATACATCTATCTAATTTTGGGTTTTGCTTAATGCAAGCCATATCTTTAGAATCAGTTGTTTGCTTGTTTTTTTGTTTTGTTTTGTTGTTGTTGTTGCTTTTTTAGTTGAAGGACATACTTGTAACAGTTACTTTGAACTGCTGCAGTGTACGTAGTATGCAGTGTTGTGTACTGCTGAATATCTTTGGCACAAATTTGTGTTCAGAATAACAATTTTGTTTACAGTTTGTTTTATTTTATTTATTTATTTATTTTTTTTGCAGACATTTGTCTCTGGTCCTGAATGCAAGACTGTGGTTGGAATATACAACCTGTTCGGGAACCAGTATTTGAACAGTTTGAATATCCCTCAAAATCTACCTTTTCAAGTGCCTGGCATGGCTACATTACAAACAGTTGACCCGTCCATTTGTGACTCTTTGGCCGGATTTCTTTCTAATAATGGGACGGCCAGCTATGACTGGAAAGTTGCACTGAACAATACAGACAGCCTTGTCGCCATGGTTAAAGAGTATGCAGGAGTGAGTACTATTTGAATTTTTGTCTCATTACTGAAGAAGTTAAAGTATCAATGTAGATGTGATTTGAGATGTTTTGCTAGACTGCAGAATTGTGCAAACTGGTTGGTTAGTTGTTGGGTTTTTTTTTGACAGAGTATGTTTCCTTTGATCGTTCTGTTAATGTTATAAATGTGATTCTTCCTACTTTCAGTGCTTCCGGTTCAACAAATTTCAACCATATATGTCCGAGGCAGAGATTATTCAGAAGAGCTGGCGTTTTGTTGAGAATAACACATTTTGGGCAGGTCAGTTCTTGTAGCAGTGGAACAGTATACTTGTTGTTTGGTCACAGATTTACAGGTGTTCTTACTGTGCAGATTCCACAAATTGCTTATCATTTTAACATGGGCAACAGTTTACTTCCCCCACAGAAGTAAATTGATTGATATTCCTCCTCCAAGTCTTGCACTTGTTCTTAATTCCATTCAGGGGCTTTACTGGCAATCTACACAAAGCTGTGCTTAGAAAATGGCAATGACTGCTTAGAAAATGGCACATTTGATTAAACTGCTTTTTCACCAGATAATGAGATATGAAGCCATTGGTTAGATGGCTTAAAAATCATTTTCACTGTAACATGAGGCTCAGATTTCTGTAGATACTTTTAGTGTATGTATATGTTTTTGTGTGTGCAGCACTGGTCTTTGAAGTTGATGATACACAGCAAACTGATGAACTGCCCACCTTCATCAAGTATAGGATCCGCATGAACTCAGACAATGTTGACAGCACAAAGAAGATCCGGGACAAGTGAGCATTTGTGGATGATTGTGGCTCTAAGGATTATAAGTATCATCATTAATTCACACCTAATGACTGTGGTTAAGCGCAACTTCATGAGGGAGAGTTCGCACTCTTTGCACCGCCATAAGTGATACTTAAGTTATTATAATTGTCAGTGCGGGCCTTTATCAGTGTTACAATCATTGCTATTCAGGTACTGGCGGCCTGGCCCTCGAGATGCCCCGTTTCGAGACACAAAGTACACAACATACGGCTTTGCCTACATTCAGGACATGGTGGACCACGCCATCATCAGACTTCAGGCAAACATCTCTCAGGAAGTGGGTGTAGTGTTGCAGCAGTTCCCCTACCCATGCTGGACCTATGACAGGTTTGGAGCTGCACTTGCTGTCTTTGTATTCTTCTTACCAAGCAACCTTTAGTTTCATTTATATACTGCTACAGAGTGATCTGTCTGATGCAAGGACATTCATAATTGATGACTCCACTTCCGTCAATCAAAAGGGTTGAGCCCCCAGAATTCAGCCAGTTCATCCTGTGGCATAATGAGCACAACACATGGCATGGTCTGGCAAAACTTTTGCCTGACATTAAGAGGGAAGCAAGTGTAGTTTAATACGACTGAAACATGGAAACAGAGCAGTAAGTCCATCCACATCATTTGAGGAAAATGACCATTTCGTCAATCTCTTCCATCTTGAAATCACCCTCTTTTCCATAAAATGACATCATTGACATATGTTTTTTGCAAATACACGGCAGACTAAAGGGGCGTTGTTTTGGCCTTGGTGCTTGCCAGGTGGGGTCGTTAATTGACGTGACAGCCAGGAAGCCAGAGCTTTTCTGTTTCATTTTCAAGGTTTACATTTGCCGTCTCAGAGAGCTTGCCAGTGTTAACCTCTGTCTCATGCTACATCATGACAGCCAATAAGCCAGTGCTTTGACCTGTTCTGTTCTTTGTGTGCAGGTTTACATTTGCCATCTCAAGGAGCTTGCCAATGTTCATGGTGATTGCCTGGATCTACTCAGTGGCCATGATTGTCAAGGGCATCGTGTACGAGAAGGAACAGCGACTGAAGGAGGTGATGAAGATCATGGGACTTGGGAACGGTGTTCACTGGGTGGCCTGGTTCATCAACGCCTTCGTCCTCATGCTCATCAGTGTCATCCTTTTCTGCATTGTGCTCAAGGTGGGTTGTGTACCTCCCTTACAGTTTAATGATGATTTGTGTGAACAGATTATGTATCAATGTAATTTTTTAAAGTGTTAAAAAGTAAGCTTATGCAGGTCTTTTTGAGTATGACTGTACAGCAGATTTTACTTTATTTCCTTTAGGTAAGTATAACTGGGAGTTAGTATGACTTTACACCCAGCTGCCTGCTGAGATGTTACTCAGGATAATAAATAGTAGTGATGATAGTGCATAAACCAGTTACACCTAGAATTACAAGCCTCAAATCTCTTTTTGATTCTTCTGGGAAGAGGTGCACCTCGTTCTGATGCATTAAGGTTTAGACACAGACGTTCTGTCCCTTTCTGACATTAGCAGTGTGGAAGATGAGATAAGATGATCTAAAATGATTCTCATGGAGACAAAGTGCTCAAGCCAAGATGAAACCTGCCTGCGAGATGTAGTTGTGTCATTTGTGACTGATCAGATTTATTGCTTGCAGGGAGGGAGAGTGCTGGAGTACACAGACCCATCAGTGATCTTCGTCTTTATGTTGTCATTCACCATTTCCACCATCGCACAGTGTTTCCTGATCAGCGTGTTCTTCAGCAAGGCCAACCTGGCGGCTGTGTGTGGTGGCTTCATCTACTTCGTCCTCTACTTGCCCTACACACAGCTTGTACAGTGGGAAGAGTACACATCTACCTCACTTAAACTGTTCAGTGTAAGCTGATGGTTTTTCCTATAGTTACAGAATTTGTTGGTAATTGAAACCTAGCCACAATCACTGAGCTCTTTCAAGGGCCATAGGTGATACTTTTGCATTGTACTTGTACTTAATTGTGTTCATATGTTCATATTGAATTGTACAATTGTGAGTGTGGGTTCAGGTTTTGGTTTTCCTTCAGACTTCTTCATTCGTTTTGCTTACATGAGTTGTTTGGTGTGTGAAATTGATAGTGCTGGAGTGCTTGAACCTATCTTGCCACAAGTTGTAGCATTAGGAAGCACGTTTGGTCGATGGCAGTTTCCTTAAGAGATGAAATATCATGGAGTGACGTGGTATGGTTTAGATGATGTAGGCATGTTTTTTATTCCAAAACAGCGTATTGGGATATTATTATTTGTGGTTCTTTGTGGTTCTTTTTTCAGTGTCTGTCCTCCCAAATTGCCTTTGGATTTGGCTGTGCCTACATTGCGAGGTATGAGGAGCAGGCCATTGGATCACAGTGGAGCAACATCGGGGAGAGTCCTGTGCCGTCCGACACCTTCAACCTGGAGTCTTGTATCTGGATGATGCTACTTGATGCTGTGTTGTACCTTATTGTCACGTGGTACATTGAAGCTGTATTCCCAGGTTTGCTGATTTGTTTTCTTCCGTGTCTTGTGTTGTCAGTGTTTTCTATGTGTTCTCCCATCCATGACTTTCAGCAGAAAAAAGCCATGTTTTGAATAGTTTTCCAGTTGTCAAACTCATACCATTTTGAATGGACCATTACCCCAGTGGAACATCTTTCACTTCAGTGTGTAATTTAAGGTAAAGACAAGAAATATTTTAAGGCTTTATCAATCATCTGATTACTTACTGTGGAAGGTAATCAGTCATTTGTTTATATATATGATGTGATGCTGTCAGCCACTGGAGGTGTACATAGTCACTAGTTCAGCAACTTCATTCGTGCAGGTCAGTACGGGATACCTCGCAAGTTTTACTTCCCCATCCAGCGATCTTACTGGTGTGGGAACAAACAGACAGGGGTTGGTTCAGACAGACATGATGTGGAGAACAACCTGAGGGATTTCTACAGTAAGTGGTTTCTTGTGGATGACTGCATGTGTACTAGCTGTATATACCTATCACTCATTCACAGAGGTGACGTTACCCCTTCACTGCAGCTGGGGGATGTTTGAAATCCAGCCTGTCTGTCCGTGGCTATGTTTTTATGTCATGTCTCTGTTGCGCCTGTGAATGTTTTGTCTGTGTTGCAGCTGTGTCATATCTGTGTTGCGTCTGTCTTCCATCTCTGTCGTGTCTGTGTCATGTCTGCGGGCAGATCTGTTCACACTTTGAGCCTTGCTCGCATTCATCTGTCTTGTTTGTGAATAAATACAGCTGTAGTGTGCAGTCTTCAGTGCCATCTGTGATCATTCTTTTTTGCAGGTACACTTCTACACATGTACCTTTCCAAAGTGTAATACAATTTTGACTGTTGCAGAAAATAACCCCAATATGGAGGCTGAGCCACAGGAGCGTGCAGTTGGTGTTGCCGTACGTAACCTGCGCAAAGTGTACAGTAACGGGAAGAAGCTGGCTGTGGATGACCTGACCATCAACTTCTACGAGGGACAGATCACTTCTTTCCTTGGGCACAACGGGGCCGGCAAGACCACCACTATGTGAGTAGAGTGACCATTGTAAATTGTGTGGACAGGGGTGTTTAGTATGTGTGGGTTTGATGTTGAGAGGGATGAACATGAATGTCTGTAAGTGTTGTAAAACTGTATAAACTGTGAAAGCCCAGAACGGTGACTTAACATGTTTCTGTTGTGGTTGTTACAGGTCAATTCTGACGGGTTTGTTTCCACCCACAAGTGGCACGGCTTACATCTATGGGAAAGACATAGAGAGAGACACAGATGTAATCCGGCAGTCACTGGGCATGTGCCCACAGCATAATGTCCTGTTTGACCTGTGAGTTCAACTGACACACTTGCTCATTTACAGTAATAGTTCATAAGGCTTCTTCTTTCAGATACTTTATAGTGTCTGACAATTTAGTCTTTTCTTTGTGTAGGCTGTCGATTTTTTCCTTGAACAGTAAATTCTGTATAAAGATGGTATTCCACATCCACAACTTAACAGTTGCTTGGGATTGGTATATCATTTGGTATGTATAGACAAGGGGACTTAAGGCACAGTACCTGCCAGATGGTCCTCTTCTGTTTTTGTTTTGCCCTTTTCTTAAACCCTCAGGCTGTACTCAGTGAGTGTCTTTCAAATCTAGAGCTGCAGGGTATGGAAGCTGTTTCGTGACACATGAATGACTTTAGTTCACTCAAATGCATAAAGTTTAGTCAACTCAGTCGAGATCAGACATTAAAACGGATTATGCATCTTTCTGCAGACTGACAGTGGAGGAACACATCTGGTTCTATGCTCGACTGAAAGGCAAGCCTGAGGCGGAGGTGCAGCGTGAGATCACCCAGATGGTGAAAGATGTTGGCCTGCCACATAAACGCAAGGAGCAGTCTCGTAACCTCTCAGGTTTGACAGTTATTATGCTATGTATTGCTGTAATTTGTGGAAATAAAAATGATTTTATACATCACCCAAGTATGAAGTCACGCTTTTGCAGTGCTCAGAATTGTTGGGATTTTATTTGTTCAGAACTGCATTTGTGCATCCATGGATGACACAAATCAAGCCTGTTTAAAGCCAAATCATACAGTTTGTATTGTTGTTGTTGATTGTTTGACAGGTGGTATGAAGCGCAAGCTGTCAGTGGCCATTGCGTTTGTTGGTGGGTCACGTACTGTCATACTGGATGAGCCGACTGCTGGGGTTGATCCGTATGCTCGTCGTTCCATTTGGGAACTTCTCCTCAAACTCAGAAAAGGTAGGAACTTCTGCATCTGATCCATCCTAGATGATATTGAAATTTCCAGATGTGTGAGAGTGGTGCAAATTTGTAGCAGCATATTTTAAACTCTAGCCATCAGGAGACTGATGTTTAGCATTATATATTCTGCGTAGGTCGTACCATCATTCTGTCAACACACCACATGGACGAGGCAGACGTGCTGGGTGACAGAATTGCCATCATCTCACACGGCAAACTGTGCTGTATCGGCTCCAGCCTCTTTCTGAAGGACCGATTTGGCAGCGGCTACTACCTGACACTGGTGCGCGGTGAGAGCGGCACAGCGAGAGCATCAGCTGTGGATCTACAGGAGAAGGAGAAACAGAAGAAGCCAGTGTTGTGGTCCGAGCTGTATGATGAAAAGCTGCTGGGAGACAGGCCTACATCTGCTGCAAGCACTCGCACTACTGTTGATGTCAAGGTTAGGGTTGTATTAACTTCAGGTGACAACTGTGTGATCAAACTTTTGTGAACTGTTTGCATTCACCCACACATTGATAAATATAAACATACTGCAATCACATTTTTTTTCCTGCATGCTTCTGTTACTGAAGTTTACCTTGTTTTTCTTTGCATATATCCAGCCTGCATTTGATGATGAGGGTTATGAAGAAAATGGCTCAGATGATCCTCCCACTCCACCTTCTGGGGCTGAGGGCATGATTCCAGGTAAGTAGTTTGTTTAGAGTTTTTTGTTTAGTCGCCTGACAGAGAGTGTGGACAAAACCTCAAAAATGCAGCTCACAATTTTGTTTGTTTATTTGTTTGGTTTTTGGTGTTTGTTTGTTTGTTTGTTTGTTTTGTACCGACACCTGTCACACTGTTTCAGGTTTCTCTTTGGCACGACTGACTGCCTTCCTGAAGAAGTTTGTGCCGGAGGCCCAACTGGTTGAAGACAACAGCATGGAGGTGTGTTTCCAGATGCCGGAATCTGCAGCCGACTCTGGACAGCTGACTGCTCTCTTTGCTGAGCTGGAGAAAGTGCATGATGTCATGGGAGTATCCAGTTACGGCATCTCCGACACCAGTCTGGAGGAGGTAGGGCTGTGAACTGTGCAGCTGAACATGATCATATGACTTTACCTAGCACAGTGTGTCTTCTGTGACTTTTGTTATGCTGGTTTGAGCTTAATTTCTTTAGTATTTCCTTTTTTTGTTTTTTTTGGTTCCTTTCATTTTTTAGAGAATACTTTAGCTTTTGTGTCCATCTGAAGTGTTTCATTGGTATTTGTTTTTGTCAGGTGTTCCTGAAAGTGACAGAAGAAAATGACTCGGTGGTCGATGATGAAGCCAAGCGAAAGAATCTGGAGGACATTTCAGAGAGTAGGTCTTGTTCTGTTGTTTTTAGACTAAAGTGTACATTTTGCATTTTATATATGCACAATCCCTAGCACCTTGCAACTTTTACTCTGAATAAGCACTTGTGGAAAAGCTGTTTGATACATTCTTCTGATCTGTCAACAGATGGTCGATACCCCCGCCCAGTATCTCGTCTGAGTTTCAGTGACAGGCGACGCAGTGGAAATTTCATGGCCAACAGACGTTTTGAGTCCAGCAGTGCGAATCTCCTTGATGGCTTGGACGACACAGGTTGGCTTGTCTGTTGGCTTCTTTGTGAATCTGAAGGATCTGCTAGAAAGACTCCTCACTTTAGGGTTTCCTCCCCTGTCCCCAAAAAGAAAAAGCTCGTAAGAGGGTCTGCTCCAATGGCAGCTGGGTGCCTGTAATTGTTGATGATCATATACAAACTTTTGTTTGGGAAATAGTGATACTGAAATAAGTTTGGACTCTCAGATAAACTCTTGGCTCTCAGATTCAACTCTTGGTTTCTCTTTCTCACTGCTGCTACATACACGACTGCAGCTAACGCAGCTAAAATAAAACCGCCAGCTCTGGCTGACACAGCAGCTCAGACTAACCGTGCTCCCAGTAAGCCGGTCACGGTCAAAGGTAACATTAGCCCAATCGCTGTTGTCAAGTGTTGTGCAGATACTGTTGTGGAGTTTTACATCTGTGACTGTTGTCCATTTACAGCTCTGTGATCCCTTCTGTCTAGATCATTTCAGTCAAACCTGCAGTGCTTGTTATTTCCGGTGCATTTCATGTGACAGTTTCCATGCAGTTTTTGTAAATATTGAATGTGAAGTGTCCTGCAGCTGGCTGCTTCAGATCCTTTGATGTTGTGTCTGATTCCCGTGTGTTTTTCTGAAAAGATTGGTTTTATTTTATCTTGTCCAGTCATTCCTAATCCCATACATGTGGTGTATGTGCTATAACTGTGAAGCATTGTACCAGTATCTGATGTGGTAGCTGAGTGTATCCATGACATAGCTTACCTCATGGTTCGCTACATTCTTATTTCACTAACCTTACCCTCCTGTGCACAGAATTTTTCATTACGTCTTTAGTTTCTTTGTGTGGAATTGTTAAAAAGTTCCCCCCAGACTAGCTTTTACTTTTTATCTGTCACTTGGCCAGATTTTGTGTGTATTTTATACCAAGTAGCCCTGCCCCTCCTTCAAATAAAATCTTGTCAGCATTATCAAATGAGTCCTTTGTGTCATTCCTAGTAATCCTAGGGCCCAGTTGGAGAGCGTTGTCACTGTTTGCAAAAAACTAAATGTCGCAATGAAATATTGGTTATTTTGATTGACTTTTTTATGCAGACGTGGTAAGCATTATAATTACCTGTATTCAGTTAGTTTTCAGAAATGCTGCAGTCCAGTACATGAGCATTTTCAGATTCTCATTTTGAACCCTATGATATTATTTTACACTGAAGCATATTGCATGTTTTGAAAGATCAAATCAGGAATGTCGTGTTGATTTTCATAGGCTGTTAATTACTCTTGGTACCTTTTTATAGTTTGTTTGGTACTCCTTTTGTTTTCAGTGTTTTTTAGGGTTTTTTGGGGGTTTTTTTTTATACAGGCAAGACCATATAGTTTTGTACATTACTGGCATTGCTTGCACATAGATAAGAACTGGTCATTGATGTATATCTGTGTAGTGTCCATGGCCTCAAGCGTGGCAGACGGTGATGACACAAACTTTAGTGGAGCGGGCAGTGTACAAGTGACTGGGAGGAGACTCATCCCCTTCCAGATGCTGGCCCTCTTCCTTAAGCGCTTTCACCATGTTCGCCGCAGCAAGAAGGGATTCATCAGTGAGGTAATGCTTGAGGCAGTCTGTTTCAGGACTTTCTGCTTACGTTGGCAAGGGCGGGGAGGTCATCTATAGTTATAGTATCAGCATGTCTTTCGCTGGTCCAGTTGATATGAATATACCATAAATCCGTTGAGATTTGACATTTGCTGGCATTCCATTGTCATAATAGACATTAGATGTATGCTATATGGAGGCTTGAGCTCCAATATTGGTTGCCTTTGTGTCTCAGTTTGTTTGTGCAGATATGTGCAGAACTTCATGCACTGAATCTGTTTGTTTGTGTGTGTGGTGAACAGTTCATCCTGCCAGCAGCGTTTGTGTGTGTGGCCATGCTGGTCTCGCTGATCCAACCTCCCTTGGTTGACATGCCACCACTGGAGCTTCACCCATGGATCTACGAGCCTGCCAAGGGACCCAGCAGTCTTTACACATTCTACACGTATGTCATGCTTGTATTTATGCATAAGGTAGCTAGGAGTTGTTTGGAAGAGGAGATATGTATGTGTGAGTATATATCTGTCCATCGATGTGTCCATCCATACGTTTGTCTTTCTGTCAGTGTTTCCACTTACAAGGTTTTGCAGACTTTTTTATGTACAGTACATTACAACTCAGGGAACCTTTGAAATTTTTTTTTAAATGACCTGAAAAGAAAATTGCACAAAAGAAGTGAAACAATGTGACTGTGATACTGTAGCAATGACAACCCTGAGAAAGGCCAGGCAAGTGATCTGGAGAGAACGCTGCTTGCTGCACCATTCCATGGAGCACGATGTATGGACCCCTCTGTCTACACCATCAGGTAACACTTTCCTTCTGTTCTCATGTGGGCTCTATATTATCACATGCATGAACTTAAGGCGAACCACACACACTCATACCCTGATTTTGAGATGGATTTTAGGTGTGACGATTCAAGGCAAGCAAACATGATGTAGGAAATGTTAATGGAGCGTATACAAACAGGTATATGTGCCTTCTTGTAATTATCAAAATTTACATTGAGGCTCAGCCACTCCTGTCCACCTGTGTTGCACTGTTTTTTTAATTGAGCTAGTTTTCTTTGGGTTCGGATTTTTTTGGGGGATAGTTATGGTGGCAGTGGTGTGTCTCTTTCTTGTTTCTTTTTCCTTGTGTGTGTGTGTGTGTGTGTGTGTGTGTGTGTGTGTGTGTGTGTGTGTGTGTGATTGTGTGTGTTTGCATGTATGTTTGGTGCTATGTCATCATTCACTATGTGGATGTTGTATTTCCTTTAATCACAGTGACTACAGTTGTCTGTCTGGAGTCAGTGGAGGTTTCTCACCACAGCCATACACCACGGGCAACACCACCATCGACTCTCCATCCTGTTCCTGTGACTCTGGCTTCCAGAGATGTCCTTCCGGTGAGCCGCCCTGTTCTGTTGTTTAACTGCCAGTAGCTTAGTAAGGACAAGATCTAAGTAAGGTCTTGGCACCAAATATTGTATCTTTAGAAAAGAAAATTCTATGTAGCTTGAAATTAATTGTGTTGACAGCAGCAGAGCTGACTTTGTGTGGTGTGGCATATTGTTTTTGTAGGAGCAGGTGGGCCACAACCAGCCCAGCGTTACCTTCCTGTCAATGACATTCTGTACAATGCAACTGGACGCAACATCAGTGACTGGCTGGTGAAAACAATGGACAATTACCTCATGAGAAGGTGGGAATTATTTAGTTGTTTCACCTCAGTTTAGTATAAGCAGCAGAAATTCCTTCTCGGTGAGTTGTATAGTGTTGAGAAAAAAGTTCAGATTGATAAAAATCTCACTGTGAAGACTGCTTTTGTGACATTTTAAATTCTACCCACTCCCTCACTGTAGTGAAAGAAGACTCCATTATTTTGCTGATCCTGGCCATATTTTCAGGGGTGGGTGTTTGGGAGTTTAACGTCCTTTTCCACCACATAAGGGTGATATCAAAGATGAGGCAACAAGAAAAAAGGCCAGCACCAATAGTTTCAGGATATAGTCACAAGACTAGTTATGGTCATCCCAGGTCATGTCAAAGAAGTGACTGATCTAAAAATGGAATGTATGAAAATATCAGAACAATGCCTCAAAGTGTGAAATTAGTACTTCATCAGATGAAGCGACTGTCACTTTTTTTTTTCCTGAACACACTAATTGTATCACTGTGGGGACTGCAGGTGTACCAGACACAGGTTTGCAGTACTGCCAGTGTAGAAAGGGTTGGATACAGTACCTGTCATACTGAATTTCAGTTGAAACCACAATCATTTCTAGCTTTGTTTCACCTTTTTGGTACAGGTTTGGAGGTTTCTCATTTGGGGATGAAAACCCACTGTCTCAGCTGAATGCAACACAGATTGTCAGTCAACTTGAACAGATTACCCAAGCTGCTAACAATGGAACGTCTGTACTGCCAGTGGGGCTCGTGAAGGACTTGGAGGAGCTGCTGGAATATGCAGTGGTACAGGATAATGCCAAGGTAGATGCTTATATGGAATGTGGAATACATATGTGATCAGTATGGCAGTGTCAGATAACGAGTGAAAAGTGTTAGCCAGCCATGAGTCACAAGTAAAGTCATCTTCACATTTTTATGCATGTGAAATTCGTCTCATCACATGTTCCATCCAGTGACATAGGTTGGTTTGTCTGGTATTTTAGGGTGTTGATTAATTTACCAGAAAAGGTCTGTTGGTTTGAGGCTCCTACAGGAAATTTGTCCTTGTAAAATCACAAGAAGTAAACATTAAGATAATGCTGTCGCACATTATTTGGTCCCAGTTCGTAGACCATTTGTCTATGTTTCTGACCTGTACTCTGCTATTCATACAAAACAGTATCGAAGCAAAGTGATTGATCAATGGAGAACTGCTAGACTAGTAGGGTACTGAGCAAATAATTAATATTTGACTTTAGGGTGGTCAGTGCAGGAGGCTGCACTTCTCTTCCTTTCACTACAATGTAGTTTGTTGTGTGCATGAAAGTTCTGCCTAGTAGTGCTCTGAAGTTACAGCTTTCATGAGTTTTCATGAGCTGACCATACTGTCTGATATGTTTGTGTAGGTGTGGTACAACAACAAGGCATGGGCAGCTATTGTGGCGTACATGAACTCCCTGAACAACGTGATCCTCAGGAGTTACCTGCCTGAGTCAGAGTGGGATAAGTACGGCATTGTCACCGTCAACCATCCCATGAACTTCACCAAGGCTCAGCTTGACGAGGAGACACTGTAAGTTTCTCACCTTGTCTAATGAGGATTGGTTAAATGAATTTTAGACATGTCCCAAACACTGAATCATGGAAACTAATTCCAGAAACTGTAGAACTTTGTGCAAAAGGTTGCATCATTTAAACTTATCCGTATTTTGTTTGTTGTTTTTGAGGCTTCATGGCAATTTTCAGACACTACTTGTCAGTTTATCAAACCATGTATATGGTCGCAAACATATAAACTGAGACAAAGGAGTATGTTCAAACTTTCCTTGTTACAGATTGAACAGTTTCATGGATGTGATTGTGGCCATCTGCGTCATCTTCGCCTTGTCCTTCGTGCCGGCCAGCTTTGTGTTGTTCCTCATTGAAGAGCGGGTGTCCAACAGTAAACACTTGCAGTTTGTCAGCGGCATCAACCCCACTACTTACTGGGTCACAAACTTCCTCTGGGATATGGTGAGTATTTCTGAAGTGGTGTTGGTGTGTGTTTCATCCATGTGTAGGTCTTGAATGCATTTGAGAGGACAATGAGTGAACATACAAGAAGAACAGATGTAACTGTAAGAGTAACTGAATCTGAGAGTACTGGGCTGTTGGTTGTGATGTGTTCATCAACTTGATCCGTCCTTGTGTGTTGCTGTACTTCTGCCCTATGGACAGGTATTAAATCAGTTTATTGTGGACAGGAAATGGCATCCATGTCCACACATAACGTTATGTGCTAAGTTTTGCATGGACAACAGCATTTTCAGATTTTTATTACTATAGCTGCTCTTCTGTGAATGACTGACATGCAAGTGTGACACCCTGGTAGAGACTAAGCTGCATGACATATTCTGTTTGACAGCTCAACTACTCAATCCCAGCTCTCCTGTGTATCTTCATCTTCCTGGCGTTTGGCACAGACTCTTACGTATCATCAACAAACGCCCCATGTCTTGTGGCACTGCTTTTCCTCTATGGGTGAGAAACTGCTTGTTTTGGGTTTTTTTGTATATTTTTTACCTGTTATAATGGTGTGCATTGGTGTGTGCATTAGTATTTGTTTGTGTTAAGACTTAAGAAAAGAGAAGATTTGACTTGTGACCATGTGTGGTGATGTTTTCTGTCAGCTGAGCAGCTCATTTATTGATATGGGGTTACATGTTATGTATGTGTGTTTATTCCATATACAGGTGGGCCATTACCCCAATGATGTATCCATTCTCACGGATTTTCTCAGTGCCAAGCTCAGCGTTTGTGGCACTGTCATGTGTCAATGTGTTCCTTGGAACAGTGTCCACCTTGTCTACGTTCATTCTTGAACTGATGCAGCAAGATGATCCCGTGAGTCACAGATTTATGTTCACCCCTTCTGGTTCTTTTTCTTTTCCTACCACATGTTTCTCTAAGGTAGTTTTAGATGTGCATAGAAGTATAATCCCCAGATCTCACTAACTTGCAGTCTTGAGTTTATAAGATCAGCACCTTCCCTGCCACCGTCAGTTTTTCACAACGATGACCATTGTACATTTTTTTTTTTTTTTTACAAACAGGACATTTGGCTCAGTGGTTAAGGCATCTGATACAGATTCTTAGGCCACTATGGATCCTTAGACACAGGTTCGAATCCCCAGTGGGCACATATTTGGTGGGATTTTACCAGATCAAGTCACGTTCATGTGCAGACTTGTTTACAATGTCTGTCTCGCCATTGTGTACACCCGCACACGCAATATCAAATGTGCACGTTAAAGAACACATTCAGTCACATACCATGTGGGCAAAGAAACTGTCATAGGTTATGCTTTTATAGAATCTTTTCGTGCCAAGTTTTCTGAGCATCTTTGAAATATCAGGATCGTAGGTTCGGGGGCAGCAATGAAAACACTTCCCCCAATACCACCATCACCAGCAACACTACTGCCTCAGTAATTGATGTGGATGTTGTGAGTACAAATATCAGACAGATTTCATCATTTCAGCCTTGGAGTGGGCTTGAGTGCTGAAATGTTGATGAATGTCTGTTGTTTGATCCCTGTGGCTTGTGTGATGGGTTGCTGCTGGAAGTTAGAATGCTGCCTTAGACTTGATTATAAGGAATATGACTCTTATAATGATGCAAGTTACCAAAAGCTTACCTTGACAATGTGCTTCTGATGAATGAAGGGGAATTGATTAAAGTACCACTGTCACTGAGGAGTACGTGCTGGTGTGTTAATTTCTGTCAATAAAAGACAGGACTCATTCACATTTCACTGCACTGGAGTAATCATGCATCACAGTGTGCTTCCTGCTGGTATCTCACTTCACAGCTACTTATGTGTTGGTACTTTGCAGTTGTTGGCTGCATGGAGACAAAAGTGACAATAACGCCTGCTGCACTTGTTGCTTGGTTGTGTCAGGGTGATGGGGTGATGGTTTTGTTTGTGATGACAGTGCCGTTTATGTTAGTCGTATGCTGTCAATAAGTTCTGCCTCCTTTCTTCTGTCCTGATGGGGGAGCCATGACAGTCCAGCGAAAGACTTTTGCTGCTCGGGTCTTGTGTTCGATTCCAGGCCATGGCCAAATATTTTGCATGCTTAATTTTTCTCGTTGCCCCATTTTTTATCACCCATAATATGTGGTGAAACAGGATGTGAAACCCTCAAACACCCACCCTTCTATATATCTATGTAGGAGCACATCTCTGCCATTCGTGATGCAGTTATGCAGTAATAATTCTACAGCACGTAAGAGGCCTGGCAGAGACTTACAATATACAGTGGTATAAATTAAGTGTCTAAGAATATATACATGATTGTTGGTATGTTTTAATTGTCACTAATGTTGTCATCTGTGCAGTGTACAATATTGTCTAAGAGGTGACGTTATTTTACCTGAGTGTTTGGTATCTCTGTCAGTACCTGATAATTGCAGATTCCTCGTCATTGTCTTGAGCACTTTTGTCTTGCTAGCTGACAAAAGTGAGGTCTGTGATAAACATGGGCATGCGTCTATAAAAAGTATAATATCTGTATGATGTTTTGTGCTGTGCAGGAACTGAAAGAAATAAACGACATCCTGAAGCAAGTATTCCTGGTGTTGCCGCACTACTGTCTTGGGCGTGGACTGATCGACATGGCCGCCTACCAACTGCAGGCAGACCTTGTTGCCAGATATGGTGAGAACTTGGACTGTATGGTTTCTCACCTTATGATGTTAAAGGAAAGAAAAACTGACTTTAAAAAACCAACCCCCCCCCCCCTCCCCCCCCCCCCTTCCAAAAAAAAAAAATGGCTCAACTCAGCCAGAAAACCTGAAACAAGCACAGTTTCTTGTTTTCGTTTTGTTTAAGCAAGGTCCATGCTTGCGTGAAGATGATACCTTTGCCATGATCACAAATGCTTATTGACTAAGGAACTGCATTCACATAAATGTGAAATGTCCCACTCCCCCTTACTGATAGCATTCTGAGAATGGAGTTTCTTCAGCATGTTTAAAAGAAAGAAGAAAGATCATCATCATCATCATTATCATCATCATCATCATCATCATCATCATTTGATGTGCATTTAGATGTCGTCTTTTCACTGTGAAAATTATTAGCTTAGTCTTACAGTTGAACCTATTACTGTACCTATATTTTCTGCTGTTGCAGGAGAGCAGCTTGTTTACAACATATTTGAGTGGAAGCTGGTGGGCCGCAACCTGTTTGCCTTGTTCATGATGGGTGTTGGCTTCTTCATTCTCAACCTGCTGATAGAGTACAGGTTCTTCATCAAGTGGAGGTCGGTAACTACAGATGCTGCTGAATATACTTTTAATGCCACTCATCCTTTGAGACACTCACAGTCGGCCAAAGCTATAGGCACATGCAGTGGACACCACTCACAGGCAGTACCCTCTACTTTTTTGGCTAGGCATATTCCTTGTGATTTGCAACCGTAATCACCCAGACAATGCACTGTTTAAAGGCTGAAGATTTGTTTGCAGATAATTAAAGACACTTGCTTTGCATCAGCCTGCAAGGATCTGAACATAGTGGTAGCAATGTTTGATTGAGTGCAAAAATGGTGGTTTGCGGAAACATTAGTCATGGGGCAAAGAGGGTGTCTTCTTCTTCTTCTCGTTCGCCTTTTACACTTGGAGTCCGGAATCAGTCATGAAATGGATGGTCTCCCGTAGCACCTCCACTGGCCCATGCAGCTTCTCCCACAGGTCCCGTGGTTTGGGCCAGGTCCTCGCCCTCAGAGACCGGAGGTCCCTGCACTCCTGGAGCACGTGTTCTGCTGTCTGGTCAGCTTCTCCACAGGGGCAGCGAGGGGATGGCACGAGCTTGAGGCGCTTATTCATATGGCAGTTCAGCCTGTTGTGCCCGGTCCTCAGGCGGAATATGATGACCTGTTCCTGCCTGGTCAGCTGGTGGTAGCTGTCTCTGGGCTGTGGTGTTCTGAACAGAGTTTTGATGATGGTGTTCATCTCTGTGAGGTTGACGCTGTTTTCTGTCTGCTCTTTGTCTGATCCCAGCTTGGCCATTCTGTCTGCTTCATCGTTCCCTCGGATACCACAGTGTGAGGGGATCCACTGTAGTACCAGTCTGGTGCAGGTGATGTCGTGTAGAGTTTCCTGCAGGCGTGGCAGCTTGTTGGCGCTAGCTGCCTCCAGCACTGACTTGGCGTCTGTCAGGAAGACAACCTGGCTGTTGGCTTGTGCTGTTTCCTTGATGGTGGTTGCTGCTTGGACAAGGGCCTCGACTTCAGCTCGATAGTTTGTGCAGTGAAGGCCTGTTGGGACTGCCTTGGCTTGTCGTTGTCCGTTTGGGTAGTGTATGTACACCCCGGCACCTCCCCTCCTCACGGCGTTGGTGGCTGACCCATCTGTGTACGCCCGGATCCATGCTTCCTGGGGGTATCTTTCCTCTAGCATGGCAAGGGTCAGGGCTCTCTTGCTCACGTCGCTGTGGTCATCCTTTGTGGTGAGGTGAGGCACGGTGGTGTGGATGGTGACGTCACACAGCTTGTTGATCCATGGTGGGGGGTCACTACCCGGACGTGCAGGCTCGACTTCTCTTGGCAGGCGTTCTTGGAGTCTTCTCTGCAGCAGTCTGGTGTCACTGATAAAGCTGCTTCTCTTGAGCCTCCCCGAGCTTGGTTCTCTTGTTCTGCTGTGCATCAGGTGGTTCTCAGTTTTCTCAGCTTTGGTGTACTGCATCATGGCCTTGCACTCCCATCTGTTCTTCAGTGGTGGTATTCCTGTTGTCTGCTCCATCTTCTCTATGGGCGTGGATCGCATTGCCCCTGTAATGATGCGCAGTGCTTGGTTCTGGACTCTCTGCAGTGTCTGCTGGTGTGACTGGGCTGCTGTCATCCAGGAGCTGGAGCCGTACTCGAGGTGTGGTCGCACGGATCCCTGGTAGACATTCTTGAGGATCTTTTCGTTGGCGCCCCATTGTGTTCCGGCCAGTTTCCTCATGATGTTCAGCTTGCGTCTTGCTTTTGCCTCTGCATTCTGCACATGTTGCTTCCACGTCAGTCGTTTGTCAAAGGTCACTCCCAGGTAAGTCTGTTGGTCTTCATACCGCAAGGGGGTGTCTTCCAGGTTCAGGTTTCCAGCGCTCGTTTTGGTGGAGAGAGTGTACAGTGTTGCTGATGACTTTTCCTTGTTGATGGTGACACCCCAGGTGTTGGTCCAGGCTGTGAGTTTGTCCAGGGCTAGCTGCATGCGGTATCTGGCGGTTGTTGTATGCTCTTCTGTGCACCAGAGAACGAGGTCATCTGCATATAGGGCTGCATGTATCCCTCTGGGCAGCTCGGGGACGAGGTCGTTCATGAAGAGGATGAACAGGGTTGGTGAGAGGACTCCTCCCTGGGGAACTCCCTGGCGCAGCAGTACTTTGCGTCCACATTGGCCATTTACCAGCACACGGGCTCTGCGGTTGTGCAGGTATGACTTTGTCCACTTGTACATGTTGCCTTGGATACCACTGCGCAGGAGTTTCACAAGGAGACCGTCTTTCCAGACCTTGTCGAAGGCCTTCTGTAGGTCAATGAAGGCAGTGAGGGTTACTTTCTGGGCTTGGAAGGAGTCTTCTATGACTTGAGCAAGATGTGTGGTTTGATCCTCAGTGCTCTTGTATCTCCTGAATCCTGCTTGTTCTGGTAGGATGATGCTCTCTGACTCCAGGTACCACTGCATGCGCTGGTTGATAATGCGCTCTATGGTCTTGCAGACGCAGCTGGTCAGGCTGATGGGTCGGTAGCTCAGGACCTTTAATCTGTTTTTTCCTTTCTTCAGAACTGGGATCATCCTGGCTTCCTTCCAAAGTTGAGGTACCTGCCCCGCTCTCCAGCTTAGGTTGAAGATGTCCAGCAGCTTCCGTGTGGCGGTGTTACCTAGGTGTTGCAGCATCTCGTTGGTAATGCCGTCTGGACCTGGAGATTTCTTCTTCTTCAGCTGCCTGATGGCCCTCTTGAGTTCCTCCATGGTGATGTCTTTTTTCATGGAGTCCTGTGCATCTGTGGTTGTTCTTTCTTTCTCCTCCACTCTGACTTCCTTTTCCAGCTGCCTTGGTATGGTGGTGTTGCTTTCCTGAGCATAGGCTTCTGCAAAGGCATTTGCTGCTGTTTTTCCTGTCAGGTTCTTTCCGTCTTTCTCCAGGGTGATCTTCTGTTCCCTGATGCCTTCGTCGTTCAGTGCCCTGGTTAGTCGCCAGAGCTTGGTGGTGTCTCTCTCCATGTTCAGCTTTGCAGTCTTGTCTCTCCAGCTCTTGCGGATACACTCCAGCTTAGTCTTCAGGTACTGGGCTTTGCTCTGCTGTAGCTTGGTGTTGTTCTCCTGATTGGGGCTGTGTTCTGCCTCTTCCCTGGCTCTGGTCAGGTTGTCATGTGCAGTCTGGAGTGCTGGTGTCCAGTATGGGGTGTAGTCTTTTCGCACTCCCCTGGGGATGGTTTCTTTTGCAGCTTTCATGATGCTTGCATTGAAGTCTCGGACCACACTGTTGATGTTTCTTCCCTCCACAATGATATCTTTGGTCAGCTCGTTCGTGCGTATGCCAAACACGCTCCATTTTGCTTTTTTGTAGTTCCACCTTGGGTGTTGTGGGCAGTCAGCAGGTGGTTTTCCAGAGATGTGCAGAAGGACTGGTCGATGGTCGCTACCTCCTAGCTGTGGTCCTACATCTCTGGTGAGGCGCTTGTGTATGTCCTCTGTGCACAGTGCCAGGTCCGGGGTGGTTGTTGAGTGCCAGCGGCGGGAGTAGAAGGTGGGTTCGTCTGTGGGGTCGTTTGCCAGTATTAGGTGTTTCTCGTCCTGCCACGCTTCTATCTCCTCTCCCCTCTTGTCCAGTGTGTCGTATCCCCAGCTCTGGGACTGGCTGTTAAAGTCTCCAGCAATGAGGAAGTTGCTGTCAGGGACCTGTATGGTGTCCAGTGATAGTGCCTTATCCTGGGGGCAGTAGTAGTTCACAAGCTCCAGAGTGCGGGTGGTGGTGGTGATCCTGGTCTGGATGTACTCGGCCTCTCCTGTCTGTGTCTTTGTCTCACTGGCATTCACGTTGTTTCTGACCAGTGTCATGACCCCTCCTTTCTTTCGTCCTTGGCGATCATTTCGAAAGACCTGGTACCCTCTGATCTTAAAGGGTTTTTCCTCTTGGAGGTGTGTCTCTTGCACACAGCAGATGTTGATGCTGTTCTCATGCAGAAAGTGCTCGAATTCCGTCTTCTTGTTGGTGATACCTTCTGCATTCCAGTGCATGATGGTCAGTCCAGGACTTTCCTTCTCTTTTCTTGCGCTCTTCTGGTGGCCAGTCGCATGTCCTCCTCGTCCCCTGGCTCCACAGAACGATGAAGGGACCTCCAGTCGCTTGGGCGGGCTCCTTTGAGGCACGGAGCCCGGCGCTGCACCTGCCTGGGGGGTCCTCACAGGGCGAGCACCATAACGGTTATTTCTGACTCCAAGTGTCATAATGGCTGTTGTTGCGTGGTATTGTGGTTTACCAGAGTGCGCCGTGCGGCCCAACACCTCCGTCTTCAGCACTCGAGGTTTTCTGTCGGGGTTACCTCACCCTTAGCTCATGGCCCAATGACCTGACCTGTGAGCACAGGTGCTATTGACCCATAGCTGGGGGGCTGGTTCATGGGCATCAGGGCGTGTCCACACACCGGTGGGCCTGCATGCCGCATGTCAAGGGGGGCCAGACCTCCTCCCCCGTCCCCTGTAGTTTAGCCTGAGTCCGTAAGGTACTCAGTTTCCATGTGTCGCCGCGAGGAGGCACTACATAGGGCTTGCTGTCGGAGAGGCTATGTACTGGCAGGGGGAGACTTACGCACTCGGCTCCCTTTTTCGCATTGCTGCTAGCCAGCGGTGATAACTGAAAGTGAGAGGTGACAAGCACGGCCACTACAGACTACCACACTAGTCGCATCACAACAGCCATTAGGACACACAAAGAGGGTGTTATTGGAAGTGTAAACGTTGAGAGTATATAAGGAGTTCCCATCATAAGATGCCATTACACTTCTCTCCTGCGTAACTAATCTCCAGAGTCTGCGTGTGAATAGTTGTGTTTTTCTGCCCAGCAGGTTGATTTTACATGATCGTTTTCTTCTTCTTGTAAAGTATGTGCATGTGTCCATGGTGATGTGTACAGGTACACACCTTCCAGCGTCAAGTTCAAGTCTCAGGATGATGAAGATATTGATGTTGCTCGTGAGAGAAGGCGTGTGTTGGCAGGTGGAGCGGACGCAGATGTCATGAGACTGGAGAACCTTACCAAGGTAGGCAGCATGTCTGTTGTTTTCCCTTTTTGGAAGACTTAAAAACACACACTTTATTAATGTCCTGCAGAAGTTTGGCTTGCTCATCTGCTTCTTCCCCTCTCTCCTGATATGTTTGTGTTACACTTTTTGCAGATTTAAGATGTTTTAAGTAGTTTATTTCATTTAACCATCATTCATATGGTTGTATTGTGTTCAGATATACTGGGCGCCTGGCAAGAAGAGCAAGATGACGGCGGTGGATCACCTGTGTGTGGGAGTGCCGGCCGGACAGTGTTTTGGTCTGCTGGGGGTGAACGGTGCCGGCAAAACCACCACATTCAAGATGCTCACTGGGGATGTTCCTGTCACTCGTGGAGATGCTCACATCAATGGATTTAAGTGAGTTAGAGCTTTATGCAATCTCAGATATTTTCAGGCACAATGAATGTACACTTTCCATTTTAAGTTGTTCAATAAAAATCGATTGAAGTGAATGTGAGGCCTAGCGGTAATAACATGTTAAGTGCTGAAACCAAGGTAGATATTTTTCAGCATAGACCCCTTCTGCAGTAGTATCCAAAGTATCCTGCAAATGTGCCTGATGTGGTCCATTGTTGTCATCACAAAAACATGCTCTGCACTCAAGGTGACCTATGCTTAACTGCTGTTTAAGAGGGAAGTGGATGGGCAGTGTGTGCGAGTCAGTCTCAGTACTAATGCCTTGAACATCAGGTCAAACTGTAGAGCTGGGTAATTATGATTTAATGAGGTGATTATGATTCTGAATAATATGCGTTATGAATTGCATGTACTTTCCAGAATCAAGAAAGACATAGTGAAGGTTCGCCAGTTCATGGGTTACTGCCCACAATTTGATGCCCTCGATCCTCTGCTCACTGGACGCGAAACACTTGAGTTCTACGCTCGCATCCGTGGAATTTCTACCACGGAAGTGAAGGCTGTGAGTTTGACCTTTACCCCTTTCTACACTGACACTACCATCATAACCTGACGCTAGCTGCAATATGTTTGACACAACCTGAAATCTTGGAATGACTGTAGCTGTAGCTTGGGCAGAATGAATTATATCTGGACCACATTTTGTAGTGTGCTCTTTTAACTCATGATTACTTCAAAACCTTGTCCTTGTCCACTTACTTGGCTGTTTAGGGGTTTGTAATGGAACACAGGCCTTTTACAGAGTCTGCAAGTAAATAATGATGAATAGAGATCGTTGGATATACCCTGCAGTTTATTGAAAATGCTTCAGTCTGTGAGCATTTCATGTTCATGTAGCCATTATTTTGTATGATGCTGTATGATATTGTTGTTTGTGTCCCAGGTGGCCAACTGGGCAATAGAGCGACTGGGTCTGACAATGTACGCTGACAAGATCTCCAGCAGCTACTCTGGTGGCAACAAACGCAAACTGTCTACAGCCATCGCTCTCATCGGGAACCCTCCCATTATCTTCCTGGTGAGTGACTTTCATTTGTTTATTAATCTTTTAGCATGCATATACCTGTGGAGCAGTTTTGTGTCAAGAACTGCGAAGATGAAACATCAGCCGTGAAAGATGAGAACAGCAAACAACACTGCATTGCCAAACCTATACATAATCATTAGCATGGCAGCGATTATGCCAGCTGCAAGGTACCTAACATGCACAACAGGTTTCTAGCATGGGTTCACGCTTCAAAAAAAACAAAAACAAAAAACTTCAACAAAGTGGAAACACGTATTATATTTTCACCCTAAATCATGCTGTTGGACTGAGAGTTCTGGCAACAGATGGTTTGTATTGGTGGTTGTCTGAAGACCTGTTTGGCATGTTTTTAATTAAAGATGTACTTCTAGATAACATGTCTTGTTTGCTTGTTTTCAGGATGAACCAACAACAGGTATGGACCCCAAGGCACGGCGATTCCTATGGAACTGTATCAACAGCATTGTCAAGGCTGGACGTTCAGTCATCCTAACTTCACACAGGTAGGAAGACAATTGTGGAACCAGTATACTTTCGTAAATACTGTAGCTCTTGCATTTTTGTAAACCAGACCAGGAAATGTTTATTTTGATGCAGCACATCTCTATTGTAACCTTTGTGTGAATGATATCTGTGTGTTTCAGCATGGAAGAATGTGAGGCCCTGTGTGGCCGCCTGGCCATCATGGTCAACGGAACATTCAAGTGTATTGGCAGCATCCAGCACCTCAAGAATAGGTATCAATACAATACAGTACAGTACAATACAATACAATACAATACAGTACAGTACAGTACAGTACAGTACAGTACAGTACAGTACAGTACAGTACAATACAATACAATACAATGCAATACAAATCTTTGTTGTCCATTGAATAACAAGTATAAACTTGAAAATGTCCTTGGACTCACAGCATGAAATGGAATGAGAATGAAAACTTAAGATTCTAAGCCAGTAAAAACAACACAACACAATACAATACAATACAATACAATACAACACAACACAACACAACACAACACAACACAACACAACACAACACAACACAACACAACACAACACAACACAACACAACACAACACAACACAACACAACACAATACAATACAACACAATACAATACAATACAATACAATGCTTAATACACTTTGTTGTATGTTATATTGTTTAGTTCACACAAGGAAGGTCCTTTCTTCAGTTTCTAGCAGATGATTTTACTTCAGAGCGGGGTGTGTAGGCTCAAGACTGTTTAAGTTAAAACATACATTATGCTTCAGGTTTGGCGATGGCTACACCATCATACTGCGCGTATCAGGCCAGAACCCAGACATGGATCCTGTGATGCACTTCATCAACAGCCGCTTCCCCCAGGCCATTCTGCGTGAACGTCACCACAACATGCTGCAGTACCAGCTGGGTTCAGACAGCATGTCTCTGTCTCAACTGTTTGCCGCCATGGAGGAGGCCAAGAAACGATTCCATGTGGAGGACTACTCAGTGTCTCAGACAACACTGGATCAGGTGAGAACAATGAACACATTCTCAGTAATCTGGCCAAGCTGAATAGGTATCCAGTGTGCTAGGCATTATTTAAATGTTCACCGATTAATAAATGATTGACAACAAGACTGAATATTTTGAAGACACATCTCTTTCCCACTCTTCCCCAACTCACCCACCCACTGACTGATTCACATACTTACTCACTTGACCATCTTCATGCCCATTCATTTTTACAAGCTGTGTCTCTATGTAAGAGATGGTGGTTTGTGGCACCTGATGACTTCTGTACTCCCATTTGTTCGGGCTTGTTTCAGGACAGACAGCTAGGACAAAACCCTAGGGTACCCGAGTGCTTCGCATTTCCCTTTTCTGTGCCGGAGTGAAGGAAAAAAATGGTTTCGGAACACAGCTGTAGATTATTGTCCCACATTTTTCTATCTCATTTTTCTATCTCATAATTTCTAACATTATTATTCACGTTCTTTCTGCAGGTGTTCATCAACTTTGCCAAGATGCAGACAGACCTTCTAGATGATGAAATTGATGATGTGCCTGATGATCTGAAGGAGAAAGTTGGCAACGCAGGTAACTGCAGGCTATTTACTATTCCTGCAGAACTTCCTTTAGTCTAGAACTTTGTAAGCTCAAATCCCGGCTGGCGCCAAATATTTATACTGGCCTTTTTCTCGTTGCCCCGTCTTTGATATCACCCTGATGCGGTGGAAAAGGACGTTAAACTCCCAAACACCCACCCACACACCCTCTGTGTGTGTGTGTGTGTGTGTGTGTGCGTGTGTGTGTGCGTGTGTGTGTGTGTGTGAATAGTTTGTATTTTTTATGTATTAGTTTAAGTTGTAATAGTGAAGCACCGTGAGCCTGCTTTGTGGGGATACTGCGCTATACAAGAATATTATCATCATTATTATTAACTGCAGAAAATCATTGCCATGTTGGATAGCCGCGAAATAGTCTTTGTTGCTTGCACAGCGTTAAGCCCTAAAAGACTAACTAACTAACTTGCCACGTTGGAGACCGTTAGGTGATCAAGTACTTGAAAGTGGGGGGCTCACATCAGATTGGGTTTTAAATTGAAGCGTTTCACTTCAGCTACTGTTTGGGGAATTTTGTTTGTTTGTTTTTAGCTCTGACTGAATAATAGTATGTTTATTGTTTAGTATGTTTATTGTTTGAAAGCATGGGATATCTCAAAGACAGCTATACATTTTAGAAATGTGTTGTAGAGGTGACCAATAGTCAGGAACTGGATTGTCCTTTTCCAGAAGCAGCTGGCTACAATGGGACAGACCTGGAGTCAGAGTATGATGAGCAGAGCGTGACCGGCAGTACAGCGGAGCTTGTTCGCTCATCCAGCAATCGTAATCGTAACAGCAACAACTCGTTCCACCTGCCTCCCATTCGGGGTGCAGCGCCACAAGATACTGCATCCACCAACGTCTGGCATTTCCAGGCGCCATCAGCCAACAGCGAGCCGCGTCCCCAGTCAGCAGCGTCTGATTTTGACACAGAAAGCATGTCCAGCAGTGCGTTTGGCAGTACCTTCGAACTGATCCGTAAAGGAAGCACCAGCGGCAGCACCACCAGGGGCAGTCAGAAGGGAGCTAGAGGGGGCATCGCGGATGTTTCCATCGCCTGAGATGGCTGCACACATTCTGCATGCTCCACTTGGTTTGCAGGCAGAAGAGTCAAAGACTAGTTTGTCGAAACTGGTCAAATGATGAAGATATTTGATATGTCAAGAGATGGAGTGGAATTGTTGATGTAAATTTTGAGGAGCTAGCCTCTCCCTAGTGCACTACAGTACGCCGGTGAATGTCATTTGCACTTATTAAATGCTGGATGGATTTATCCATTGAAGGACACACATGGTCCAGTGGTGGTACAGCTGTTTTTGAAAGATTACTGTTTTGGACAGACCTTGCTGTCATTGGTGTTTGGAAAGCAATTTGTGGTTATAAATGATATTCTGGACTTTTAAACTCTTTATGTATCTGTCGATCACCTTGAATTCTGGTCTGTAGTAAGTGACTTGCTGTCATTTTCATGTATATTGCACAGGAACAGTCTTATTGAAGTTCCACTGACATTCCTGTAAGGTCACAAGCATACTTTTCCTTTTCATTAGTATACCCTTTTCCATACTGTCGATTTGATGAAAAAGCTGTGATAGGTTTGTCAATAACCTCCTCTACAGTTTTTGTTTGACAGTGTGGATAGCCATAATCAGGTGCCCGTGCCCTGTCAATACTGTTATACAGGAGTTACGTTGAAATCTGCGGGTGGATGCAGGGATGGGGTGGCAGTAAACACCTCTTAAAAAATTAACGTCATGACCAGAATATACTAGTACAACAGAAGTGCATTTAAAAATCCTGTGTCTGTTTCCATAGATTGAAATCTGTTCCACAAGAATACTTAATTGCTTGAAGTTAAATTGAGTAAGTATTGACAGATGTTGATAGGTGAAGTATAGATATTGTTATAGGCCTTTTTTTCAGCCCTAAATGCATCTAGAGGATTGTAAACATCATTTTTGTCTGTGTGAAACCTCTGTCATATCGACCACAAGGTTATGGGTTTACAGAGGGGTTTTGCCTTGACACAGATGATACAAAGTGCGAAGTCTAGTTGATGGTCTGAATCTCACTTCTACCAATCATGTCTTAACAGCATTGTGTGTGCCATAATGATCTACGTATGGGCATCCCATAATTATGTATTCTTATGCATACATGCACCATTATTGCTTGCAGGCCCTGTCTCTGTGGCTATCAGCTAGTGTAGATCAGGGATTCATATTATCTGCGTTGGACATCAGTCACAGACTGATTCATTTTCAAAATGTTTGATTATTTTCTCACAAAGGTGTGCACATCTGATCGATCGTTTCTGTGCAGCAGTGAATAATATTCAGTACAAATGTCCTATATTGTGACAGTCGCCCAGGACACTTTGTCCTGTTGTAGTTCCCATGGATAGGTAGCCCCAGAAGGGTGGGCCACAGTCATTTAGTGACAGTGTTTGGTATGTACATAGCAATTCCATGTGCCTAAGCCTCAGTTTTTGTTTATGGTCGCCAGTGTGATCTTATGGATCAAGACTGTACAGGGATGCGGTGTATGGCAGTTAATAGATGATCTCCGTTTTCATGACAGAAAATATTTTTTTCTGTTGCTCTTAGATTTCTGTTGTGACAAGCAGATCTCAGGTTTTTTACCTGCTGTGATTTGTAAGTGATCGAATTTTCAACGTATGGCCATTCATCACAAAGTGACCCTATCCGTAGCTTGTTATTTCTATCCATGGATATGATTACACTACAAATCCACAAGTGTGTGTGTTTGTGTGTGTGTGTGTGTGTGTGTGTGTGTGTGTGTGTGTGTGAGAGAGAGGTTGATTGTACATGTACAGGAATTCCTCAGATCAGGTGAAGCTAGGGGATACAGTTATATGCCAGAGTGTACAAAGAGATGAACAGCTGTGATAATAAAGTGAAAAACTAGACTGTTTTATCACAGAAAATTTATTTTGTCGCATACATTCCATATCTATTGTACATATGGATTTTCTGTTTTTACAGACTGGGCATGAAAAAAAATGTATTTTGCTTGCAAAGGAAAGTGACGGCATTTGCTTATTCAATATTTGTCTCGGTTTCTTCTACCTGCATGAGATTTTTTAAAAGTGTTTGTCTGGTTTTCCAATGTAATAACTGTTAATCATAGGTAACCCTTTTAGCAACTCACATGCAGAATTCTGGCCTTTACAGTGCTGTGCTGCTGTTATACTCAAGTTGGATATACAAACCAAATCTGCATAATACAGATCATTTTGCGTTGGAAGTGCCTCGAATGTGGATTTTGTAATCGTTATTATCAGCTTTTCTTGTTGGTTGGCTGTTTTTTGTTTTTGCAGTGCTGTTTGTTATTGTAATACAGCTAAGAATTAATGTGTCCTTTTTTGTTGTTGTTTTTGTACTTATTACATCAGGCCTCTCACAGCAATACTTTTTGTCTTCATCTTTATCCTCTGTATGCACCGTTATGGTGACAAGCAGTGAAAGTGCATCTAATATTTTTTTTTTATACATGAAGTAGTTGGGTCATCTAAGTATGTTCACTGGGTGGTGACTTCTGTACTGGTTGTGAGGGTTTGACAGCCAAGTCATGTTACTTTAGCACTGCATTGCTTATAGTATACGAATACGAAATTTTATTTGGTAGGCCATAGGCCCGTTCAAAGAGGGTTGAACAATCAGTTATATACTTGTACATTACACGGTATGAGTTGGTCTTATCGAAATATTGGTAAGATTCATAAGCAGTAAATGCAGGAATAGAAGCACTGCATTTCTTATAGTCTTGTGCAGTGTCTTAGCCTCTAGAGTTCTTGATTATTTCCTGTTATTTCCTTGAGATTAGTGCATGCCAGCAGCTTCTATAGCTAATGTCGATTTGACATAGGAACACACCCAGCACAGGCATGTTGATAATTAATCTACCAGAACTACAGACCTTGTCAGCTGTCCAGGAGTTACATCTGGTAACCCTCACCAACTCACCTTCAGTCTGTTATTCTGTGGCAGTCATATGTGACCGTCAACGAGAAAACCCGGCGTAAGACGCACGTCACTGTTCCAAGCTAGAGGCTAACAAAGGTCAGAATCAGGTAGTTCTGCCCTTAACTTATGATGTCTTAAAAAGAGGGGTTTTTTGCACTGTAAAGAGTGAGTGAGTGAGTTTTTAGGGCTTAAAGCTGCGCAAGCCACAAAGACTAATTCGCGGCTGAGCCCTGTAAAGAGCAAGGCTGTTTCTTTAGATGGCTCCAAAAAGAAAAAATTGAAAATTTTGCACTTAAGCCAGGTTTTCTCATGGAAGATCACATATAATAATTATTTTGGTAGCAGCAACTTTTTCTCTGTACTGTTATCTATTGAAAGTGGATATTACTGATTTTTTATGGTACATCTTTTTGTACACAGAATGGGTTTGCTTAATTTTGTATGTTCATCAGTCTTTCACACAAGAATGCACATTGTTGCACTAAGAAACATTGATACCACTTTTGTTGTATGGAAATCTCATCTACTCTTAATCTCATTTGTTGTTTTACCGTATTTGGAGTTCTTGTATTTTGGAAGATGATTTTTATGATACAGTGTACATGCATGTACATTGAATATTTGTGTGGCCCTTCAAAATAAAATTTCAGTGTGAACTGTTTTTATTTCTTGTAATCTGCAGCCCAAGGAGCGTACAATTCTCATTACAATCACCAAGAATGCTGAATTGAAATGAACTTTGAAGTGGATGAAGTAAACACAACAAAAACAAGACGGCCACCAGCCCAATATGTTGTTTCCATGCATTCAGTGACCTGCTGTAGTCACGGTTGTAGTCGTTGTGCCATGTATGCTGCCCTCGCGCACACGAACGCAAGCTCTGTGACATCAAGCATGCTGACAAAGAATTTACTGGAAACCCTTTCCGTGCCTCTACGCGCTCACAAAACCCCAAACACATGAGGTCGTGTTAGCCCACCTAGCTGGTTGACGTCACTAACTTTTTGACGTATGCGAGGTTCTACATGGGTGAATGAATTCTTGTAACAAAGTCGTGCCCCCTTGACAGAGTTACTTCCCGCAGGCCTGACTGACAGACGATTGCTTACTGGTATCGGAGAAGAGACCCGCTCTCTCTCCCTCTTTCTTAGACGCGCGCTTGCGCGTGCGCGCGCACACACACACACTATGCTTCTGAGTGTGAGTCAGTGGCAAAAACGAAACCCACTACAGAAATTCCTGCTTTCCACATGTAGAGATTGCGAATAGCCACTGCATTTCGATGCAAAATAATTTCTAGACCATCACAGAACATGCTGGTGCAGTAACGTCAGTAGATTACGTCACCTCGGAAAGATTTCGAACCTTCCAGTAAGTTGAGGAATGTTCTAGATCTGACCTGTTCAGTATGTAAGCAGCCCTGCACAGCGTTCTGGGTTCTTCTTCTTTCATGAATTTGTTATCCGCGCATCTTCTGTTAATAAAGTATTGGAGTTGTATTGTGTTGTATCCCGTGTCTTCTCTGCGATTGCACGAAGATGGCGACATAGTAGAAGTAAAATACACCACGTCTCCAAACAGAGGAATTCGGAAAGAAAGTGGCGAGACATCCCCAAGAAAAACCAGCATCACGTCAACCAAACATGACGCTCTTACTTTACGTCAGTGCGCGTGCATCTCTTCTTCGATGTTTGTGAGGCGTGTGGCTTGTGGAGGAAATGTGCTGTGAGTACAAATTTTTGAGTCAACTGACGATAACAGCTGCAGTGATTTTTTCTAATTTTTTTGTATATTTTTTATGGCATCCCAGACACATTATCTATATATGATAGGAGCGATTTTGAGATCTAAAATGGCTTCTCCAGCACTTTCATGAGGTACGGCTTAAGTCAAAAGTATAACAGCGACTACCTCCAATATTGACTCTGTTTAGAGTCCGTATTCATGCTATATATTTTTAAAAAATGGAGTGATTTAGATAAATATTACGCCTTTAAACGCCAGAAAACCAACGTTTCTGAAAAGGGCGATAACTCACAAATCACGTGTGCAATCGTACCTGGATCGGGCCCTCTTTTCAAAGATCTTGATTCATTTAGAAACCCCAAATTTGAAATCGATTGGTTGAGTATTTTCGGAGATACAGGCATCTGAACTGGGTTCACATGCAATGTCAACTGAGGTATGGTTTACATGAAAAATATAACAGCGACCATTTCCTAATAGTACTTGACTCTGTTCAGAGTCCGTATTCAAGCTATCTACTTAAATTAAAAAAAAATTGAGTGATTTAAATAAATATTACGCCTGTAAACGCCAGACAACCAACTTGTCTCAAAAGGGTGATAACTCCCAAATCACTTAAGTAATCATCACACGCTCGGTTGCTCTAAGATTTTGATATATTCGGATACCCCAAATTTGAAGCAATTCGGTTGAGTATTTTCGGAGAAACAGGCCTGGACACAACTCACACACACACACAGAGCCGCACACACACACACAGAGCCGCACACACACACACACAGACGGCACTCACTGAGGAGGAGAAGTGCGTTTGGCACACCATACACGTCAGCATCGATGACGCACTGTTTTCTTACATCATTGTCAGAGTTACACTTGCAAAATCATCTGTGCGGGAGATCGGCAGTGACGTGCGTTTGTACCACAGATGCTTGCCTATGAACGTGGAAAATTTAGCCTGTCCTATTATGTTGTTTCCATTACTATGGAAACAACATGAAAACACAAGAAAAAACCCTAAGATCTTCACAAAATTGTTGGTTTAAGTCTGTGAGCAAAGTGAAGCTAATGGGAAGTGCCATGGAGACACTTCAAGTTGGAAAACATTCCATTTGCATGAATTAACTAATACTCTGATGCAGTCTGAAAATTAAGTCTAAATGCAAAGTTGGAACAAATCTTTTACTCAGCACACAAACTAGAAGCACATTTGCACTTGTGCAGTATTTGAGTTTTATGTAAATTAATATGCATGTATTTCAACTTAAACACACCAATCTTTGCCACCAGCATCTATAAACAATTATAAAGGTACGTGTAATGGTAAGCAAACCATGCACAGGCAACAAGACAATTTTTTCGATGGACATGTACACATTTGGTGACGCTATGTGAATACATTGTAGTAGCAGCTGAAGCACAAGGTCACCCAAATAAGGTAAATAATACTTGAGCTTTGATGACAACAACTGCCTAAATGTTTGTAAGCACCAGTTTCATTGACCTGCACAATTTCAAACAAATGCAGCAATTTTTATCATCATTATGACAGCTATCAGATGAAGTTACATGTATTTGGCTTATAGCCGTTGTAATTCATGATGGCATGGATCGTGAGGACCTCCAGCTAAACAAGCTGTCATTGAAGCTTGGTTTGTTCACACTATGTGTGAACCACGAAGTGATTGAGGCAAATGAAGAAGCTTAGCTACTGTCTAACTTTGCCATTTGTTTTTGCACCAACACATTCATCCAAGATACAATAATGCGTTCTTAATAAAACGGTTGATGGATAGTTTGCAGATTTTTAACCCCGGTCTTGTGCCGAAAAAGCCATACAGGTAGTCCGGAATATTCTGTTCTCAACACCACCAGGGTTAAAGAATATTTGTGGTATCAAGCACACTGATATTGCCAACAGTTGACTTAAGATAAAATGCAGCATGTAAAAAGTGCTGCTATAAATACAATATGTGAGATTGGAATGCACATATGGCACATGAAACGGAATGCACATATGGCACATAAAAAACAAAAAGAAGAAATAAAACAAAGGCATGTGCATAATCTTTTGGAATGTTACTCTCCTGGTGTACAATACATGCAAACCTGGATAGAAATAATATGCCACAGATAAAACTGTAATGTGTGCATGTATACAAGTTCGCACCCCTTGAAAACTGAACATAAATGAAATTATACCACTCTACCACTATTACAAGTCATGGTATAAAATCCATAATTCACCACATGTGGTATAAACATTGCACCCATGACAACCACGCGTGTATTTTATGGCTGTACCTAAAGGCCATGTCACACGAGAGGGCAAAAACACTTGAAAACATTGTTTTCAGATGTTTCGCTGCGAAACAGTGTGTTTTGTCGTGTGACATACTTCACAACAATGTTTTCAAAACACTGTTTCGATCGTGTTTTCAGTTTTAGAGCCTGCCCTAAAATCCGAAAACATGTTTTGTGTTTCAACCAATGAAAGCCGCCGTGCGGAGTGTCAAGTGACACCTTCCCGTATCCGCTCAGTCAACATGTATGTATTTAAAGGAAAAGAGACATCGACTTTACCCAGAAACCCCATCCAGAGGTATTTCATACGCATTGAAGTTTTACATACAAGAAAAGGGTGTCTAGTAAGGTAGGAATGTCTTGACCGTAGCAGGGAAACTTGTTTTCAGTGTGACATCGCCTTAAAGAGTGAACAGGTATTACCCCTAGCAGTGTTCCAGCAGTGTGTTCTGGTGAAAGGATTTGCGTCACAATATGACGCGAAAAGGGACTAAAGAATAATTTACGTCACGACATGACGTCGTTCGACTTCGTACGAAAATGGGGACGAAGGAGCTTTGCCAGTCGCTTGACGTGGAATTGTTGATCTTTTGCTACGTATTATCAACAAGCGGTCGTGTTTGTGACAAGCGTAAGCCTAGTTCCAGTTCTCTACTAAGACGGAGGCTTCGAAACGGAAAAGCTGACTTCTCAAAGCCTATGGACAAAGCGAGGTAAAGCACCTCAGTCAGTGATGTCGCGGGAAGCATTTGGATTGCTGATGTCAGCTTTCAAATCAAAGACTTGAAATGCAGGTAGGGACGTGGTATAAATAATTTTCCCAATTCGGTGCCCCCGATTACGTAAAATACACCACACTCGTTTGTTGATTTCGACCGTAAAACTGCTCGTTAAAACTCGCAGTTTTACGGTCGAAATCAACAAACTCGTGTGGTGTATTTTCCGTAATCGGGGGCACCTCATTGTGAAAACTCTATATATTTAATTAAAGGCAAATGTGAATACTATATCCCACAGCGTCAGCACACCCAACCTGTTACAGAAAATACAGCTGAATAGAGATAGAGCTTTATGAATATAAATATTATCTGGTGCATATAGAGATCACTTGATGCTTGGCATGGAAAACCACACTTTAAACAAACATCTGTGAGCAAACTGTCCATTTAGTGCTGAGTACATAGTACATACACTGAGACACATCCTGCACATACATGAACCAACAATTTAACACGTGACAAACATATGAATGCCAACTATCACACGAGTGAATCAGTGTGCTGGACGGATTAGTCGGTATCACAAATATCAAGTTAACACTGCAAACAGCAGAAACAAATGGAGTAAATATTAGAGTCAACTTCATTCAATGAGAGATTCTGTTTCATAAACAGACCCATGGTCAGCACTCTGGTAAGAAAGTTTCAGTCAGGAATAATCACTTTAGCATCCGTTTGAGTTGATCCGCATCACACTTCAGACATTCACAAAATCTCAGGCAATGTACAACACAGGTTATCTCCCAACATTTCACTGCAACTTCTCTTGCACACAAATCACCAAATCTATCATAAAACACTGAGATTTTACAAAGCATGCCTGCTTCAGTAACAAGCGATTCTGCTGCAGAAAAGCAACAAACATGTCTCGGAAATTTGCGATCAGTGTGGAAAGTTCACGCGAAGAAGACAGCAGATCCCCCCTCTGCTCCTGCTTCAGCACCACCACACCCTGGAGTTGTGCCGACAAGTTCAAAGTTGCCATCAATGGCACTAACTGGCACTATCTCTTGAGAGATGTACTGGGAAACCCGCAGTGGAGACCCTGGTAATACTGGTTGCTGCTGAGTGCCAAAGTGGCTGGTGCAACCCAGCTGCCCCAGTTCTGTGGTGTTCTCTGTCTCAGTCAGCTCATCACCTACCCAGTCAGGTTCTCCAGCAACAAGAAGCGGCACATCAGAATCTGAATATCAAAAGTAAAACCAGATGCAGTGAAAATATGGTATTATATGATTATCAACAGCAATGAAGCCACAAGCACAAAAAAATACCACCACCAAGTACTGCATTAACTGTTGCTGAAAGGGTTCTCTTTCTTCTTCTATGTCTTTGTGTATAAATGTAGCATGGTTGTGGCTATCAGATTTGGATGTTCCTGGTGAATAAGGCAGTTTTTTGTAGGTAAGTTTTGTTCACTAAGGTTTTCATCCCCTGTCAATCGTACAGTGGACGTCTATTCTTAATTATCATTTTATGAAAAAGTTGGTGGCTTTCTTACCAACAAATAATTGTTAACATTTAGTCAAAACTACTGACCCCTCTCTCCCCCCAGAACATGGCTGGCATCCACAGAGAAACACATTCATGTGCAAGATGCAACGCAATTTTAATCAAACGACCAGTTGACCATTTACCTGCTTCAGCTGCATCCTTCTGTACAGAGTCTTCACAGTCAGTCTGCATTTTGGCAAAATTGATGAACACCTACACAAAAAAAGGAAATATGAAGTAAGTATGAAAGACGTACATAAAACTGAACCTGAGGCTACTCAAACAAAAACTTCCTGACAATCTCTTGGCTAAGTGGAAGAGTATCCTTCATATCACACTAAGACATCACTTTGCCTCATACCTGCTGTTTTCTTGTTTGTTTGTCTGCTTTTCTTATTGATTTTTTTTTTTTTTAACACTTGCCCACCTCATCGAGTGTTGTCTGAGACACGGAGTAGTCCTCCACATGGAATCGTTTCTTGGCCTCCTCCATGGCGGCAAACAGTTGAGACAGAGACATGCTGTCTGAACCCAGCTGGTACTGCAGCATGTTGTGGTGACGTTCACGCAGAATGGCCTGGGGGAAGCGGCTGTTGATGAAGTGAATCACAGGATCCATGTCTGGGTTCTGGCCTGATACGCGCAGTATGATGGTGTAGCCATCGCCAAATCTGAGGTACAGACAGACACATACTTTGACACCATCTTTTCCCCTAAAACACACACCCTCCCTCACACACACACACACACACACACACACACACCACGTTGAATTAATACCAGCAGATCCATACTTCAATAATTCACAGTTTTACCTGAGAGAAACTGACCACAACAATTAAAATCCAGCCTGACCTGTTCTTGAGGTGCTGGATGCTGCCAATACACTTGAATGTTCCGTTGACCATGATGGCCAGACGGCCACACAGGGCCTCACATTCCTCCATGCTGAAACATATAATTATGTAAAGATATTATATCTGAAGACACATGTAGACTCAATTTACATCATTTTCTTATGTAACCACAAGCCAAAATACGAAGCTTGGCAGTCAGTAGTAATGGCCTGCTTCATCCTGCTGCAACCCCACCCCCAGTACCCCATACCAGTATTTACCCACCCAGGGAGTGAGTTTGCTCACCTGTGTGATGTCAGGATGACAGAGCGTCCTGACTTAACAATGTTGTTGATACAGTTCCACAAGAACCGACGTGCCTTGGGATCCATGCCAGAGGTTGGTTCATCCTAGGCAAAAGTAAACTCCATGCATATTACAAAATCCCAAGGGGTAAAGTAAAAAAAAATCTGAGGTACCGGTAATAATTTAAGCCACGCTTAATTAACAGAATTTCTTTTTCCTCTTCTTTGGTTTAAAATCACTCACCAGGAAGATGATGGGAGGGTTCCCGATGAGAGCGATGGCTGTGGACAGTTTGCGTTTGTTGCCACCAGAGTAGCTGCTGGAGATCTTGTCAGCGTACATTGTCAGACCCAGTCGCTCTATTGCCCAGTTCGCAACCTAGGGATAAACGCATGTTCATTAAGTCAACCAGTATCGTCTTGTGCAAAGGTTTTGACACTGCTGACTCTGGATGGAACTTTGAAGCTGCAGCAACATGTTATTCCTGCTGTTGCTATGTCATGTCAGAGTGTGACTGCCCGTCAGTGTGGCGGGGTACTTGCAAACAGTAACACACGCAACCCTCTTATCCCAGCAGATAGCTCCGATAGTGTTCACCCTGGGAACGCCAACAGCAAATAATGTGTCTTTATGCAAACAGAGGAGTGAATAGTTGGAGAAGACCATGCAATGATCAGCAAAACGTACAGATTTTGCTTGATCCCAGGGAATGCCACAAATGCGAGAGTAGAACTCCAGCTGCTCTCGGCCCGTTAGTAGAGGATCCAGAGCATCAAACTGGGGGCAGTAACCCATGAACTGGCGAACCTTCTCCATGTCAGTCTGAATACTGCAAAGCAAAGAATAGCAAACGTTTGCCATTAGCATCTCATATCTGCCCTCGCAAGGGGGGAAAAGAAAATGAGAGAAAGGCCAAAATCACACAGATCAATGTAAATTAGGTCATTTCATCACCTATATCCATTGATGTGAGCATCACCACTTGTGACAGGAACATCCCCAGTGAGCATCTTGAATGTAGTGGTTTTGCCGGCACCGTTCACCCCCAGCAGACCAAAACACTGTCCGGCCGGCACTCCCACACACAGGTGATCCACCGCCGTCATCTTGCCCTTCTTGCCAGGCGCCCAGTACACCTGTCAGATGCAAAGGAGACATCAGATATCTAGTTGAACTGTTGCCTTTTGTTGTATCATTGATTCTAAATACTTTAGTTTATTTAAAGAATCTATTCTATACTCAGAAATGCAAAAGTTTCTCTCAGTTACTTTTATGAGAAGCAAGGAAAGTTGAGAACCAGCAACCAAAGCCTTTTTTTTTTCTTTTTTTTTTTAAGATGAGATACAAGTGTGATTTTCATTCAGGATTGCACCACCTAAAGATCCAGTCAATGACCACACAACAGAAATCTCAATTCATTCAATTGTTCCATGAACAAGTACCTTTGTGAGATTGTTAAGCTGCAGGATGTCAGAGTCTGCAGTACCAGACAGAACCCGCTCACGCTCCCTGATGACATCAACATCCTCCTCTACCTGGGCTCTCAACATAGCCCCTGACACTCTCCATCTGCAATTCACCATCATTCACCAGCTCTTCACTTTGGCGGTGATCACAGTTTTCATACATGTGGAGCAGTTGGGTTTGTGCATGCTACCATGTGACATTCATTTTGTCAGATTCTACTGCAAACCAATAGATGTGTGCAAAATCTGTGCAGACTGCAAGTACAGGGCACAGCATTAAAAATAATCAAATATAATTGTTCTCTTTCAGTGGGAAGCAAAGCATAGATATCTGAAGATTCAGAGGGCAAAGTCTACTCTCGGTAGCTAGGCAGGTCAAGATGAAGAGATAGAAACAGCAAACAAGCACTGCTTACCTCCACTTGCAAAAACAGTTGTACTCCATGAGCAGGTTGAGAAAGAAGAAAAGGACACCTTGCGCAAGCATGAAAACTAAGTTCCGGCCAACAATGTCCCATTCGAGGAGATTGTACTGCAGACTTTCTCCTGTGAACACAGTATGATTAGCAGACATTGTGATTAGTGTAATCTGTCCCATTCAAGGAGATTGTACTGCAGACTTTCTCCTGTGAACACAGTATGATTAGCAGACATTGTGATTAGTGTAATCTGTCCCATTCAAGGAGATTGTACTGCAGACTTTCTCCTGTGAACACAGTATGATTAGCAGACATTGTGATTAGTGTAATCTGTCCCATTCAAGGAGATTGTACTGCAGACTTTCTCCTGTGAACACAGTATGATTAGCAGACATTGTGATTAGTGTAATCTGTCCCATTCAAGGAGATTGTACTGCAGACTTTCTCCTGTGAACACAGTATGATTAGCAGACATTGTGATTAGTGTAATCTGTCCCATTCAAGGAGATTGTACTGCAGACTTTCTCCTGTGAACACAGTATGATTAGCAGACATTGTGATTAGTGTAATCTGTCCCATTCAAGGAGATTGTACTGCAGACTTTCTCCTGTGAACACAGTATGATTAGCAGACATTGTGATTAGTGTAATCTGTCCCATTCAAGGAGATTGTACTGCAGACTTTCTCCTGTGAACACAGTATGATTAGCAGACATTGTGATTAGTGTAATCTGTCCCATTCAAGGAGATTGTACTGCAGACTTTCTCCTGTGAACACAGTATGATTAGCAGACATTGTGATTAGTGTAATCTGTCCCATTCAAGGAGATTGTACTGCAGACTTTCTCCTGTGAACACAGTATGATTAGCAGACATTGTGATTAGTGTAATCTGTCCCATTCAAGGAGATTGTACTGCAGACTTTCTCCTGTGAACACAGTATGATTAGCAGACATTGTGATTAGTGTAATCTGTCCCATTCAAGGAGATTGTACTGCAGACTTTCTCCTGTGAACACAGTATGATTAGCAGACATTGTGATTAGTGTAATCTGTCCCATTCAAGGAGATTGTACTGCAGACTTTCTCCTGTGAACACAGTATGATTAGCAGACATTGTGATTAGTGTAATCTGTCCCATTCAAGGAGATTGTACTGCAGACTTTCTCCTGTGAACACAGTATGATTAGCAGACATTGTGATTAGTGTAATCTGTCCCATTCAAGGAGATTGTACTGCAGACTTTCTCCTGTGAACACAGTATGATTAGCAGACATTGTGATTAGTGCAATCTGTCCCATTCAAGGAGATTGTACTGCAGACTTTCTCCTGTGAACACAGTATGATTAGCAGACATTGTGATTAGTGCAATCTGTCCCATTCAAGGAGATTGTACTGCAGACTTTCTCCTGTGAACACAGTATGATTAGCAGACATTGTGATTAGTGTAATCTGTCCCATTCAAGGAGATTGTACTGCAGACTTTCTCCTGTGAACACAGTATGATTAGCAGACATTGTGATTAGTGCAATCTGTCCCATTCAAGGAGATTGTACTGCAGACTTTCTCCTGTGAACACAGTATGATTAGCAGACATTGTGATTAGTGTAATCTGTCCCATTCAAGGAGATTGTACTGCAGACTTTCTCCTGTGAACACAGTATGATTAGCAGACATTGTGATTAGTGTAATCTGTCCCATTCAAGGAGATTGTACTGCAGACTTTCTCCTGTGAACACAGTATGATTAGCAGACATTGTGATTAGTGTAATCTGTCCCATTCAAGGAGATTGTACTGCAGACTTTCTCCTGTGAACACAGTATGATTAGCAGACATTGTGATTAGTGTAATCTGTCCCATTCAAGGAGATTGTACTGCAGACTTTCTCCTGTGAACACAGTATGATTAGCAGACATTGTGATTAGTGTAATCTGTCCCATTCAAGGAGATTGTACTGCAGACTTTCTCCTGTGAACACAGTATGATTAGCAGACATTGTGATTAGTGTAATCTGTCCCATTCAAGGAGATTGTACTGCAGACTTTCTCCTGTGAACACAGTATGATTAGCAGACATTGTGATTAGTGTAATCTGTCCCATTCAAGGAGATTGTACTGCAGACTTTCTCCTGTGAACACAGTATGATTAGCAGACATTGTGATTAGTGTAATCTGTCCCATTCAAGGAGATTGTACTGCAGACTTTCTCCTGTGAACACAGTATGATTAGCAGACATTGTGATTAGTGTAATCTGTCCCATTCAAGGAGATTGTACTGCAGACTTTCTCCTGTGAACACAGTATGATTAGCAGACATTGTGATTAGTGTAATCTGTCCCATTCAAGGAGATTGTACTGCAGACTTTCTCCTGTGAACACAGTATGATTAGCAGACATTGTGATTAGTGTAATCTGTCCCATTCAAGGAGATTGTACTGCAGACTTTCTCCTGTGAACACAGTATGATTAGCAGACATTGTGATTAGTGTAATCTGTCCCATTCAAGGAGATTGTACTGCAGACTTTCTCCTGTGAACACAGTATGATTAGCAGACATTGTGATTAGTGTAATCTGTCCCATTCAAGGAGATTGTACTGCAGACTTTCTCCTGTGAACACAGTATGATTAGCAGACATTGTGATTAGTGTAATCTGTCCCATTCAAGGAGATTGTACTGCAGACTTTCTCCTGTGAACACAGTATGATTAGCAGACATTGTGATTAGTGTAATCTGTCCCATTCAAGGAGATTGTACTGCAGACTTTCTCCTGTGAACACAGTATGATTAGCAGACATTGTGATTAGTGTAATCTGCATTCTCTTGCCCTGAAATTGAAAATTATTCAGGTTAAACTAACAGAAGGGTTATTTTAAGAACCATGCAAAACTCACGAGTACTTGCTTGTGCAGGCAAAGCTGAGGGGGAAAAAAAAGAAAGAAAAATAATTACAGTGTTTGACCAAAGCCTTTCAAAGTTATTTACTGGGTTAACTCATTTGAAAGCTTCAAAGATGAAACTTTTAACTGCTCCAGCTAATGGACAATATGACTAACTCCACACACACACAAACACTTGTTTCCAACAAGAACAAGAAAAAAACAAAACCAACCAAGCACAACCATAAAATATTACCATATCTTGCACCAACTTGCTCCTCCATCTGATACAAGGCCATGTCGATCAGCCCACGACCCAGACAGTAATGTGGTAAGACAAGAAACGCTTTCTTCAGGATGCTGTTGATCCCTACCAGCTCCTGATGAAAATATTAGAAATTATTCAAGGACACTAGGCTAGGTGTCAAGTGTGGGAAACTTTACTCGGGCAGAGCAGGAATTACATGTAAAGACTCATGCAGTAAATGGTACATCACTGAACAGCTGTCAGACACCTGCCATAATACATGGAATATCAGCTTCTTCCAGGCCCACTCTTCGTTGGTACCTCTGTCACTACTTGTAATTTTGTCAATGTGATGATAACAGCTACATGACACTGCACATAATTATGGGTGGCAATGCATCGTGGCTGTGCACTTTCCTGGGAAAACTTTCCAAAACTGATAGTAAGTGGTCAACGAAGTGCTAAGCATACAGATGCCTGACTTACTGGATCATCGGCGTGCATCAGTTCCAAAACTACTGTGGCAATAGTTGGCATGACACCCAGGAACGTGTTGACACATGACAGTGCCACAAAGGCCGAGCTTGGAATGGAAAACAGGCGGGAGAATGGGTACATCATCGGGGTGATGGCCCACCTGTTGACATCAAAATAAATACATAAAATATGTAAAATATAATAACCAGAAAAGTAAACCTGACATGACCATGTTTATCAGTTTACTGACCGTCAATACAAATTATAATATGTTGAGGCTCCTTCATCTCTCCCTCCTAAACAAACACACACAAAATAGACAGAAATAAAAATACAGATAATTTTTTCCTTACCCATAAAGGCAGAGCAGGCCAACCAGACAAGAGATGTTCTTGGATGAGACATACGCATCTTTCCCAAAAGCCACAAAGATGATGATACATAGGGTCGATGGTACCAGATAATTCAACTGAAAATCAAAGAAACACAGAGTTAATACTAAGTTGTTTGGTTTTTTTTGTTGTTGTTGTTGTGTGTAAATAATTTATCAGCACACTACAACAATTCTGAAAAGTAAAGCACATAATGAGTTCAGTCAAATATTTTGACAATCTTGGTAAAGACAACAGCATGAACAAAACGAAGTAGACAAATGGTGCTGACCATATCCCAGAGGAAGTTTGTGACCCAGTACGTAGTGGGGTTGATGCCGCTGACAAACTGTAAGTGTTTACTGTTGGACACCCGCTCTTCAATAAGGAACAACACAAAGCTGGCCGGCACGAAGGACAAGGCGAAGATGACGCAGATGGCCACAATCACATCAAATGAAGGCCTCCCGTGGTATCTGCAATATAAACAAGCTGACCATTGATTTTGTTCAATCTTTAACAAGATCCCATCTGTACTGGCCCCCGTAGTGTAGTGGTTAGTACTTTGGACTATGGACCGGGAGACCCGGGTTCGAGTCCCAGCCGAGGCAAGCGGGATTTTTCCTACCTAGGTCGGCTCCTACCCAGAGTGGGTGTGCTATGGGCCCAATCCGGAGGCTGTTGCCACACAGCCGAGCTTCACCTTTGGGGCTGCTTCCCTTGGTATAACATGTCTTATGAGGCGGATGATTACATGGCCGGCACCACGGGTGCCGTAGTTCCTGGGCCTAGTTAACGCCGGGATATTTATCACAGGAAGCGTGGAATGCGGCCCTGTCCCTCAGTCCCAAACCACATAGCATCATCTTACCATCATCCTCATCTCCATCATCATGCATAATAAAAAAAATTGCCCCAACTTCCGAGTCCTCCGTGGATTTCACCCATTACCAGGGAGGAACACCACTGGAGCAAAGAGCTGTGGCAGCCAAAAAAACAAGGAGGAACGGCCCCGTCCTACAAAGTTGTTTCTCCAAACTTCATTTTATTTTGTCTGTTTTGTTGTTATTGTTGCCGGTTCTCCCCTCTCCAAGTTCTACCAATGACACTAGATCCTCTACGACCTCGACCGATTAGCCACGTGACTGGGGGTGGGGCCGGGTGGGGGAAGAAGGGGGGGAGAGAGAGAGAGAGGCAAAGAGAGAGGGTAAATGGGTGGGTGTTTAGGAGTTTAACGTCCTTTTCCCCCACATAAGGGTGATATCAAAGACGGGGCAACGAGAAAAAGGCCAGCACAAATATTTGGCCCCAGCGGCCGGGATTCGAACTCTCGGCCCAAGCATTAAAAGTCCAACGTTCTACCATTCAGCCACCCTGGCTCCCCAGAGAGAGAGAGAGAGAGAGAGAGACGTCAGTTTCGTGAACTAAACATTTGACGTCAGCCTCAGGCAGGTCGTCATACAGAGAGAGAGAGAGAGAGATGACGTCAATTCCGTGAAGTAAACTTTTGACGTCAGCCTCTAGCACTGAGATCGTCTGAGGATGCTTGTTCATGTCTTGTGATTTCCCTGTTGGCTTTGTGACTTCTCCGACTGAATTATTTTTCACATGAAATCTGGAAGATCTAGAGGGCTGGTGAAATGTCGGAGCCAGTGACGATACTTGCAGATTTTGTCTGTGAACCAAACATTTGACGTCAGCCTCACACTGCTCGTCCGACAGATGATACTTCTACATATCTTGTGATTTCCTTGTTGCTTTTGTGACTTCCGTGGCTGAATTAATTTTTACATAAAATCTGGAAGATCTAGAGAGCTGATGAAACGTGGACTTAAGTGCCTTGGTTTGTACTTACGAAATTGCAAAATTGGAACTTTTTTGACCGGCGCTTCTCGCAGAAACGTGAAAATTGTGTTTATCTAAAAGCTCTGCTATTCTTAATACTAAAGCTATAATAGTGCAGTAGTTCATGTCATATGTGCAGTGTTCACAAGTGACAAAAATACCGGAATGATGAGTAATTTGAAGGAGTCTTTTCATAGATATTTGGCCTTATATGCAAACCACCCCTACCTCGGAAATAATTTTCTTACACATAACCTGTCAGAGCTACAGAGCTGTGCTACGAAAACAGGCAGTATAATTGGATGATCTTCCCAATTTTAGAAAATGAAGCCATTTGAACATTTTTTGTGAAAAAATTCGTAACATGACCGATTTTTAAAATCGGCGATAACTCTTCTGAAAATGCAGTAGGCTAAAAATCGTGAAAGGTAGCTCTGGAGAAGGTGAATTCCCATTTTATCTCAAAGTAAAAAGGCCTCCAACAAGGTGGTTTAGGAGATAACATCATTACATCCGTCCACATACACAGACACACACACGTCTCACAACTCCCGCCAAAAAGAACGCAGCAGCATAGTGTACACGTAAGGTGTCTATGACGCAGATTTCGTTACGTCACTGTGTGCGTGAAAGTAAGTATTGTGTGGAGAAACGTCACAGTCTTGTTTTGTGTCACTGAAACTTGCTGCTGCGCGTAGCAAAATCTGCCCCGTCTCATAAAGTTGTTTCTCTATAGAGAAACAACTTTTAAAAAAAAGATCCCATCTGTCAGACAATTTCATTTAGGACTACTGTATATCCATCTTTCATGCCTAACATTTGCAGCATATCACATGCAAGCACAGGTTCACATTCATGGCAATACTTGTGGACCAAGAAAAACGTATAAAATTTATAATATACAGTGGTGGTTACTCACATAATTTCTTCCTTCAGCTGCTGTTTGGTGAAATTCATGGGATGGCTGATGGTGACAATGCCATACTGATCCCGTTTGGACTCTGGCAGGTAACTACGAAGGATCACATTATTGAGTGAGTTCATGTAGGCTATGAGACCTGACCATGCCTTGTTGCTGTACCAAACCTGCAACACATCAGTTAGTTGATTGAAAAATGTTGGTGACGGAAAGATAGAAATGACTGTTACCATTACAGCCTTCACAACACAAAGTAGAAATATTCATATACTGTGGCAACTTGCCTTAGCGTTTTCTTGCACTACAGCATACTTCAAGAAGTTCCCCATGTCCTGGACAAGTCGTTCTGGCAAAATAGAACTCTTGTTGTAAGCGGTTCCTGTGACATCCTCAAGGTTGCGGACAATCTGTGTAGCATTCAGCACTGACAACCGGTTTTCAGCCCCAAAAGAGAACCCCCCGTACCTGCACAGGAAAGATAAAAACACAAGGAAATAAGGCTTCATAAAGGAAGCAATCACAACAGTTCACCATGCATGTGCCACCAATCTGGACTATCTCTCTCTCTCAATCACAACAGTTCACCATGCATGTGCCACCAATCTGGACTATCTCTCTCTCTCAATCACAACAGTTCACCATGCATGTGCCACCAATCTGGACTATCTCTCTCTCTCAATCACAACAGTTCACCATGCATGTGCCACCAATCTGGACTATCTCTCTCTCTCAATCACAACAGTTCACCATGCATGTGCCACCAATCTGGACTATCTCTCTCTCTCAATCACAACAGTTCACCGTGCATGTGCCACCAATCTGGACTATCTCTCTCTCAATCACAACAGTTCACCATGCATGTGCCACCAATCTGGACTATCTCTCTCTCTCAATCACAACAGTTCACCATGCATGTGCCACCAATCTGGACTACTCTCTCTCTCTCAATCACAACAGTTCACCATGCATGTGCCACCAATCTGGACTACTCTCTCTCTCAATCACAACAGTTCACCATGCATGTGCCACCAATCTGGACTACTCTCTCTCTCTCAATCACAACAGTTCACCATGCATGTGCCACCAATCTGGACTACTCTCTCTCTCTCAATCACAACAGTTCACCATGCATGTGCCACCAATCTGGACTACTCTCTCTCTCTCAATCACAACAGTTCACCATGCATGTGCCACCAATCTGGACTACTCTCTCTCTCAATCACAACAGTTCACCATGCATGTGCCACCAATCTGGACTACTCTCTCTCTCAATCACAACAGTTCACCATGCATGTGCCACCAATCTGGACTACTCTCTCTCTCAATCACAACAGTTCACCATGCATGTGCCACCAATCTGGACTATCTCTCTCTCTCAATCACAACAGTTCACCATGCATGTGCCACCAATCTGGACTACTCTCTCTCTCTCAATCACAACAGTTCACCATGCATGTGCCACCAATCTGGACTACTCTCTCTCTCAATCACAACAGTTCACCATGCATGTGCCACCAATCTGGACTACTCTCTCTCTCAATCACAACAGTTCACCATGCATGTGCCACCAATCTGGACTACTCTCTCTCTCAATCACAACAGTTCACCATGCATGTGCCGCCAATCTGGACTACTCTCTCTCTCAATCACAACAGTTCACCATGCATGTGCCGCCAATCTGGACTATCTCTCTCTCTCAATCACAACAGTTCACCATGCATGTGCCACCAATCTGGACTACTCTCTCTCTCAATCACAACAGTTCACCATGCATGTGCCACCAATCTGGACTATCTCTCTCTCAATCACAACAGTTCACCATGCATGTGCCACCAATCTGGACTATCTCTCTCTCTCAATCACAACAGTTCACCATGCATGTGCCACCAATCTGGACTATCTCTCTCTCTCTCAATCACAACAGTTCACCATGCATGTGCCACCAATCTGGACTATCTCTCTCTCAATCACAACAGTTCACCATGCATGTGCCACCAATCTGGACTACTCTCTCTCTCTCTTGATATTATTGACTGGTGTGTTTAAAATTAGCTCCACAATAAAATGAGTTTCACAATCTTTCATCTTGACATATCTGACTTACGGAACAGTCATCAAACTGCCACTTTTACTGCTTCAATGGCATCTGGCTTGTTACAAGTTCACATTTAGCCTTTCATTTATTTGTTGATTGACAAACCTTCTCATCTGGTACTGCTCCATAGTCTTAACGAGCCAGTCACTGATGTTGCGACCAGTCATATTGTAGAGGATGTCGTTGACAGGGAGATAGCGATGAGCTGGGGTCGGCCCTCCCGCACCTGGTCACAATCCAACCTGATAAACTGCACATTAATTACTTCAAACCAATTATCAACAAGTCTCTGAGATACATCAGTGAAAAAACAGATGATGACATTTTCTTGAGTTGCTTCATGCTTAATCAGCTGGCAGGACATTACCCTGAGTACAGCTGTATCCATGCAACAGTTTTTAACAGGAGTGTTGCACAGTCGGCTAATATAAACTTCAGTGACATCAATACACTTAAGAAAAACCCATAAAATCATCCATGAAATGCCAATCAACTCATCACAATGACCAAGCAGTGACTGAACTTTGAAGAGATCACAAGAAAGGAAATTCACCTGGAGGACACCTTTGCCATCCAGTCTGACAGGAACATGATGGGGAGTCTATGGTGATGTTCCCTGACAATGGAGGTTGTGCTGTGAAAGTAGGGCTGCCCCCAGGCAAACAACTGTACCCTCTGCAAAAAAAAGTTATTTTGGACCAATTAATTCTTCTTCACAGCAAACTTATGCATATCAGTCCATCAGACAACTGCTGTTTTTTGTTGTTGTTTTGTGGGGGGGGGGGGGGGATCCATTATTTTCTTTTGCTGTTGTTCTTATTGTGATGCTTGTGTTTATTGTTTTTGTTATTGTTTTTGTTGTGTTGTTTTTTTGTTTGTAGTTGTTTGGTTTTGTTTATGTTTTGTTTTTGGTTTTTTTTTGGTTTTTTTTTTTTGGGGGGGGGACTTTTGTTGGTCTGTACCACTTCAGACATATTGTTTGACAGATCCGCATTGCATCCATGGGAGCCTTAATAGGACAAATGTTCTGGCTGACCGTCAAGCGTAAAAGTATAGGACATTTTCCTCAATATTGTCAACTGTGGCGCAGAAATGGTATGACATACGTATGTCCATCTTCATAAGAAATTAATCTGACATTTTGAAAATGAGTCAATCTATGACTGTTGTCTGAATCCCTGGATCTGAAAGACATCTCAATGTATGTAAGGTTTCAGTACGCGTAAATATGACACAAAAAAGTGTAGCACATGTCTACTGGTACACGTCTATAGATGACATGACACAGATCACCTACTGTATGGTGTGGATGGCAGGATCCATACACCGTGTTCCGTGGTAAGGGGAGCTCAGCAACGTCTTTTCCAGCTGAGTTGCGTGTCCTTCTGTGGGGCTCTCATTGCTGGAAATCAACTATATCCTTAAATCATGGACACAAGCAAAAACAAAAAAAAACATATAGCTAGAATTTCACTTGACTGTCATCTTGCTTTCTGCATTCTGCTGAGGATAAAAATGTAGCCATGCATGAAATATGAGCCGAATTGCTACACAAGCTTGCATGGATATAAGTGTGTATATATACAGCAAGAATAATTCTCAGTAATGAAATTAATGAACTAATTACCTGTAGAAAACATGGAGACTGCTGTTTCCCTTGGGTGGTTCATATATCCATGGCTGAAGTTCACACGGTGGATAGTTAGACAGTGGGGGCTGTGCCATGGAGAAGGCCATGGCCAGGCATACAAACCCAACTGGAAGCAGGAACTGAAACACAGAAACAGTGAAATTTCCCATGTCACATAAAGGCAATACAAATGTTACACCCTACAGCTCCCCTTACCATCATAAGACCAACGGGTACATACTTTCTACCAACGGGTACATACTTTCTAATTCTACCTCTGCGCCTTGTAAGTGGACATGCATTTATGAGTGGATACTGGACTGGATTCAATTGGATATTATACATTTACACCACATGCAAGAGTGAATTTTCAGTGAGTTAACTATGAGTGCTTTACATCCAAACACAGTAAAGAAACAGAGTGAAAGTGTGAGTTATGACTTTTCATAACCCATCCAGTGGTTTACCAGTTCAGAAAAACACAACCATTTACAACACCAGTCAAAGTGAGTCATTTCAAGCATTTGGAACTCATATGTTGGATCACGTGAAAAATGATCGCAAATAAAATCTCTACAAAGTATTTGCGAGTGCACTTTCAATGCCAGTACATGAGTATATGCTTTGACTGACATTCTTAACATCAAGCACTTTCAACTGCCGCATGCATAATTTCTCACAAATCGGTGAGCAGAATTTTGAGGGGGTACATAAGCCACTAGTCATCCTACCAGAATAATAAAATGTCACAGAAAATGTATATTCCTACTAGCGGTACGAGTTTAAATGCTTGTGGTATATATATAAACAGCTTACGTGATTAGTTCTCATGGTAAACCACTCAAACTAATCATGTAAGCTCTATGTTATGGGCATTTCATTTGCTGCAAGCTGAAAACACACTCATATTCGTTAAAGTACAGTACTTGATCTCTCGGTTTGTTATTTTCATATGCAACCCCTATATCCCTTTCTTTACTGATAAGATTACTGAAGACTTTGACGATAATAAAAACACATACCTCACTGACAAATCCCTTCTTGCTACGTCGGACACGGTGAAACCTTTTGAGGAAAAGAGCCAGCATCTGTTGTGAAGCAAGTTCCTTCCCTTTTACTTGCATCTTGCCTGCTCCACTGAGACTGGTTGCTTCAGCCATCCTTGTAGCAGAGCTCATACATTCTGCAAGAAAAACAAATAAATGGTATAGCTATGATGTGTTGGTAACAAAGCCCTCTAATACTGGCACAGGTGACACAGCAAAACCTTAAAAAAGAATAAATGAAATAAATAAATAAAAAAACAGATAGTAAAGTCAATCTTTTGAATCTTTCAAAATTTAGATTTAATTTAGAATTACTCAGTGCTAGGCATGCATTCATCCACCAGGTCACAAAACATCAAAATATTCAGTAGAAACACATTAACACACCAGTGTCATCAGTATCATCCAGCAGGTAATATCCATCCTGTCTGCGCGTCCGGCTGGAGAAAAAGCTGGTGATGCCACGCCTTCTCCTTCGCTGTGGAACTATGCGAGTGAAATGGCCAGCTGAAAAAAAAAAATGGTGAATTTATTGCTTGGAATACAGCAGACACATTAAATGAAAATCTAGGGTCTGATTGCTTGTATTCATTTTTCTGACCCAACCTTGATTGTGGTAAAATCTCTTGGCATGCATTCCTATCCCGTATTTGCCATACGATATGCAAATGACATCTGCACATCAGCCAGTTTCTCTTTTATTATGTTCTCCCACAATCAATGAACTTCATGATACAGGGGTTGCTTACACAAATAACAAACCGAGAGATCAAGTACCATACTTTAATGAATATGAGCTCTAGTGTTTTCAGCTTGCAGCAAATGAAATGCCCATAACACAGCCAGAATGGCAGCTGACTGGTAACTCTTAAGTAATACAGACCCTGAGAATCATTCTCCATACTTTCCACTGGACTTCCATCTCCTGTCCTGTGTGCCGAGTCATTTTCTTCTGTGACTCTCAGAAATACCTGGTGAAAAACACATGTAAAGCATCAAAGATGAGACCTTTCAAAGTTTACCATTTGTCACACACACACACACACACACACACACACACACACACACACACACACACACACACACACACACACTCACACTCCCCAAACAGACGGCCAAAAACATAGTTTTCACCTCCTCCAGACTGGTGTCGGAGATGCCGTAACTGGATACTCCCATGACATCATGCACTTTCTCCAGCTCAGCAAAGAGAGCAGTCAGCTGTCCAGAGTCGGCTGCAGATTCCGGCATCTGGAAACACACCTCCATACTGTTGTCTTCCACCAGCTGGGCCTCCGGCACAAATTTCTGGAGAAGTGTAGTCACTTCTGTTGTAGAGAAACCTGTAAAGATTTTGTAGTGACGATTTTGTGCCCAATCCTCACTCCTATAAAACTCAAAACAGGTTTAACAGAGTGCAGGAAAGATATATAAAGTGAACTTAATTTGCATCAGTTGTGGTTACATGATCAAGTCATTCACATCATTCCAAACTGCACACCTACCATCACCAAAGTTTAAAGGTGTCGCGTAACACAGTTTGCTTGGTTTCTCCTTCTCCTGCAGGTCCACAGCTGATGCTGTCACTGTGCCACTCTCACCGCGCACCAGTGTCAGGTAGTAGCCGCTGCCAAATCGGTCCTTCAGGAAGAGGCTTGAGCCGATACAGCACAGTTTGCCGTGTGAGATGATGGCAATTCTGTCACCGAGCACGTCTGCCTCGTCCATGTGGTGTGTTGACAGAATGATGGTACGGCCTGGACAGTAAAGTTCAACACAAAAGATGAGTTCAGAAGCCGTATGTACAAAACCAGCTGGTACTTTAAAAAGAAAAAAAAATCATGCTGCATCTAAAAATCTGTAAGTACCACTGCAAACGATTCACAGGTTTCACAGTTCTAGGTTTGAGCTGGTTTAAAAGTTCTCACCTTTCCTGAGTTTAAGGAGAAGTTCCCAGATGGAGCGACGAGCATATGGATCAACGCCAGCAGTTGGTTCATCCAGGATGACAGTACGTGACCCACCAACAAATGCTATTGCCACTGACAGCTTGCGTTTCATACCACCTGTCACACATAGAAGGCAGCAATGAAGATGTGGCACCAGACCATGTTAGTCTTTGATAAAAGCACACATGCACATGAACACACCTTACACACGAGCACAAAACAGCAACTAAAGAAAATGGAAAAGATAGCATTCAAAGGTTTTATTCTATTTGACAGCAGGTGAACTGTATGCACAGTTCTGAAAGAATTTATAAAATTAATTTCAGACACAAACCTGATAACTTGCAAGCCTGCTCCTTGCGTTTGTGTGGCAGGCCGACATCTTTCACCATCTGGGTCATCTCATGCTGAACGTTCGCCTCAGACTTGCCTTTCAGTCGAGCATAGAACCAGATGTGTTCCTCCACTGTCAGTCTGTAATTTACAACCAAAGCATAGATTCTGAGGTTCCTATGATTGTACATCTGTGAAATCTTCATGCACACCATGAGGCGTTTCATAAGGGACTGTGTACAACACGCCTTCAAGAATGCAACTTGGAAGAAATCCTGAGTCTGTAAAGGAGGCAGTCATTGAACTGAAGACTCACCTCTTCAGCATTGGTCCATTAAGCATCAGCCTTTTCCCTTAAATTATCTCTCCCCTATCATTCTTTCAAAACCTCTCCCTTATAATTATACACAGTGAGTGCTCAGTTAAGGTGTAACCATGCACTGCAAAAAGTCCTCTTCATCATCATCAATCTTGTCTACAAACAAAGTGAAACTCACAGGTCAAAAAGAACATTGTGTTGTGGACAAACACCCAGTGACTGACGGATCTGGTCCATCTCTGTCTGAATGTTCTTCCCATAGATGTAGGCCGTTCCACTGGTTGGGGGGAACAGGCCAGTCAGGATGGACCTGTGATCAGCATAAGCTTGTTTATGTTACATGAATGGTGTAGGACAAGCAAGAAATTTAAACTAAAGCCAAAGAAAGTCCCTTTCCGAAAGCTGATATGTCTCATTTTGAGAATATCTCCATGTGATAAACTTTCGCTGTTGAGTAGAAGAAAACTCAGTGACAAAACACACTTTTATCAATGTAACTCTCTCTCTCTTCACACACACACACACACACACACACACACACACACACACACACACACACACACACCACAACTAAAGAAGAGAGATGAAGACGAGGAAGAAAGAAAATTAAATCACATACTGAGGGCATATAAGACAGAGCAAGTTTGAAGTCATTGTAAAGTGTAAGCATACTCACATAGTGGTGGTCTTGCCAGCCCCGTTGTGCCCAAGGAAAGAAGTGATCTGTCCCTCGTAGAAGTTGATGGTCAGGTCATCCACAGCCAGCTTCTTCCCGTTACTGTACACTTTGCGCAGGTTACGTACGGCAACACCAACTGCACGCTCCTCTGGCTCAGCCTCCATATCAGGGTTTTGTGCTGTGTGGTGATAACAGTGAGACGATCAACTGATTGCAAACACTCTTTGCACTTTTTGCCACCTTAACACACACACACACACACACACACACACACACACACACAAACAAAATCACACCATCGAAAAGCCGCGCCGGCCTGTACCACAGAATCACATTATGAATTATAAAACAACATATTATTAGGTATGACTTACTGTAGATTTCTCTGAGATCGTACTCAATGTCTGCACGTATGGAGAGTCCGCCTGCCTGTGTGAAACCACACCAATATGAAGGCTGTAACGGAAAATACCACTTGCGAGGCATTCCATACTGGCCTGAAAAATGGAAACAGTGTCAGACACAGATTGCACTTCAGCTCTTACTCCTGAATACCTGACATGAGAAAGTGACAATAAAGATAAGAAGAGGTGTAATGAGTACAAGACACTGTAAATCAAGTTTCTAAAGTAATGAATCTCTCCTGCATGGACAAAGACATGCAAGCACCTCTAGAGAAATTGGACAAAAGCACACAGCATCCATTTCATAGATGAAATGTTGGGGATTCAAATAAAGTTTATCACAATTAATTGACAGCTGTTGTGAAATCAAGCCACCGCAAATCTGACTGTATTTGTTTTCTTATGAAGGGTTCCCAGAGACTTAAGCATCAAGAAGTGCAGCTTGATTAACTGTGGATCTTTACAATGTTGCAACGCAAACACACACCTGGAAAGACAGCCTCTATGTACAAAGTGAGGGTGAGATACACGACCGAGTCCAGCAACATCATCACGATGCATGACTTGAGGTTGAATGAATCATCCGGCATCAGGCTCTCCCCAATGTTGCTCCACTGACACCCCAGTGCCTGCCTCTCATACTCTGCGATGTAAGCGCAGCCAAACCCAAAAGCAATATTGGATGATATGCACTGCAACAGAGCAACACAAGAAATTACCAAGTTTAAATTCAAGTTTTTATTTCTTCAAAATCCCAGGTGAAGGAAATAAAACAACGTAACAGCAAATAAACGAATAAATTGTTAACCTTTACGCATCGGGACGCGAACCGGCTCGCGTCACTCTCAACAGCCGTAGGCACCGAGCCGCGAACCGATTCGCGTCATCCTAAACGGCCAGCAGCTGCATGCGCGTCAGCAGGGAAGTAGGTCACTGGCCAAGCTCGCGATGTCAAAGAGTTAATAAATTAATAAATAAAAAAATGTTAAAAACAAAGGATGAGACAAAGAAAATCACAATGCCAATAACAACCATAAATAAAGTTTAACAACATACAGGGAATATAATGGTAAAAATATATGTATACCGAACTTACACTGAACATTTTTAATGAAGTGGATATGTGCTCTTCCCACTGTACAAGCTGTGTGTAGGGCAGGAAGAGGACGAAGTAGATGAAGCCACCACACACAGCCGCCAGGTTGGCCTTGCTGAAGAACACGCTGATCAGGAAACACTGGGTGATGGTGGCGACAGTGAATGACAGCATGAAGACGAAGATCACCGACACGTCTGAATACTGGAACACTTTCCCTGTCTATAAATTGAAACAACAGAGAATGAGGTTAGTGAAAATTGCAGGCTGCAAACTTTGTCTTGACACTGGGTATCTCTGTGTCTGCGTCTATCCACTACAGCCAAAGAGAAGAGAATTATTTTTTACAATACTTAAGATAGTTCATTAGAAAGAGCAACGCACCCCTCAAAACCCCAACAGAAAAAAAAAAATTCCCACCAGGTTAAAGATCTGAAAATCTGTCCAACATTGAAAGACTTTCTTTTATTCTCCTCTTGGTTGTTTCCAACAGACAATGTGCACATTTATCATTATGGTCCGCATTAAAGACCCCACTGCTACCATTTTTAGGCTCAAAGATTGTTCTGAGCTGTTTGGGTTGTGTCTAAGACACACTACTAAGATACATGCACAGACAGGCTTGCGTTCGGCTGACAGGAGCCAAAACCACAGTAGCCGGTGGCAGTGTCGCGAACAACAATCGACGAACATGGTGGACATTGTACACAGACTGGTGAGTTTTACTCTTTGCACAGCATCAAATATCAGTGTGTTGTATTTGGAGCCGTACTAGTCTCTAAGACAGGCTATTCTGAGCTGACAGGCGCAGTCTCAAATGTCCCAAAACAAAATCCTCCCTATAACAAAACCTTGTAATGCTAGCAATGGCTGCTTTCAATGTTCAGCAACTCCCCTGTATTGTAAGATTTCCATAAACAAACTTTCCAGATGTGAACGAATAAAATCCAAACAGCACCTTGAGCATGACACAGAGAAGGATGACACTGAGGAGCATGAGGACGAAGGCGTTGATGAACCAGGCCACCCAGTGAACACCGTTTCCCAGTCCCATGATCTTCATCACCTCCTTCAGTCGCTGTTCCTTCTCATACACGATGCTCTTGACAATCATGGCCACTGAGTAGATCCAGGCGATCACCATGAACATTGGCAAATTTGTTGAGATCATGGATGCAAAGCTGTGAGATACGGAAAATGTTCACCACATAAATGTCATATACTGGCAGCCACAATAATAAACAAAGAAGCAAACAACTCTTTATCTGTGTCAAAATCTCATTCAAGGGTAAACCTGCAATCTGCTTGATCTTGAAAGGCGTGTGTGTGTTTGTGTGTGTGTGTGTGTGTTGGGGGGGGGGGGGGGTGATAGGGTGGAGGAAGTGGGTAGGGGACACATAGTTGGGGGAGGGGAGTGTTCTGGATTTTGACATGGAAATTCACAAACACAGATAATTTGTGATAAAACTTGCACAATGCATGAGACAGATGGAGGAGAACAGATTTAAAAAAAAAAAACAAATTAATAAACACAGTAACACACCTATCCACTGTCCAGCATGGGTATGGAAACTGCTGTACAATGACCCCCACCTCCTGCGAGACATTGCCCTGCAGACGAATGATGGCATGATCCACCATGTCTTGGATGAAGTCAAACCCGTAAGTTGTATACTTCATGTCACGTACCACCAGTCCCACTCGCGGCCCAGGGCCCCAGGATCTGAACAATGGAGAAAATACTTTAAAATAAAATTTATGGTCAAGGACTATCATCTTTGATGCCTCGGAAAAAGAATGTGTAAATAACTGACAGAGGGGTGGGGGTGGTGTTTGGGGGTTTAACGTCCTTTTCCACCACATACAGGTGATATCAAAGACGGGGCAACGATGAAAAAGCCAGTACAAATATTTGGCTTCAGTTAGGATACGAACTCACGACCAAATAATTGACAGAAGGAATGAGGGTGCTAGACAGGACTCTTTGGTACCATGGCATGTAATAATCATCAAAAGGAGGAACATGTATTTGTGAACACTCACCCCTATGCCCTCCCCCCCCCCCCCCCCCCCCCGCCCCTCCTCCATGAATTAAGCAAGCAAGCTAATTACTTACACATCTCGAGGTTGTCTGGTATCATAGACGTAATCTGAGTTCATTCGGATCTTGTATTTTATCAGGGAAGGCAGTTCTTCACCATCTGTGTCCTTCAAATTTTCAAATACAAGTCCTGCACAAAAGAATTCAAGCTCATTACCAAAAAAAAAAAAAAAAAAAATGAAATGCATTTTTTTTTAACACTTGGAAGTTAAGGTTTTGCAACCAATTTTCAAACTTGTCATTTCAAAACCAAAAAAAAAAAAACCCCAAGAAGATAAAGAAGAAAATAAACGTACAGTATGCTTTGCACATTGCTGAAATGGAAATGAAAAAAAATACCGAAAGTTCAGAAAGTAAGCATTAGCAAGCATTCATCATCATACTCACCTCCCCAAAGTGTGTTGTTGTCAACAAGAGCTAAGCCGTCTCGCACAAGTTCTTCCTCAGATGTGTATGGCAGGAATTTATCAAACCTGAAGCACTGCAATAAAGCACATTATATATAAAGAATACTGGCTTCAACATAATCTCCAACTCAACGCACTAGTAAACTAGCTAGCAGCAACAGAACTAAAAGGATTGTTGCTACAACATAGACTGGACTGTATCTAAACATAAATTGAAAACAAACAAACAAAGAACAACAAAAAAACTCATAAATAAACAATAAATAATAAACTTTAAGAATTCTTTTAAAGGCACAATCTTTATTATTTTTCTGATTGTTCACAGATCGTTCTGAGCTGTTTTTGTGTAGTCTAGCATCACATCACTTAGACACCTGCACAGTGATAGCATCTGCAATGCTGGCACTGAGCCAAAGAAGCGTATACTCACTGACATTGCTAATATGGTGAGTGAGACTCTTATACAGTCAGAACCACTAACACGTGTAAGCAACACTGTATTGCATTAAAAGCTCTACTAATCATCAAGGCAGAGGGTTTTGAGCAAACAGGTGTACCCACAAATGAATCTGAACAAAAAAACAAAAAACGAAGAAAAAGCTGGCTTAGTAAACACTGAAACAGCGTATCTAACGTTCCCATAAGTATGCCACCTGTGTTAATGTTAATCAGTAAACACTGAAACAGCGTATCTAACGTTCCCATAAGTATGCCACCTGTGTTAATGTTAATCAGTAAACACTGAAACAGCGTATCTAACGTTCCCATAAGTATGCCACCTGTGTTAATGTTAATCAGTAAACACTGAAACAGCGTATCTAACGTTCCCATAAGTATGCCACCTGTGTTAATGTTAATCAGTAAACACTGAAACAGCGTATCTAACGTTCCCATAAGTATGCCACCTGTGTTAATGTTAATCAGTAAACACTGAAACAGCGTATCTAACGTTCCCATAAGTATGCCACCTGTGTTAATGTTAATCAGTAAACACTGAAACAGCGTATCTAACGTTCCCATAAGTATGCCACCTGTGTTAATGTTAATCAGTAAACATGCAGATATCTTAGTTCTTACACCAGCATAATCCCGAATGACTTTGATCAGGTGGTCAGCATCAGCTGAAGCATTCCTCCACGTGTACATGGCATCTTCATCCTTGGACAGAAAACTAGCCAGGAAGGTACAGACAGACGAGTTCAGCTGGGGAGGACGACCTTCCAGGTGCTTGTCTGCTGCTAGTCTGCTCCTCAGGCCATTGTAAATGTGGATGGAATTCTGACAAGCTTCACTCGCGGCAAAAACCTTGAAATATACATGGACGGGGCATCAACAAGAGCCTTTTCCCCATCCTAGTGGCCAAGAGACCAGGGTGTGTGCGTGTGTGTGTGTGTGTGCGTGTGTGCACGCGCGCGCGTATGCGTGTGCGTGTGTGCGCGTGTGTGTGTTGTTGGGTTGTAGGGAGAGAAGGCATAGCAGACAAGCTTGAGCACATCTTTCTCTATATCATATGCCTTGCTCTTTGAAAACGGCTCAGAAGTTATCCATAACTCAACAGGAATCAAACAAAACCTTTTTCATCCATGGCAATGGCAACAGAAATTATAGATAACAGATAATCCAGACCTACCCTAAGAGAGTCGACACTGGGACTTGTCTTCAGATAGCTGTGAAGGTGGGCTGAAAAGTTGGTCCACTGGTCTCCAAAGTCCACCAGAGATCCAAGACTCTCAAACGTCCGATTAGCCTGAAACATAGGAAGATGATTAATGTATGGTAATTCAGTGAATGTACTGCTGAAGCTTCTGGTATGAATGGCAACACATATCTGTAATGCTGCATACCACAACTCATCCTCCCAACTTGGTAGACAGTGCTGTTTGCCAGGTAAAATGTTTCCTGTGTTGATCATGCACTGTGGTTTAGCCCTTGGATACACTGATGCAGACTTACTTCTTTGATGATTCGTCGTACAGCAGGTGTGTCAGGTGTGTATGGAAGGACTCCCAGTACAATAGGTTTAACCACATGCCACAGGATCTGAGTATCCTTTGTGCTCTCCAGCGCTTTAATCATCCTCTGGCAGATACCAGCTGACAACAGATATATACATATACAAAACAGAAATAAGACTATGCACACATGCAAGCATCCCCCCCCCCCCACACACACACACACACAAAGACATAGTTGAAGTGAGTCATATTATGTGATACTGGTTGATGCTTTGCCTGGACTGATGACGTGATACACCTGGTACATGTTTTCTGGTCTCCCTGTTTGATAACACGTGGTGGAAAAGGATGTGAAACTCCGATTTACCAAGGGGTTTTCTTTTCCACCAGATTGTTTTCGGGGTACCCCTGAGTAGAGCTACGGCCGGTGGTGCAATCTGTCTTGTAAGTGTTTTCTGGTCTCCCTGTTTGGAAATACATGGTGGAAAAGGACCCAAAACTCTGATTTTCCGGGATTTTTTTTTTCCTGCAGTAATGTTACTATGATCCCCCTGGATACAGCCACCCTGACTGTGATGTGAGCACTCTCAATTATGTTCTCTGGTTTCCCTGTTTGGCATTACCTGGTGGAAAAGGACAGTAAACTTTGATTTTCTGGAATCATTTTTCCGCCAGAACAAGCCTGGGCTTCCCCTGAGTACAGCCACCAATTTTGATCATGATGTGAGAACTCTAAGTTAGGTTTTCATTGTGCACACACATACACTGTTCATTTATATATATGTGACCTTCCGTGAGAAAACCCAGCTTAAGTGCAAATTTTCAATTTTTTGTTTTTGGAGCCATCTTAAAGAAACAGCCTTGCTCTTTACAGCGCAAAAAACTCCTTTTATGACATAATCATAATTTAAGGGCAGAACTACCTGATTTTGGCAAAATCTCAATATTGACTAGATAGCACCCGCTGACCTTTGTTAGCCTCTAGCTCGGAACAGCGGTGTGCGTCTTACGCCGTGTTTTCTTGTGGACGGTCACATATATATACAGTATATAAAAGGCCTTATGGTTTGATGCATGAGTAACTCACAGTCCTCTGTTGTATGTGATCCCTGAGTAGCCTGATGGTCAGTCTTTGGCCTGTTGACACTCTGCTTCAGTGAATCCTGCTCACCAGCACTCAGAGATGGCAGTGTTTTTCCAGGGCCGCAGAACAGCTGTCCTACATCCAAGTTCATATTGTCCCATCCTGCCATGCCTGGAGTGTGTGATGAATTTTCTCTTACTGCTTTTGAAGCCATGGTCAGCAGCTGGGTACTTTCAAGTTGGCTGATCTGTGGGAAACAATACTCAGGTCATTTAAACACTTCATTGTATCATTTTTGTTGTTGTCCGTTGTTGTTTTTGTTGTTGTTTTGTTATTGGGTTTTTTTTCTGTGCATGTTGTTGTTGTTGTTGTTTGTTTTTTAAGTTGTTTCTCTATAGAGAAACAACTTTATGAGACGGGGCAGATTTTGCTACGCGCAGCAGCAAGTTTCAGTGATACAAAACAAGACTGTGACGTTTCTCCACACAATACTTACTTTCACGCACACAGTGACGTAACGAAATCTGCGTCATAGACACCTTACGTGCACACTTTGCTGCTGCGTTCATTTTGGCGGGAATGACGTGTGTGTGTGTGTGTGTGTGTGTGTGTGTGTGTGTGTGTGGACGGATGTAATGATGGCTATCTCCTAAACCACCTCGTTGGAGGCCTTTTTACTTTGAGATAAAATGGGAATTCACCTTCTCCAGACCTATTTTTCACGATTTTTAGCCTACTGCATTTTCAAAAGAGTTATCGCCGATTTTTAAAAATCGGTCATGTTACGAATTTTTTCGAAAAAAATGTTCAAATGGCTTCATTTTCTGAAATTATGAAGATCATCCAATTATACTGCCTGTTTTCGTAGCACAGCTATGTAGCTCTGACAGGTTTTGTGTAAGAAAAATATTTCCGAGGTAGGGGTGGTTTGCATATAAGGCCAAATATCTATGAAACGACTCCTTCAAATTACTCATCATTCCGGTATTTTTGTCACTTGTGCCAACTGCACATATGACATGAACTGCTGCACTATTATAGCTTTAGTATTAAGAATAGCAGAGCTTTTAGATAAACACATTTTTCACATTTCTGCGAGAAGCGCCGGTCAAAAAAGTTCCAATTTTGCAATTTCGTAAGTACAAACCAAGGCACTTAAGTCCACGTTTCATCAGCTCTCTAGATCTTCCAGATTTTATGTCAAAATTAATTCAGTCACGGAAGTCACAAAAGCAACAAGGAAATCACAAGATATGTAGAAGTATCATCTGTCAGACGAGCAGCGTGAGGTTGACGTCAAATGTTTGGTTCACAGACAAAATCTGCAAGTATCGCCACTGCTTCCGACATTTCATCAGCCCTCTAGATCTTCCAGATTTCATGTGAAAAATTATTCAGTCGGAGAAGTCACAAAGCCAACAGGGAAATCACAAGACATGAACAAGCATCCTCAGACGATCTCAGTGCTAGAGGCTGACGTCGAAAGTTTACTTCACGGAATTGACGTCATCTCTCTCTCTCTGTATGACGACCTGCCTGAGGCTGACGTCAAATGTTAAGATCACGGAACTGACGTCTCTCTCTCTCTCTCTCTCTGGGGAGCCAGGGTGGCCGAATGGTAGAGCGTTGGACTTTCAATGCTTGGGCCGAGAGTTCGAATCCTGGCCGCTGGGGCCAAATATTTGTGCTGGCCTTTTTCTCGTTGCCTCGTCTTTGATATCACCCTTATGTGGGGGAAAAGGACGTTAAACTCCTAAACACCCACCCACCCACCCTCTGTCTCTCTCCCTTCTTCCCCCCCCCCCCCTTCCCCGGTCCCACCCCCAGTCACGCGGGTAATCGGTCGAGGTCGTAGAGGATCTAGTGTCATTGGTAGAACTTGGCGAGGGGAGAACCGGCAACAATAACAACAAAACAGACAAAATAAAATGAAGTTTGGAGAAACAACTTTGTAGGACGGGGCCGTTCCTCCTTGTTGTTTTTTAGGTGTCTTCACTTCATTTTGTGACATCAAAAGCATCCATATACCAGAAATCCATCTCACATCATTTATCATCCACGCCAAGCTTTCAAGCCTCTGTGTATTCTCCTGTTGAGATTCAGTGCCTTCAGTCATTCCAAGGTAGTCCATAATCTGCAAAAAAAAAGAAAAAACAGAATAAAAGTAACACGTCTGAAAACAACAACAAAACACCATCAACAAGGAATAAATTGTTGCATCTGCCTATCAGTTTGTCCAGCTACAGAATCCATTGGATTAGATTTACAGAGCACCAAGAGTATTTTTGTCGTTGTTGGTGTTTGTTTGATTTTGTTTTTCAAATAATAAAACAAGGAGGAATGGCCCCATCCCATAAAGTTGTTTCTGCAAATTTGATGTTATTTTGTCTGTTTTGTTGTTATTGTTGTCGGTGTTTTGTTTTTGCTTTTTTGTTGTTGTTGTTTTTGTTTTTCCTCTCTTCAAGTCTGTAAGACCTATCAAAGACACTAGATCCGCTACACTATAGCGGATGTAGAATCTTAGAAAAGAGAGGGATGACGTCAATTCCGTAAACGAAACATTTGACGTCAGCCTCACGCAGGTCGTCTGAGGATGCTTGTTCATGTCTTGTCATTTCCCTGGTGGCGTTGTGACTTCCCCGACTGAAATAAGTTTTACATAAAATCTGGCAGATGTGGAGGACTGGCGAAATGTCGGAGGCAGTGACGATATTTGCAAATTTTGTATGTGAACTAAACATTTGACGTCAGTCTCACGCTAGTCGTCTGAAAGATGATTCTTGTTCATTTCTTGTGATTTCCCTGTTGCTTTTGTGATTGCCCTGACTGAATTAATTTTTACATGAAATCTGGAAGATCTAAAGGGCTGGTGAAATGTGGACTTGAATACCTTGGACTGTACTTATGAAATCGCAAAATTGGAACTCTTTTGACCAGTGCTTCTCGCAGAAAGTTGAAAAAAAAAAAGCTTTATCTAAAAGCTCTGTTATTCTTGATATTAAAGTTATAATAGTGCAGTAGTGCATGTCATATGTGCAGTTGTCACACGTGACAAAAATGCGGGATGATGAGTAATTTGGAGTCTTTTCATAGATATCTGGCCTTGTGTCCAAACCACCCCTACCTTGGAAATATTTTTTTTACACAAAATCTGTCACAGCTGTGCTACGAAACTATTCAGTATAATTGGACGAACTTCCAAAGTGTCGAAAATGAAGACATTTGAACAACCTTTTTGTAAAAATATGTAACATGACCGATTTTTTTAAATGGGCGATAATAAAAATAAACGTTGGTTGTTGTTTTTTGTTGTTGTTGTTGTTTGTTGTTTTTTTTGTTTTGTTTTTTTTTGGGGGGGGGGGTTGGTGGTGGTGGTGTTTGGGGGTTTAACGTCCTTTTTTTGGAGGGGGGGGGGGATGGATATATATAATTATATATATATATATATCATTATTACCCTTGCAGTGGCTTTTTGTACATCAATGCTGTCTTTAAGATCATGAATGAGACTTCTCCTTTCTTCTGGTGTTAATTCACACATCTCTGCCTGCAGGTCTGAGGCATCTGCTCCAAAATGGAAAATTTTCAACAGGACATCCTCTTCGCACATCTTCACATGCATGCTGGCCACAGCTGACTTGTGAGAGGCTGCCATTCTGCTTTCATCACCAAACATCTCCAGCAGAAAAAGTGCAAGGCTGTCTCCATCTTGGCCCCCGAGCTGACAAACAGGAAAATAACAGAACATCAAATGCTGAAAACAAAGACCAACACAAAAAGTCAAATCTAAGAATACATACCAACCTAACCTGACTCGCAGTTTTAACCTCCCTGCAAGGGAGTGATGAGTGAAATATACACAGATATAATTCACTCCAATATAAATAACAAAACAACAAAGAGAAAGAATGAACAAAACAAGCAAAAAGCAACAGAACAAAACCTCACCAACTTTTGGTGTCCAAGTGATGCGACAACTCAGAGTTAAAGCTGAAAATATACATCTGGGCACAGTATATGAATTCACCAAAGCACATGCAGAAAAAGAAAAGAAAAAGAAGAAGATAATAAGCAGCAGCTTTTGCATGATGACCCATACACCACTCACCTTTGAAATGGGTAGTGTGGCATCCAGCAGTGTGTTGATGGCTTTGGAAGTGAGACTGACATTTTGCTGGAGAATTGTTTGGTGCAGCTGCTCTGGGTTCTTCAGGAAACTGGAGATGTGTGGATCACCTGGTGAAAAACACATGAACCTATCGGTGCTGGGTTGGTTTCAATTGCTTCACAAGTACTCTGAATTCTGTGAAAGACCTAGCCTGCCTGAATGTCTCCGAGTTCTCTCCATCTCTCCCCATGAAAATAAACTTGGTGAACAGAAAAAATAAAATCTTGTGTGAACAGATACAAACATTCTAATTCATTCTGGCAAGTTGTGTTTTGAAATTTTTATCTTACAGGGAATGGAGAGTGTGTGGATGTAGAAAAGCAAGCTTTCACACCTGTGCACCTGTCATATTTCGAACCCTACAAAGTCTTATATATACACACATATGGATCTTTAATTCACATTTCATTTCAGATGTACTTTAATGCTGATCTAATGTCACCAACCACTAGTACTAGCAGTTCCCTTGATGATGGCTGTGGACAGTCTGTGGATTGTCTCTAAATCCTCAAGGAAATGTGAGATCTTGTAGTTGGCATGTTTGGTGAGGACAGTCTCAATGTCATCCAACAGTGTGGAAGCTCTGAAATTGTAATGCCGACATTCACAAGCACGCGACAAAAACTTGTAGATTATGGGTGATGCATCCAATTATTGTTAGCCACATCAGGTAGACATTTACTGGCTTCAGGTGAAAATATCTATAGAATCCATTCCCTGAGTGAAAATGTACATGCATGGCGATGCATGTACACATGTTTAAACAGTGCAGCCTTTGGATTATCCTGTTTGAATAACCCTTCAAAAACCTACAACTATCCAAAATATGTAAACCAAAACCGTAAACAGTACACACATGCAGTATGTTTCTTTATACAGCACAGCTGAATTTAAGTTGATCGAATCCGAGATAAACACAAGAGAAAAAGTAAAGCCATAAATCTGATTTCAAACCTACTGTCTGCTGTGCACATTGCACGTCCTGTAAGATCAATCAGTCTAATGAGATTTGCATTGACATGAACAGCCAGTCACACTACCAAATATCTTGAGCTTACACTGATCCTTTGAAGGTGGGAACCTTCCCTGGCATCTCATCCTCTGTTAATGTGCTGTACCAGTCATTGTTGAAGGTACACAAGTATGACTGGAGGAATGGGATGGTGCCTGCCGACGGCATAGACTTCCCAGCAAAATGACCTACATGACAAGGCACAAATTGATATTAGAAAGTCAGGCATACAAAAACCCAACTGCATGTAATATATGGGCCTTCAGAATTTCAAAATGTGCTACAAGTGCGCGTGCGTCTAGACCCGAAGTCTTGCCAAATCGCTGAACGCTTAGTAGAGACAAAGACAGCGGCAGTCCTGAAATCTCATGCTTATAGTGGTTGATTCTGTTGTACAGCAATGTTTCATCCAATCAGAAGGCAGTTGCCCTGAACAAATTTGCCTAATTGTGAGAAGTCTGTGAAAAAAAAATTCAAAAGGCAAAAATCCTGAAAGCAGTGCTTATAATAATGATGCCTGAGTACTGTTTAAACTGATATGTGCATTGTGGGAGGCATGTTTTTGAAAAGTCCTTACATTCTGGTACAGGCTTCCGGGTGTTTGGACGTGACCGCACAGCCACCAGGAAAAGAAAGAGGCCGAGTGGAAAGACAATCTCTACCAGTACACGAACCTGCAACCAGCCCAAAAATCTTCCACTTTTGATGCTTAATCATAGTTGTGTGACTTAAGAGAGCGAAATTCAAAGACTAAGAAGAAAACCATATAGAAAGAAAAACATCAAATAATCTATTTCAGGCACAAAAAGTGTAACTTACTAACTAAATGTTTTTCAAGCACGTCAATTTTATATTTCATCAGTGTATATACATACCCAGTACTGATTTCTGTCTGTCACACACACACACACACACACACACACACACACACACACACACACACTGTATAGAAATCTGTAAACTTAAATTGGTCTTGCTGAATTGCCATGCTGAAAAAGCCAGAGGAAGTGCAGAATATTCTGTTCTCAGCAACACCAGGTTAACTTTTAAACACAATACATACAAACACAATACATACATACAGTAAAAGGCTAACACTTACTGGCTGTCTGCGTCGCAACGTGAAATTTTTCCACACCAGCAGTTTCAACTGGTTCCCAAACCCCATCAGTGGTTATGTACTGCTGTTCACCGTCCGAACTAAAACTGGGTCTTACTGCAGCATTTCATTTTGCATCAAAGGGCAGGTGTTGTAGCATACACTGACCTAGTGACCTGAAATAATTTCAACAGTCAGAGACTGAATCAATACTGACTGTAAACTAAAATATTCAAACTTACAAGCTGGCACAGCTACATGCATCATATGTTCAGTGGCCAGCTTGTCACTAAACTGCCAGCCGGTCTGGTCTATCTCCTAGTCATCTACACATTGTCAGTGAATCTGGGCTTACCAACTCAGTGATTTCAAAGGCGTTCAAATCAGAGACATCCTATCTATGTCTCTGGTTCAAATGTGAAGAAAATGCAACCAAACACACTTTTATCATCCACATCTATGCAACTCAAGCTGCATAATTATGCAGTGCCTCTGTCGGTGTGCCACACACGTACGTGTCGCAGTAAACTGCAGCTAGGAGCTGTTACAGTCAATAGGGGAAGCTGACACATGCATGGCTATCGGCCGGACAAGGAAGTAGCCCTAGGGGATGACCCGAAGCAGCGGCCAGGCCTGTCTAAATTACGTCATTATATTAATCAAACCGGCGGCAAGCATGTGTGGACCTCGCGTCTGTAGTGGTGTTCTTCCTGACGCTGACTGATCGGGAAATACAGGGCCGCTAAGCTGGCAAATTAGTGCTGAGTGTTGCATTATGCAAGATCCCTTATTCAAGCCGAGTATGCCGCCATGCGGTTTGGCAGTAGTGAGGAGCTCCACCATGCATGCAACTGACACCGATCAGTCTGCACAGTGAGCTACCTGCTGGTGTCTCAGTCGCCGAGACATATACATAAGAACAATAAACATGAATACGCCGAAAACGGACAAAAACTGAGACGGCCCATGCTTCTGTGTGCAGATACACACACTGACACACACACTCACCGGCCGCTATGATTACTGATATCAATGTACACGCCGGACCATCGTCTCGCTGCACGCGTCACCCCGGCCTGCCAACAGTAAACAGCATTACTTGTTGAACAGCTGTCCACTGAGAAGCGCGACTGATAACTGTCAGAGTGAAACTGTGACTGACAGAACTGTGAACTTGAACTTGGTAAGCTTAAATACCTCGCCAGGTCTGCTCAGTCAGTGGCTGATCAAGTTCAGCCTGCTATCCCACGCCAGCTTTGCATGGCCAGGTCTCAGTCAGTCACGGCAGTGACTTGAACCGCTCATGCAATGAGCCGGCCCGGATAGATCTCTGCTATATAACTCAGTCCTGCCACAGAATCTGTAATCATCTGGAAAGGTTTTCTTGACACTCAGTGAAAATCGATCTACTGTTATGCCGGCTAGACACTCAGCCGGGCTGCGACCTGCAGCAAATCAATTGTTTCCATCAAGTTACAGTAGAAACCCACTGAACAGAGCTGTGGTCCGAAAACAGTAGGCCTACTGAGTGTCAGTTTACCACTGAGTCTGTGCGCTCCCGCCGCCGGCTTTGTGGCGTAACCCGCTTCACATAATTATGTTATACCCCGGCCAAAACTGACTGGGGGTAGCACTGAGTCCCCAACTGAGTGAGTGAGTGAGTTTTTAGGGCTTAAAGCCGCGCAAGCCACAAAGACTAATTCGCGGCTGAGTGTGCCTGCACTACATGAAAAAAACAAAAATGTAACGGTGGACAAAGGATGCAAAATGGTCTACGGGGCAATATAAACCTAGGACATGCAGGAGACGCTGCACTTTCATGCTAATTTCTCGAACTCCCGGTTACAAAAAAGCGGCGTAGACTGAAAACAAATGACAATTACAACTAGATAAAACAAAGATAAATACTAAGCGCATATACAGCAAATATTGCAACTTATCATCTCCTAGGCGCAATAAACCAGTTCGCAGCATATGCCCAACATCACTTATTCCTAGCCACTGGTAGTGCAGACGTGAGTGAGGAGTTAAAAAGAAGAAATATAGATGAAAGGGCCGAACTTAGAAATCAGCTGAGAGAAGAGAGGAAGGACAGAGCGGCTAAATTCGGGAGGTTTTAAAGAGAAAGATACAGGTGAATGGGCTGGTGAGGGATAGACAGAGAGGTAGGAAGGAAAATTCCTTAGTTGCCAATGAAGACAACATGCCTGGGAGGCAGTTGGAGAACAGACCGCTCCAACACGGAACCTCCCCGCCGTGAGGCGGTTTGGGAAAACAACGCACCAGAGAGGGGTGCGTTGTGAAGGTCTTCAACATGACAGGTGGGCGCTGCGAACAAAGCCCGCCAGGCTGAAGACCAGGTGGGGGGAATCCAGTGAAGTCGGCCTTCAGAAACGACCCTCAGATGTCTCACTGGACCAAGGGTCAGCAGACACCCGCTTACTGACCTCCCCCCGGAGGAGATTTTAAGAGAACAAAAGACAGGTGAATGACCCGAGGGAGGCAGAAATAAGAGTAAAGAAAGAGCACAAGGGGTGGGCAAGCTTGGCGAAATCAGCCCCGCCGCGTGAAGGCGAGCCCATGGGGCCGTCCCCAACTGAACCTGATTAACACTACAAGAGTTTAGACTGTGCCTGCCCAGGTATGGCAGTGTAACTGATTCAGCAGAAGTAATCTGATTAGGAATGCCGCCCGGCACTGACTGACTCAGTTGCCGATCGTCAGACGGTCACAGTCCGTCGCCGAGGTTCAAGTTTACGGTGCCGTAACTGTGACTGACGGTGCCTTGTCAGTGCCTACGGCTTTCGCAACACAGCTAGCGGGACTGGGTGGCTTCTCACTCTCAATAACGTCTATTCCGTTACCCGGCCATGGCTGTAGACCCGACCTGGCGGCCGCGTAGGCCTACACACCGCTGTACAGTTCACGTATCGACCGTTCATTGAGTTCACTGACACACCGCTGCGTGGACCGCTGTGTGCAACCGGCACCGCCCTCAGTGCCCACTCGGCACGGCCCAGAGAGCACGTATACGCTCATAGATACATGCCGGCTCTCTGGTCGACCGCCAGGCCGGCTATCACAGTGTCCGGCCGTCCCGGCGTCAGTGCGTTCCGGCGATTAATTTGCCCGGCCCGTGTGCCATTTGCACCTGTTGTAAGTGCACTGCGACCGTCTAGACAACATAACGACTGCACCACTGCCGATTACCATATGGTAACTGACCTCAACCCTAAATCTAAACCTAACCCTAACCCGCCAATATCCGGCGGCTTACTAGTCACCGGCCCTAAACCGATCTAAGCAGGCGACGCCGCTGTACTCTACTCAATGAGCCGAGCGTGGCTGCGTTGGTATAGTTCGCCCAATTACAAATACGGCCCAAGGGTGCGACGGAACTATACTAACTACTGAGCGTACAACTGCGGGTGTGTGTGTGTGTGTGTGCGTGTTCAGTTGAGCCCCTGCCGGTCAGTGGAGGAATCAGTGGCACCCGGCCGCTGTGCCGAGACCGAGGGAGATGCCGTTGGTCAGTGGCATCCCTGTACCGGGTCCGGCGCTTCTCCGGCTTGGCGACTGACCGGCTGGGAGATTCACATGACCGAAGTCAGACAGTCTCGGTCCCGCTGAGGCGTCTCACGGCAGTCACAGTGAAGCCGTTTGGCATCCCGGCCGGAACTGTCGTCACTCCGAGTCAGTAGTGAGACTTAGTAGGGCTTCGTACGGAGAGTTGAACTTCGCTGAGCAGCGTAAGGGCCGGTGCACACTAGCGTCGGCGCTACATCGCACGCACCACGCGTGTAGCGCCTTGCGTGCCTCAAGCACAGTGAGAGCTCTCACACGTGGAGTAAACGCACGCCGCGTCATCTGGCCACTGACGAGCCAGTGCTTCTGAGTGTGCGATGGAATGCGAAATTAGGGATCTGAAACGTATCATAAACTTCAGGCTGCTTGTTCGCAGTCTGAATAGAGACTGGTGATCGAGGCCACGATAACTTGATAGAATTTAGCTACAACAAACCCGGCTTTGCTGTAGAATGATATCGTAGACGATGAGAGACCCGGCAGTGACAACACACGGCGGTTCGGTCAGTGTGTATAGTTTTATTTACTCCATTTACGTATTTACCGTAGTGTGAGTCAGCGGAGAGTGACACAACAAAACGGCATACCCGTCGACTGTGATATGAATCGAGCTGAAAATTGTAGAGGTTTTCCTGTTCACGATACAGGTCGATGAGGCGAAACATTTCGTCTTCGCGCAATTCCGCCATCTTGGAAGAGAAGAGGATGGCGAGTCAGCCCTTGCTGGCTGGCTCTTCTGATCGGCTGAAGCCACGCTACACGCGCGCGTCAAGCGCGCCGAATAGAACAGTTCCTATCCTCGCGCGACAGAATTTTTCAATCGTGCTACGTCTGTCGCTTCGCGCTTCAAGGGGTTGCATACGTAGATGCGCGACAAAATTTGCTGCACGCGTGGCGCGACAATGTCGCATGACGCCAGTGTGCAAGGGCCTTAACCCACTTGCATGTAAATTAGGCACGTTACGGGTACCATTAGCTAATCGCAGCGCGTAAGCAGCTCGCGGCCTCTGCCGTGTGAGCCTAATTTACACTGATGTAAATGGGTTACGCTGCTCAACGAAGTCCTCCGTACGAAATCCTACTAAGACTCACTAGTGCCGGCCGTCAGTCTCTCACTGACTCGGAACCGCACAACTGACTTGACGTGGACTGATCATACATGTCAGTATCGATAAAGACCATGGTACCATAGTCTTTGGTATCATTCTAACTGAGTTTACGGACTCAGCTGGAAAACTCAGTGGTTAGGATCAGCCACGGCAGTCCGGCGCGGGCGCGACCGTGCCGACCGTGACCGCGGCGGTGGTCAGTCGGGCTGCCGGCCGCCGGCCGGCCCGGTTACTGATTGAGTAGTCATGTAGGCCCCCGGGATCCGCCGGGATCGCCGCATGCTCGACACAGTCAGTGATACTCAGTCTTGCTTCCAGATTGTGATAACTTCAGGCTTCCGACCTATCCCTACCAAACCAGACTAGCACGACAAACAGTACAACTCAATAACAGCTGCATGGAGGCCAAATCCTTGAAAACAGACGTATCCGGTTGAAGACTGCTAGGGGACAGAATCGATTATGTAAACGGTTTCCGTCGCGGTTAGACGTTGTCTCCCTTGGTACGCTTACCTGCTCTCCACAATGAAACAACCATGACACCAGTGTCCCCGGAACTGTTTTTAAATGGAAATACATGTACCTACAACAGCGGTAGTATCTGCGTGACATAGTGACAACTTTTAGAAGTAAAAACAGATTTAGACAGACGCAACCAAAACTACTCAGTCACTTGAAAACGAATAAATTTTGGCGGTCGGAATTTTTTTTTTTTTTTTTTTAACTGAGGTAGTGTCAGTTAAAACTTTGGCTGAATGCTTATTTTCTTTTTTGTTTCAGAGAATTTAACAGAGTAGAGCCGTGCAGTTGTGTTACTTGACTACCTTATTCACTGACCCACACCGGAGACTTGCGTTACTGTGTGAAAAAAGTATTTTGTGCATTACCATCATTTAGGCTTTTTGTTGGAGTAGCTCACAGTTAACTACATTAAAATTTTTCCCTCATAATCCCGTGAGCTTTGGAGCCGAGGGCAGAAGTCGTGTGGTAAAGGACTGAAACCACTGCACTCGACGCAGCAATACTGAGGCTGGCTGGCGGTTTGTGAGATTATCGCCCCTCTTCCACCACAATAGGGTTAAAACAGACTGGGTAAAGGGGAAAAATCCAGGTTTCCCCCACCTGTTTTGCGGAGTAATGGCTTGAAGCTGCTTGAGGAGTTCGTATAGTTTCCGCGACTGACGTACCCTGTCGGGAAAAAACAGTGGACATTTGGGGCGGTCGGTGGTCCAATGGTAAACACTCTGCCGCCATCAGTGCGAGCAGTCCCAGCGGTGGCATTGGATTTGTCTTCCTAGTACAGTGTACGTGGTACCGTTCGTTGGGGATTCTCTCCGGGTACTCCGGCTTCCTCCCTGCCTCTCTGTTTCGGATATTTTCAGCCCTCAAAAATTATAAAAATAAATGTTAAGTTCTAAATTCCGAAACCTGATAAGCTGAGCTCACCCTTCGCACCACTGACATGATTGTTATGCGTCAATGTCCTGTGTGTGAGAGAATGCGTGTAATTCACTTGAGCGTGCGTGTTGGGTTTAGTAGTAGTAGTATGATTATGATTATGATGCTGCTGATGCTGCTGATGAAGATGATGATTATGATTATTATTGTTGTTATTGTTGTTGTTTTTGTTGTTGTCGATGTTGTTGCTGTTGTTGTTGTTGTGGTTACATTGACCATAAATTTTGCTGGGGCATCACAAGTGGGCCACGCTGGACGGAACACTAGGGACGAGGACTACTAACATCATAATTACTGATTGCAGCCCACTTGACATTCACTTTAGGCACTTCATTAAATCAGTAGGACGATAAATTAAATTTGTTTTCGAAACACAGCCGACTTGGATGTGAGTGTGGCAGATGGTAGGAGCGATACCGTAAGTGGTGAAATCCGTCCTCCGCTGTTCGGCCCTTTGTTTTGTAGGCCGGTACTGCTATGCCTGTCTGCTGTGATGACGATTTGGTGGTATAGTGTATAGTACTGAAGTTTACATTCCATAGTGGCCACTCCTCGGTCTTTGGTTAAATGTGTTTGACGGACGTGAGAGGTGGGGAAGGGGACCGGGTTGGGGGGGGGGGGGCAGTGGGGTGTGTGCGTGTGTGGCGGGGGGGGGGGGGGGGGGGCAGTGGGGTTTTAGGGGGTGCGTTTGCGGTTGGGAATGTGTGGACGAGATAGGGGGATTTAATAAGTGCAACTTCTTGTAACCCTTATTTTTGGTTTCGTTTTGTTTGTTTGTTTGTTTGTTTGCGTGTTTTGTGTTTTGCATTTTGTGCAGAGTGCTTTGCGTTTGTTTTCAATATTGTTTACCGTCGGTCAAGGCAGCATCTTGAGGCACGTGCCGTGACGTCAGACAGGTCCTTGACATCGTAATCATCGTTTCAATCACGTTTGTACTTTCTTCTTCATCCGTCTCTTCCCTCACCCTCGACCCCCCCCCCCCCCCCCTCCGACCTGGGTCACAAAAGAGCATCTACTCAGTCTTCTCTGACGTCACAGTTGTCCTGTCCTTAAACCGCTAGATGTCACTGACGAATGAGAAGACATTTTAACTGCTCTCCTGGTCGCGGGTTTTGCATTTCACATCATGATGCATTTTAAATGTTTTGTTGTAAGTGCACCTGAACTGCAGAGCGAACTTTCTAAAAAAGACGAACAATAAAACCAAACGACGACAACGACGATAACAACTGATGACAAGCACATACAAGCACACACCTAGAAACCGATTATACCGATTGATGAGCTTTTATCTTCACTGAGTCAAGTTTTTTCCCCCCTCCACAGTAATTAATTACAATTCATGAGGATAAAGAGTGCTGCAGCTCTCTCTCTCTCTCTCTCTGAGCCTCTGTGTGTGTGTGTGTGTGTGTGTGTGTGTGTGTGTGTGTGTGTGTGTGTGTGCCAGTGTGTGTGTGTCACTGTGTGTGCTGATTAATGGCTACGCGGCTCAACATACGCGTGACGCCCTACCAGTTGTAACCCTGCAGATGCGGACATTAGCGTGTGATTCACGTAGTCGTAATCCGGCTGCAAGGTGAAAGTCTGAGCGCACTTTTAGTGCATGATGTCTCAAGTTACGTCACGGAATGTTCTAGCTGGCCAAAAAAAAGTGCTATTCCGCAATCGCAAGACCCGCTCTGCCCGCCGAGCGTGGTAACCCGTTGAAGGAAAAGTATGCGAGAGAGGACACAGCCCAAGTACGTGGAATGAGGGGTGCACTGACTGAGGGTGTTGGCAAGTTCAGCTGCGCAATGCTGATTCTTTTGCAGTGAACACGCGATAACTCTGACTGAGAAGCCCATACAAAAATCACGTTTTTACTTGAAATCTTCATATCGCTAGGAACCGCTTCAAGCCACCATTCAAGTTATGCAATCTGCAGTTGTCTCGGGCCCAGCGGGAAAAGCCCGCACCTTGTGTAAAGGCGCGTCTTAACTATAGCCGAAGAAGTCCTCGGCGATGACAACCGAACTTCTTCGGCTTCATTCGGCGTGGCCTCCACGTACTAACTAGGCGTCAAGCATTCGTGACATGTGACCGAAGGAAAATAGCAATGGCGCCGATTGTGAGCTTACCAGTGAAGTGCGTCTCGTAGCAACTGTAGCTGTTGAGGGAAATCAAGGGGTTACTCGACAACATGGCTTTACGCATTCAAAAGAGCACTATCTGAACTAATCAATGTGACCCAACTGCACCATGAATTGCATTAAAAACCGAAATAATCACCAACGAAACCACTGAACCGACAGACAGTTACGAGCCGGTACACCGGCGTAGCAGACGGTCACCAGCACACGGCGGAAGAAAAACGTCATACCAACAACAATGTCGCGGTTTTGCATCAATTTTAGCAAACAAAATCAAAATTCTACACTACCTCAGTAATCAGAGTGACGCAAGTGAGCCATGAAAGTTATAGATGCCTGAAATATCAGCGACTAGAACGTTGACTCGGTACTCATGTGACGACGCGGCGACTGAGCCTCCACGCGAGCAGACGGCGTTAGCATGCGAAGCAAAAACGCTGTAATTACAGATATTTCGCATTCTTACTTCACCTGTAACATTGTAAGTCAAATGTACACTATCCTTACTAATCAATGTATTCCAGCAGCACCAAGAAACTTCTTCATTGCCGAAATATTAATGCTTGTAACTTTGAACCGACACCGGCCATGTGCGAGCGCGACCCTCCGCCATCTTGAAATCAGATAGCTGGCGAATCTGGACCAGCCAATCAGATAGCGTCTGGCGAAATCATTCGGGGTTGATCGCGAATGTTCGCATAACATGTTGAGCGAAGCCCAAACAGCCCAAAATCGCTTCGCGAGGCCCCAAAATGTTTCGGGCGAAGCGTGTTTTGTTCGGTCTTCGGGGTTGATCGCTATAGTTAAGACGCGCCTTAAGGGCCGCTGCTACACGTTGCCAGGATTGGTACTTCAGTGCAGGGCTGGCAACGCTGGCAACCCTAACAGTGGCTTGAGGTATCTTCTGCTGGTGTGCAGTGGCCTTTTCTTTTTAATCAGTCTCAGTTATCATATAGTGGGCAGGAGGGGGGTGGGGGGTAAGGCTTGGGCTCTGAACAGATAAGTACGCTGACATGCTAGCACATACGAGAAGTGGCATGGTGTCATACTAAGTGAAAGTCCTTTGCATCGCAAAACACAGTTACTGGACCGACAATCCGTGACAAGTGATGTCCCTTCATACGGAGGAGTAGTGTCATTGTTTCGGTAACTGTACAATGAAGATCAGTTCTTACGTTCTTAATATTTTCACAGGCAGTGAGAAACGTGTGTTGGAAGGGACGAAATGAGCAACATATTCAGGATAGAAGCAGGATGGATTACAAAAAAGCATTTGAAGTTACCGGCTAAGGTAATTTCGGTGCCATGTTGAAATAGGAAGTGCAAAAAAATCAACACTCGGAGAACCATATGAAAGAGGCGATTTAACAAACCAAAACAAAACAAAACAAAACAAACCGCAGCAACGTTGCCAAATATTCATTTCCTCTTCAGTGGTGATGCAATGTTTCCATTCCCATGTTCCTGCCATAGATCTATAAGCAGCGGTCGGTATTAAATGTTTCAGTTCCCATGCCCTTCTATACGCCTTGCTGTGTTGACCCTGGCTCATACTGACCGCAAAGTGCCAAACACGACAGCTTCAAACATTGCACGGACAAACACTTGCTCTCTTGTATCCGGTGAAGCTTGGCTTTTTTGGCCGCTGGTCAAACCTGTGTTCTTTATCATCACGAGGGACGGAAATCATGTCTGCTTTCATCTTCCTGTTGTTATTTTTTTTTTTTTTTTTTTTTGCTGTAGTGGTTGCATGGGTATTGGAAAATCGGGGTCGCTGTGGGCAAAACGGCGTCATTCGAGTTTTGTAGACCAAGTGAAAGAACTGTTCTGCAACGTTTCCGGGCCTGTGCCATTGATGCTATAGTTGTTTTGTATCTTCACACACACACACACACACACACACACACACACACACACTGACGCGGAGAAGCCGGGGTGGCCGAGTGGTAGAGCGTTGGACTTTCAATGCTCGGGTCAGTCGTGAGTTCGAATCCCGGCTGGGGCCAAGTATTTGTGCTGGCCTTTTTTCTCACTGCCCCGTCTTTGATATCACCCTTATGTGGTGGAAAAGGACGTTAAACTCCCAAACACCCACCCCACCGACCCGTACTGACGCACAACGCACACAAGCACGCACGCACGCACGCACACACACACACACACACACACACACACACACACACACACACACGCACACACACACACGCACACACACACACGCACACACACATCGGCATACACACACTGACACCGGCGCTCGCGCACACACACCCGGGAAACAACAATAAACTGACACCTGACTTGACCCACATTCAAAAGTAAATCGTGTCTTCTCGATGCGTAGGCTTAGGGGCGGGCTGTATCGTGTCACACTCTAACTGCGTGTGGATGAAGGTTAGTGTGGTCAAAAAACAAATCCCCGGATGTCCAGTGTTGTCCACTTGGCACACTGCTGCCGGTGAATCCAAGCAGGACAACTACCGTGTGATCTCCCCCTTGATGTGTTTCCTGCCAACACCAGGGGGCGTTGATCTGTGTATTTAATTGTGTACATCACACGGTGAGATTCCGTGGTCTCAGATACACCTTGACCCTGACCAGGAGCCTCTGATGACTCTTCCTGCCTTGAACTGTGGGCCGGGGTGACCTTGAGAGGAGCTGAAGCGACACCTAGTGTGCGAAAAACAAAGTAGACATTGTCTGTAAAGAAATGACACGTCAGTACAACCCCATTGTTTCGCCTTCACTCAAATCCTACCGAGTAAACTTTTGGTTGTGCACCAGTGACCTCACCAAAAACTTGAAATCTTATGTACGGTCTGGCGGCATGGATTTAAACTTGGCTTAGTGGGAGTGTTGCACTTTGATCATGTATGTATATGTGTGTATGTACAGTGTATATGTATTATATATATATATGTGTGTGTATGTGGGTATGGATATGTATGTATATATAAATGTAACATTTCCAAGTGAGTGTACGTATTATTAATTTCTTTGCTTTATGTTTTTCTTTTTTGTGGTTTAAGTTTCTGTTTTTGTTTTGTTTTGGTTTATGGTTTGTTGCTGTCGATGCTTCTGTAACTTCATGTTTTTTACAGGCAGGGCTGTTAACCCTACGCAAACCCGTTTAGCCTCTTGGAGAGGTGGTCCACATTCGTCTGACCTCTACCCTTCGACCTGTGTGTGTGTGTGTGTGTGTGTGTGTGTGTGTGTGTGTGTGTGTGTGTGTGTGTGTGTGTGTGTGTGTGTGGCTTTGTTTTGCTTTGTCTAGTTTCAGAATGTGTGTATATTCGTTCTCCGCCTTATAGTGAACATTTATTATGGACGGAGTAATTAATATTCAATGCCCCTAGGGGGTCCTGAATAAATTCTCCTGTATCTGGTACATCGGATCAGAAGACATCTTCTTCTTCATTATACATTATACCCGTGCTTGTTGCGGCAAGAAGAGCCGTCAAGGAACCTGTCTGATTTTCGCACTGCGGCCATACAGGGCCAAAACCGGCCGAAAAAGAGCCAAAAACGTGGAATACTTTTGCGCGGTACGAAATATGTTAAATTAATAACACACACACACACACACACACACACACACACACACACACACACACACACACACACACACACACACTCGATATGCCTGACCGCGCGTCGAAAAAAAAAGTCGGTCGGACATACAGTTCAAACAGATTTGAAGTTACCGTACCAAAATCAAACTCAGTATCCACACACGTAAAACAAACAGCCGGGATTTGCACAGGTGCAAGATACCTACAGTCGAACCTCATCATCATCATTAGCTTGCTTTACGTCCTATGGCTTTTGGCCCTTAAGGACAAGTTGTTCCTGGCGTGTGTCTTTGGCTGCTTGGCTAGGCGAGTGTCTTTGGGGTGTGTGAGGGCTGTTTTGCTTAGCTTTGGGCGACGTCAGAGGATCTCTGCTTGGCTTTTAGGTGCCTGGTCTGGGTTTGTTTTTCAGTGCCTCAGTCTGTTCTGTCATCCGTACTTTTGCCTTTTAGATTATCACTGGGGTGTCCCCTCGCTTTTGGTTTTAAAACCATTTTGTCAGATCTGATCTGACGATCGCGTCGGCCAGGGTTCTCATTGGCCTGTCACCTAGGGTTTGGTGTGACCTGAGGAAGTCTACCGTCTTCAGTGAGTATCTGTCTCTCAGGTCCCAGACCGGCTGGAGGCTGGCGGGCAGGCCATCACAACCGTTTACAATGTGACGGATGTCTGGGGGCTGCCCACACTGGCAGAGGTCGTTACTCCATGTGTGTGCGCAGCACAGTGTGCGTATTCTGCAGATGATTGCAGAGTGTCTGCGCGGGAAGAATGGCACGTGGTTTTGGCCACCCGGGAGGTGGACCCAGCCATTTTCTTCGCACAATGCACGGAGTCTCCTCTCTCTGAGAGTGTGGGCCGCTCTTTGTATCTTACTTTTTACTTCACTGAGTGTCTGGAGTAGTTTTGCTTCCATGCCATCGCCGGTGGCGTCCCGGGCCGCGCGATCGGCCAGCTCATTTCCTCTGATCCCGCTGTGGGAGGGTAGCCACATGAGGGCTAAGATGGTTCCCTTCGTGATGATCTGATGGGCCAGAAAGAGGATCTCGCTTTGTACATCACTCCTATTCCTCGTGCCCCCTCTCTCTAGGGCTTGGAGTGAAGACTTGGAGTCGGACAGAATGACCACCCCCAGCGGGGGGTTTGGCATGTCGTTGACAAACGTGCAGGCCATGAGGATTGCATACATCTCTGCTGAGAAGATGCTTAACCCGGCGTTGAGTTTGTAGCGCCTTGTGATTCCAAGGTCTGGGATCACGAAGGCGCACCCAACCTCTCCTGAGTCTAGGACAGAGCCGTCCGTGTAGATTTTCAGGTGCTGGGAGAAGCGCTGTTCGATCTTCTCTCTTGCCAGGGTTGTGGCAAGAGCAGAGTCTGCTTTCTTTGACGCGCCTTCAGCATAGCGGTGTTCGTACTCGGGCTTAGCCAGCTCCCAGGGAGGAAAGACCGGCTTGGGGGTTTGTGCCACCTCAGGTTTCGCTCCGCACTCTGACCAGATGTCATTTGTGTGCTCCGCCATCGGGATGGTCGTCCGATATATTCGTGGCGCTTTGACTTCCAGACCCTGCCGGATCAGGGTCTCCTTGGTGACTGTCTCTGTGAGACCATCTCCCAAGGTGGTCTCAGTAGCGTGCATGGCAGCCTGGAAGTTGGCACACCTCCTTTTGCATTCCTCCCTGAGTGGTAGCCAGCCTGCTTCCTGGTATACCAGGTCGTTTCTCGCACTTTTTCTAGCACCAATTGCCGTTTTCAGGGCTGCCAGTTCAACTCGTTCAAGCTTCAGATATTCGGCTTTCGACAGTGCGAAGAAGGCTTCGCATCCGTACGTGAGGCGGGATCTCACCAGAGCGTTCGTTAGATGGATGAGGCTGCGTGGTGTTGCCCACCTCTCGGCTGACAGGATTTTGATCAGGTTCACTGATCGCGCAGCTTTTGCGGTTAGGTTGCTGATGTGCGGCTGCCACCGCAGGCGTTCATTCAGTGTCACTCCCAGGAACTTAGCCTCGCTGCAAGGCTTGATGGTCACGTTCCCGATTTGTATGGACATGGCGTTCTTCGCTCCGTTTGTCCTGGAGAACACCACGAGTGATGTTTTCTCCGGGGAGAGCTGGAAGCCATTCTGCCCCATGTAACCCTGGATGTCATCCACACACGACTGAAATTTGGTCCGCCATCTTTCGTACAACTTTTTCATGAAAGCTGTCTTTCCTGGCAACTGAGTGGGCAGCTCAGTCCAAATGGCCAGGTCATCTGCGTACAGTGACATTTTTATGTCCGGCCTGCCGACCTTGGACTCAATGTCGTGTAGCATGACTGAGAACAGGGTAGGCGCAATCACGCTGCCTTGCGGGACGCCCATATCGAGGATGTGCTCATCCGACAGGGAGGCTCCGACTCTCACCGAGATCCTCCTGTCTGCCAGGAACGCCTGCACAAATTGGTACAGTCGCCCGGAGATGCCAATGCTGCTCAGTTTGTCTAGAAGCTTGGCATGCCACACTGTGTCGAACGCGCGCTTGATGTCGAAGAAGGTGGTCACCACTGAGTGTTTGTTGACCATTGCCTTCTTGATCTCACTGGTGAGCCTAGCGACGTGTTCCATGCAGCCTCTTCCTTTGCGGAAGCCGGCCTGGCACAGCGGGATTATGCCATGCTTCTCCAGATGGTACTCTAGTCTGTCCCTGACCAGCCTCTCATACACCTTCCCCAGGTGGGATGTTAGTGCGACCGGGCGGTAGCTTGTTGGGAGGTGGGGCGGCTTGCCATCCTTGGGGATGGCCACCACTACAGCCTTCTTCCAAGCCTTGGGTATCTGACCAGAGTCCCAGCAGGTCTGGTAGAAGCCCAGAAGAACTTTGACCATTCTGTCTGGAAAATGACGAATCATCTGGTACGAGATTGGGTCATGCCCGGTCGCTTTGCCTTGCGAGCCGAGGCTGCCAATCGCCGTCCGTAGCTCCTCTAGCGTCAGGTCGCCGTTGAAGGGAGCTTGACCGTCATTCTCCGACTTCTCAAATCTCTGTTCCTTAGTCCGCCGGTATTCTCTCATTTCTGGGGGGAGGTGTTCCGTTTGACTGGCCTTGGCAAATGTCTCGGCGAGAGCATCGGCCTTTTCTTTGGCAGTCTGCGTCTTTTGGCCATTGACAAGTAGAGCCCTTTCTGGCAGGCGGCCCCTTCGCCTGTGAGCGCGTATCCTTCTCCACAGCTTGCTGCTGTCCTTGGGTTCCTGTACCTGTTCTGTGCAGAAGCGTTCCCAGTGTTCCTGTCTGGCTTTTTCAGCAACCTCGCTACAGTGAGTGGTGGCTGCCCGCACCAGCTCTCTGTTTTCCTCAGTCATATTTCTTTTGAACGCTCTGAGGACCCCGCCTTTTCTCTGCTGTGGCTTCTTCGCATTCCGCGTTCCACCAACCACCTATCAGCCGGCCTCCACCGGAGGGCTGTGGGCGTGACTGTGGGATCGCAGCGTTGGCTGCGGTGAGGATCATGCTTCTAATCTCCTCGTATTTCGAGTCTATATCTTGGTCAGGGCCGTTGCGGTTCATGTGTTCGCATTCGGCTTCCAGCAGGGTTCGGAACTTCTCCCAGTCTGCTTTGTCATATGCATACTTTGGGTCGGAGTTGACCTCCACCTCCGTGGGGACGGCCTGGTCCAGCGTGATGTGGATTGGTAGGTGGTCTGATTGCATATTGTCATCTCCAGTCTCCCAAGTAGCCTCTAGGCAGAGTGCTGGGCTTGCTAGTGTTACGTCAATTGCACTGTTCCTTTGCCCGCTTTGGCCGATGCGGGTCACTGAGCAGTCGTTCAGTATGCTCAGATTAGATTCTAAAACCGCGTTTGCCAAGTGTCCTCCGCCAGCCGTTGTTGCGCCTGGATCCCAGAGTCTGTGGCTGGCGTTGAAGTCGCCGGCCACCACCCAAGTTCTCCGTGCATCTGCTGTCCTCCCATCCAGATTTCTAAGCCAGTCGCAGGCACTCCCATCCGGTATTCCGTCTGGGTAGTACACGTTTACTAGCGTGAGCTCCCTTCCCCCTGATAACGAGGACTGTCAGGCTTCTCAGGTTGAGCCGGTAGTCTCCAGGGGTTCTGGGGTTCACGTGTGTCAACGGGTCAGCATCCACATATGATAGCCGAGAGCTGACATACGTGGCAACCATGACGCGCCCTTTCTCCATGTCCACAGCCGGAGGGTAATAATACCCATCCAGGTGAGGGAGAGCCTGAAGTCTCACGTTCAAGGACTGCAGCATGAGGACGTCCACCTTAGGTTTGTCCTGCAGGTATCTGCGTAGGAAGGGGGCCTTCCCGGTCACAGATCTGCAGTTCCACTGCAGGATGGACAGTCCCCTAGGGGGCGTGTCTGGATTACTGCCTCCCTTACTTCTGTCCATTGATGAGGGATGCAAGGACCTGCTGGATCAGGGTCACGGTTTCAGGTGAGAGGGGCTGGGGCGACTGCACTTCCCGTTGTGCCTTATCTTCCCTGAGTGACCTGATCTCGTTTTTCAGGTCTGAGATTGTAGCCTGGAGGTTACTGAGTAACCCCCTCAGGCTCTCTACCTCACCACGGAGACGGGTATTCTCCTCTTGGAGATCCTGCCTTCCTTCAGGGTTCTCCTGTGGCTCGGGTTGGGCTGGGTCGCAGTTCGCAGTGTCTGGTGCCTGCGGGCGTTTGTTTGTGGTCTTGGCCGCCACGGCCGACTCTCTTCTCTGTGCAGTGATCACAGCGGGCGTCACTGGCTTTTTGGCCTGAACAGGCTTGCCGAGGTCGAGTTTCTTCCTCGGGGCCGTGTTTTTTGGGGACGGCTTCCTGCCTCCATCCAAGGCCGGGTGTCTTGGTGATGGCAGGTGCCGGGGCGGTGGACTGTGCCGTTTTCTGGGCGACAATCTTTCCCGCTTCCCGCATCGCCTGGGCTCTGGGCATGTAGGCCTGCGCCCTCAGTCTGTTTGCCAGGCTCCACTGTTTCACAGCGGGGCAGCCTCTGTATGCGGCCGAATGCGCACCCTGGCAGTTGGTGCAGCGCTTCGGGCCGTTACAGTTTTCACTTTTGTGGCCCGCTTTGCCACAGGCGGCGCAGACTGTTTTTTTGGCAGGACAGGCCTTCTGCACATGGCCCAGGCGATGGCACCTGTAGCACCGTTGAACCTCGGCCACGTATGGTCTGAGCCCATACTCTTGTCTGTTGATCACAAGGTGATCGGGCAGGTTGGTCTCGGCAAGTGTGACTTTCACTGCCCGAGACTTGCTCCCATCTTTTAGTGTGAGGCGTTTAACAGCCACTACTGTCACATCAGACTCGATGGCGAGTCTGATCTGGTCTTCTGTGGCGTCGGGGTGGACTGACACCACTCCTTCCACTTTGGGTACCGGGACGTACCCGCGCACACTCACTGGCCCTATCTTAGTGACCAGGGCTAGTCTTTCCTGCTGGCGTTCAGAGGAGCAGCCCACCAGGTATCTGGCTTTGCTTAGGGGTTTGAGGTGCGTGACCACCCCATACCCTGCTTCTCTGATTAGGCCTGCCAGCCTAAACTCCAGACCGGCCAGGCGCGCTGGTTCGGTCAGGATCATTTTGTCTTCCAGTATCACGGGATACTGACAGAAGACTGGGGCCGTTTCTGGTCCCCGCACTCCCCTCCTTCCATGGGGAGCTGCCCCGCGCGCTGCTGCTTGAGCGTAGGTCATTTTGTGGGTCTGGGTGGCCTCGGCCTCCCTTTTGCTGTCAGTGGCCTTCTTGGCCTCTGCCTTACGGCCAGTCTGGTTGGCCTGTGTATCGTCGATACATGGGTTGCCCAGACTTTCCAGATCCGATTCGTGGTCTAGCTCCCCCTCCGACGAGGAGGAGCTGTCGCTCAGCTGGGAAGGGGATCCTAGGGCCCTAGGGATGCTCCCCATCCGTGGGCCAGTCTTGGCCTGTCGCCTCCTGGCACGTTTGCCAGTTTTCTCATTCTCCCCTTGCGGGGAGTTCCGCCCTCTTTTGCGTCTCTCCACCTTTTTGAAGGATGGGGGAGACTGGGCGTCGTCACTCGTAGTGGCGTTTTTCTCCGCCACTGTCCCTGTCGCTGCGGACAGTGCCCTCCATTTCTGGCCTAGGGCCGGCCATCCTTCCTTGGTTTTTTAGAGTGCCGCCGAGGGGCAGGCACTCAACTGCACACAGAGCCTGTGCAGTGACAGGCCTCCTTTCCCTGCCGAGAGGCGGGCACTCAGACTGCACACGGCCCGTGCAGTGGTGGGCTGGGTCAGCACAGTGCTAGAGCACTGTGCAGAGCGCTGAAAGAAAGTGTGGATTAATGCTAAAAAATAAAACGATCACGGGTTGAGAGAGAGAGAGAGAGAGAGAGAGAGAGAGTAGTCAAAAATCCAAGATGGCGGCAGGACTGGTCCTGAGAAGGACAAAGGCCTGACGTAGGTCCAACGTTCGCTGTGGGCGCCGAGTACCGTGTACTCAGCGCTGGTCTCTGCGCGGCGTGGCTCGCTCGACTTGGCTGGCTGACGCGGGGCGTCCGTGCGGCTTGGCTGCTTAGCTGCGACGTCTGCTCTGCTCGGCTGCTGCTGACAGTCGAACCTGCCATGGCGGTCACCTGTATAAGCCATGCCACTGTCTAACTCGGTCACCCCAGAGGATCCCCGAGCGTTTTCCCTCTATATATGCACTGTATAACCAGGTCACTGTCTAACGCGGTCGTGCCACCTATTTTGGCAGTCCCAAACGACCTTTCACACTGTACAAGGCAGTCACTTTGTTGTGTAGTGACCGCCTTCGGGCCCCTGCTGTGTTATCATCTGATAAGACAGACTGCCTAACTGCTTGACAATCCAGGATTAGCCACGCCGCGGTTCACTGACACGCGCCTCCCCCTCCGAGTGAATAGCCGGGGGATTTGTGGGGGCGAGGGGGTGGCTGTTAGCGGCATCCTTTTGATTGCTTTGCAATCAGTACGAGGTCTGTAGGAAGCAGTCAGCTTTGTGTTTGTAAACCGATCAACTTCCAAGGTGTACGAATACATAAAGGTGTTGTCACCCTGTTTGTCATTTCTACTGCTTCCGATTGAGACGACGACGTGTTAATGTGCGTGCATCCGCTCTCAGCAGGAAGCTTGTTGTTGCTTTGTTGCATCGTCAGTCGATCACCTGCTGATCTGTTTGTTTGAAATCAAACGGTGTGCAATAAAAAATAAAATAAAAAGGACCCCAAACACATATTTTCAAGTGTATAGAGAGCTTTAGGCGAGCCCTGTTGTCAGCTCGTAACACGTGCACCACTAGAGTATTCATTGGGTGACATGCTAGCTGTTGACATGCCTTCCTGGACAACCCGGCCACCTGTCTAAGGCGGTCAGTTTGGTCCAGTCCCTTGGGTGACCGCCTTACACAGGTTTGACTGTACCTACAAACACATCCACTGTATTGGTCAGTGTTTGGCCACAGCCAGTGACCAGGAAAAAGCGGTTTGCACGGACCACAAATATTGTGTTTCAGTCGTAATCATTTGTGTAGCGGAAACAAGACACAATGCAGTGTTTGGCTACTCTACCCCCTAGTGCGTGGTTTGTGGCATTGTGGCAATTATAGCTGGAGGTCCTTACGTCCTCCCCTGCTGCGTAGAGCACTGGTCACTTAATGACCCGTATATCGCACCAGGGGAGTTTTGTGGCACTCTTTGATTGTGTCTCTATAGGGTAGGGAGAAGTGGCTTAGAAATTCAGACATTCTTCCCACCGACAACCTGAAGGAAATCGTCAATTTCGTTTTATATAAACGTCTGTTATTCTGATAGCTGTTTTCTTTTACTGGTGTGCCGCGGATTTGAATAAGAAAAACACGGATGTTTGAACATTTCACCTTGACGCTAATCAGTTCTGCCGAATGTTCCAAACTCTCTTGTTTGTTTGTACAGTGCAGTTTGATGTTAATGCTGGTGTTGTTGTTGTCCATTATTGTTGTCCATTTAAAAAAAACAACAACAACAACAACAACGAACAAACAAACAATAGCTTACCAACGAAACACAAGAACTAAACAAACAAACAAGAAAGACAGAAAATTGCTTGGATGTTAAGAAGGACAAAAAAAAATCAAGAGACCAGCCTGCGGTTTCACTCGTGTGTCACCGTCACTATCCTGAACTGAACTCACGCCAGTTGATCAAGCGGGGGGTTCTCTGCCTGAGGGTGATTCTGTTATCTGGACCCGTTAGCCGCCATGACGGTCCTCCCGATCTCCACTGTTTTACTGACCAGCACGCTCAGGGGGCCCCGCTTTGATCGAAGGCCAGTGAAGCAAGACGGAATATCCAATGTCAACAAGCGACCAACGGTCAGGCAGGGTCATAATAATAATAATAGTATTGTATAGGCGCTTTTCCCAATTTCATGAATCGGCTCAAAGCGCCGCGAACTGAACCCAACACGCACGCTCACGTGAATCACACGCATCCTCTCACATACTGGACATAAACACATTACAATCACGTGGTGCGAAGGGTCAGCTCAGCTATTTAAATTTCGGAATTTAGAATTGCATTTTTTTTTTTCAAATTTGGTGGGCTGAACATTTCCAAAGCAGAGGGGGAGGAAGCCGGAGTACCCGGAGAGAACCCCCGACGATCGGCCCGAATAAACGGTGCCACGTACGAGAAGGAAAAATTCTTCGCCCCGAATGGGACTCGAACCTCTGACCTCTCGCATTGGTGACAAGTCTCTTAACCACTAGACCACCGACCGCCCCTAGAACATGAAACCTTTTCAACGCCATCAGAGCAATTCTAGAACACCCCCCCCCCCCCCACTAGGAGCACTTCAAGATCTACAAAAGCTTTACATATCACAGGTGCACTGACGATCAAAACTGTTCCAAAACGCAATTTATTTTGTTTACTAGTAGCCTGGTAATGCAGGACCAGTTAGAACCAGTTTCTGATGATACGCAGTGTCGAAGAACGGACCTTATTGCTGATCGACAACAGCTGCCAAAATAATCTAATAATTATAACTGTGTATTGTACAGGCGCTTTATCCAGTTTCTTGACCTGGCTCTAAGCGCCGCGAACTGAACCCAACACGCATGCGCACACATCAGTCACACGCGTTCTCGCACACACTTGACATGAACACGTTGCAATCACGGAGTGCAAAGGTCGGAACAGCGATTTAAGTTTCAGAATTTACGACTGCATTTAGACCTATTTCAAATTTTGTCGGCTGAACATTTCCAACGCAGGAGTGGGAGAAAGCCGGAGTACCCGGAGAGACCCCCCCCCCCCCCCCCCCCCCCCCCCCCCCCCCCCCCCCCGATCGGCCAGAATGAACCGTGCCACAAACGAGAGATAACAGTCCTATGCCCCGAATGAGACTCGAACCTGACCTCTCACACTGGGAGGTCTCTGACCTCTCACACTGTGACGAAGCCTTAACCACCAGACCTCATACCGCCCCAGACCGCGTACCGCCCCTGTCGCCTGTCTTCGGAAGCCGCAAAGCGGACTTTAATCAGACGCCGTTCACTTTATTTTGGGAAGTTTATGAAATTAAAAACATTGCTCAGTTTATCGTTACGTTAGCGGGAGTGGTCGCGCAATGTTCATCCGGGTCTTTAATTTCCCGTGAACCATTCCTTGTCGTCTGTGTTTGAAAAGAAGGAGATGGTCAATTGTCTCCCTTGTGAATTTAAGATTCTTGACAGACGATCTCTGAGGCGGCTGTCAGGCAGTGTTTGACATTGAAATCAAAGGATTGGCCTCCTCTCTCTCTCTCTCTCTTGATTCTTTGCCATATTTTCTCTGTATTTCTTTGGTTCTTGCGAAGACAAATTTTGTAAGGCCGTGAAGCCGTTCGTCTCTTTATTTTTTAATTGAAAAAGACAGTAAGGCATTTTATTATGATTTTTATTTCTGAAAGTTTTTAATGTAATTCAGTTCGGCCCATTCTAGCTCTCCTCCCTTGTCGGGAGACCCACATTTGGAAAGGATTTTATGCATGGAGGTGTTGGAAATTCCAGAAATCTCCTTCATTGCCCGTCGGTCCACTTTCGTAAAATGTTCCTAAACTCCGCAGCTCTTTATAAATCTGCACTAATATAACAAGTACCATACGAGCAGCAGTTTAGGTGACCACCACACTTTGACCACCTTTCAAGTTTCATCGTTGCTCCGTCTTTGATATCATCCTTAGCTGGTGGAAAAGGACACCAACCTGCAAACCAACCAACCGATCCCTTTAATTCATCAGGAAGTTGGGCGGCTCTCGGCAGTCGTTGTGAACAAAACTTAATGATAATAATAATAACAAGTTTTATTGTCTGTTTATATGTATACATGAAACAGAAAATCTTCTCCGTCTTGTGTTGTGTAGTAAAATAAAGTAAGAAGTGATACTAAAAGTAAAAGTGTGTTAGTAAAATATACGAGAATGTTTTACAATATACAAGGTGACATGTACTTAGTGGACCTTTACAACGGGAATTGTTAATAAAGAAATTAAAAGAGTTGCAGTAGTTTCTCTTATCCCATTCTAGTATCTACAAGTATACATTAGTGCTTGCCTCTTATCCCATTAACTGGCCAGCCTTTGACATCAACTGTATAAGAGTGAATTGAAAGATGACGTCAGCCCCGAAATAATAAGCAGCCGACCAGCCAACCGACCAAAACCGACTAGCCAACTGACCAGCCAACCGACTAGCCAACTGACCAGCCAACTGACCAACCAACCGACCAGCCAACTGACCAGCCAGCCGACTAGCCAACCGACCAACCAACCGACCAGCCAACTGACCAGCTAACAGACCAACCAACCGACCAGCCAATCACCCCCTTGTTCATCAGGAAGTTGAACAGCTGCTTGTGGTTGTAGAGACCCTGCCTACAAACACAGGGATCACCAACACCAAGAAACTCAAAACATTCAGGTCAACGCCGTGGGGTGTCGCCACAAGCTCCCTCTTCGGCCTCTGACTGGCGACTTTGGCGACAGATTTAGCACCTTGTATCTTTACCTGGAAGAGACCGAGGGAAGTACAGCTGTGTGCCCTCTGTCAGCAGGACAGCCTGGTCGCTTAACACCTTACTGTGGTCTTAAGTCTTAAGGTGTTGACGATGGATCGCACGCGCCTGCTAATTTTGGACTCAGTCCGCGTCGGAAAGATGTCTGGGTCTAGTTTGAGGGATTCTGGGAACACGGAAATGAGGATAATGTTGTCCTTGGTGTTTGACGAGTGTTAGAAGAAACTGACACCTCCTTGTAATGTTAGTTAACACATCCGCGTTCCTTCAAAAATTACAAGCTGCGATTTTTTTTTCTTTTTGCTCGATGGCTAATCTCTTTTTCTTAGTGTAAAAGTTTCGACAGGCAGAATGAATTCCGTGCGCGTTATGTCGAAACAACTTTAACTTTTCAAATGCCAGTAACATAGAAGATATCAATCTTCAAAAATGCAGTTGACGTCTTAGAAAATGTACCATAAGGTTCATCAGGAATAAGAAAATGTACCATAAGGTTCATCAGGAATAAGAAAATGTACCATAAGGTTCATCAGGAATAAGAAAATGTACCATAAGGTTCATCAGGAATAAGAAAATGTACCATAAGGTTCATCAGGAATAAGAAATAAAGGAATAAATTGTCAAAAACGCTTCATGATGCAATACGTCTTTCTTCACACAATACTGGCTTAATTCGATTTTTAAAAGAAAGTGAAGTTTCATTGATAGAAGAATTTGATTCCCCAAAACACAGTGTGTATTCAGCTTCAGGACAGGTTTCATTCAGAGCACAATGTAAATACCACAAAATATAGTGCATGCGGAATTTCAGATTTTTTTCAAAAGCTCCATTCAGGCCCCTGGTAAAATATGAAACCTAAAAATATAGCGTTTATTTGAATTTTTTAAGAAAGACGTGACAAGTTCCATTCACAGAAAACTGTAACACAAGAACTGCAGCAATCATAGCATGGCCCGCTAGTGTAGGGCTATTGACTGTGATATCTGACACTAGTTTCCCTTCAGTTCGGTACTAAAAAAAGACTGTTGTTTCCTTTTGTATTAATTAGGGGGCAGTTTTGGTCGCTGACCTCCTTGCTGTGAGAGGATGTAGACCTGAAATGCTCGGTCAGAGTGATATTTATGGTTCTACGTACTTGCATCTCTCTCTCTCTCTCTCTCTCTCTCTCTCTCTCTCATCTGTTGGCCATCAGGACAACACGACTGTAACTGACAGCAGAGAAGCAAACAGCTGAGCATTTACCTGTGTTTGTACGAGATCTGATCTGTTTTTCCCCCACACCCACGCAACACCTTTGCCACACCCCTAACAATCCCCCGACAACCCACTGCCGCCCCTCCCTCCTTCCCTTGAGTAAGCACATTGCACGGGGATAGGTCAAGATGGCGGACGGTTTGTCCCGTGCTAATCCGATTTCGTCGACTGCTATCACTGAATGCCATATGTTTGAAATAGGATCAGTTCGTTGTCTGCTGGATGAACGGTCCCTTCCTTTTATTAATTTGATAAATTAATTTTCTTTAACTAAACGGGCTGATGCCATCTTTGCCGGCTACATTAACTGATTTATATTTTGGTACAGCTTCGCTCGTGAATGCGCCCGCACGCTCGAAGTGTTCTATCTTGATGATTAGTACAGCTCTTCATGCGATACAATGTTATTTACACTTTGCGCCAGCAGTCGAACATTCACATTCTACGACCGTTGTTACACCCCCGGAGCGTATAGTGTGGTCGCCGCGTCATCGACTACGCTTCTGTTGACTCAGTGCCAGCATTACAGGCGCTGTCACTGTGCAGGTGTCTAAGTGGTGTGATGATAGATAGCACGAAAACAGTTCAGAACGATCTGTGAGTATAACAAATGGTAGCATTAGCTCCTTTATTTAGCCGACAAAGCGAAATTGGTGGAGACTTCCCTGTGCCATTCACATTTGAGAAAACAACAACACCCAAACACAAAACAACAACACCCAAACACAAAACAACAACACCCAAACACAAAACAACAATACCAAAACACAAAACAACAACACCCAAACACAAAACAACAACACCCAAACACAAAACAACAACACCCAAACACAAAACAACAACACCCAAACACAAAACAACACCAACACAAAACAACAACACCCAAACACAAAACAACAACACCCAAACACAAAACAACAATATCCAAACACAAAACAACACCCAAGCACAAAACAACAATACCAAAACACAAAACAACAATACCAAAAACAAAACAACAACACCCAAACACAAAACAACAATACCCAAACACAAAACAAAACACCCAAACACAAAACAAAAACAAGAAAAATAAACTAAACCAAAAAAACCACAAAACAAACAAACAAGTCTCTCCTACTGTTTAAAAAAACAACAACTTTGACATGGAAGAACTACCACAGGACAAAAAAAAATAATCGATGTTTTCACTTTGTTGGTTTGAAAGGCTATTTATCAACCAGAAAACGGGTTTTAATGCACTGTAAGGACGTGCGCTTGCTCAAAGTTTAATCATAAACGTTTGATTTTGACGGATCGAGTAACACAGCAGAAACTCCTCGTCACTTTCACTAACCCCCGTACATTGGGGATCGGTCCCTGATCTGGAGTTGCACTGGCACCCAGTAAGCCCATGACCACAAATATGTCGGCGGATATGGACACAACTCCTTGAAATGCACTCCAGCTACTCACCGTGACTGATCTGTCTGCGCCGATTGTGAATGAGACACGGATGTACAGAGAGACGTTCTTAACTTTAGAGCCGGATATATCATATCATCTTACTATGGCGAGAGAGAGAGAGAGAGAGAGACGGGGGGGGGGGGGGTCACAGTGTACACGCGTGTGTGTGTGTGTGTGTGTGTGTGTGTGTGTGTGTGTGTGTGTGTGTGTGTGTGTGTGTTGGGGGTGGTGGGTTGAAAATGGAGGGAGGAGGTGTGGAGAGCAAAACTGACACCGTTCACTTTCAGCTTGACCCTCCGACGTTGATACTTTGAGAAGTGCCAAGATCGTTTTTCCTCAGTTTTCGTTTTTAGTCCACTTATCAGTACCATATACTGGCCAGTCTTGCTTCCACTGCCATTTCCAGTTCTGCTGTTATCAGAATTTCACCTTATCAGCTCACTGTACGGGAAGTGACGTCAGAGGACGTGTTAAACGCACGCGCCAGCAGCCAGCAGAGGGCAGAGACTGTGGTCATGGCAAGTGTTTAGCACGGCGGTTTCCTACTTTCTCGCTGAACAACTTCCCGTTTCTAAGTGCTGCTTCTTAAGTTACACTAGACAACAGGGACATTTTGCGTCATACACTGCACGAATAGTGCACGGATATTGTTCATTGCCCCAGGCTGTTTGTCGCAAGACTGAGGAACTCGGCGAGGAGAGATCGAGATCACCCACGCACTTGTCTGATATACATCTCTGTGACTCGTTCCTTCTGCCTGTCTGTCTATCTGTCTCTGATGTTGTTGTTATGTTTCCTCTTAAAGTTTAAAATAACTACTATCCCAGAATGTCATGGTGTGCACACGACAGAAGTCACCGATTCAGTTTTCAATACCGTGGACGTCTCTGCACGTGAAGAGTTGACTGTAGATGTTGTGCCTCCACAAGGGGATTTGGCGTAGGGGTTAAGACGTCCGACCTGTGGGTCTTGAGGTTCGGGCAGAACTGAATTTGCTGGGAGATTTTTCTCCAGCTGCAGTCGAGTCTGTGCAGACTCATTCGTGGTGCCTGTCTTGTCTTTTTATACACACGAAGCCTGAAGTTCCCATTCTACGGCCGGTAATGGGACTAAAGAAAATCTAACCAACCTCCAATAGACGACTCCACTCGGCAAGCCCCGAGGCCGCAGTCCCGCCCCTTTATTCTCAATTCAATTCAATTCAATTCAATATAACTTTATTGTCTGTCGATGGCAGAAAACTTTTCTTCTGGCTCGCACGCACACACACACACACACACACACACACACACACACACACACACACACACACACACACACACACACACACATTAATTTATCTAGACATATAAATCCATACATATTAAACACAGATCCTAAAGTAATGTGTGATGTCCAAGTCTAATACTATGCTACTAAACTAAGAAATCTAAACTATAAGATGGCAAGGGCATAGCGGACATGACACAGCTGAGGAGCAAGCACAGTTATGAAATCTCAACAAATAAAATCTATACATACTGGGGACGGGCAGTAAACACAGTCATGAGTTTAAAATAGATACTGCTGAGGGAATGAAAGATTTCTTAAACAAATTTTTCCTCGCTCTCGGTACTCTGTAGCGGCGCCCAGACGGGAGTTCTTGGAACTGATCATGGAGGGGGTGGGTGGGGTCGTTGACAATTGTAGTGGCCTTCCTCCTGACAGCCTTTATGTAAAGATCATCTAGAGAGTACTGGCCCAGGCCAACTATCTTTCCTGCCACTCTGACTATACGAGACAGCCTTGCTTTGTTCTTCATGCTGAGACTGCCGTACCAGACTACGATGTTAAATGCCAGTACACTTTCAATTAAACTTCTATATACAGTTTCTAAAATTTCAGGACAAACATTAAAAGCTCTCAGTTTTCTAAGGAGGTACAGACGCTGGTTGGCCTTCTTCACGATAAAATCAGTGTTCTGAGTGAAGTCTAGTTTGTTGTCTACTATTGTGCCGAGGTACTTAAACTCAGACACTACCTCCTTAGGGTGGTCGTTTACAATGACCGGCTGGAAGGGAAGATCACAGTCTCTTCTTTGGTCGATCACAAGTTCTTTTGTTTTTTGCACATTTGCACAATACATTCTACCGTGTATTGGCAACACAGTACGTCCATGACACATTTTACGGAAAAGAGGTGATTTCAAAATGAAAGAGATTGACGTAATGGTTTTCCTCAAATAACGTGACTTGACTTACTGCTTTCTTCCAACGTTACAGTGATATCAAACAGAATTTTTCCCTCTTTGTAGTGTCTGGTAAGGAAGTTTGCGAGACCAAGCCATGTGTTCATTAACTGGCTGAATCTGGAGGCTCGCCTCTTCTGATTGACAGGAGTGTAGCCGTCTCTTTGGCAAGGGGAAAAACCCATTTAAATCCCTACCCACCGGGGGGGGGGGGGGATACCCTGTGCTGCAGGATCTGTAGGCGGACGACTTGACCACTAGGTTACATCCTCAAACATGAGTATACAGCAGCCCATTCCTAGTCATAGTCTGTAGACAGAAAACCTCCACCGTAGTGGTATCAGTCTCCCATTTAATTATCGTCGCAGCCCCAATCTCCTGTCTCAGTCGTGTCAATGATCAGCACAACCTACTTCTTCCTTTGTGCTTATTATGTATTTTATGCATTGGGTCTGTCGTGACAATGACGGAATGCTGCTTCACCCACCCTTCTGCTCGTTCATCATTCATTGTGTCTGACAGCGAAACTGGCCCGCCTACGATCCCTCAAGCTACACACGTCGCTGCCAGTTTGTTGTTGTTTTGTGCCCTCGGGATACTGATCACGCCAGCAAAGATGGAAAATGTGACTTCCTGAACTGAGCTTCGCTAGGCCGGCCGATGACCCCATTTTTGCACACACACACACACACACACACACACACACACACACACACACACGTTGAAATTAACTGAATATACTTTATTTTCAAATAGAAATTTTGAACTGCTTGACGATGTTTTTTTTTTTTTCACAAGAAGGCGGAGAACAACAACAGCAAAGCGACGACAACAACAACAATAACTAGACGAAACAGAGACAGAGAGAGAGAGAGAGGGGGGGGGTGTGGAAACAGAGACAGAGAGAGAGGGGGGGGGGTGAATAATGGCGTCAAGACACTCCCTCCCGACAGGCAAATTAAATGCCTGCTTTACATACCAGCAGCCTGATTTCATTATGCAACTATTGCTTGTTGACGTGCACCGCGTATAAAGAGCGATTTTGCGATGAGCTCATGCATTCCTTTAATCCTGGAGAAACTGAAAACATCCGACCGCTAAGCCAGCCCGTCAAACTTGATCTAATTCATGTGAGTTGTGACGTCAGGAGTGTGGCAAATCATGCACATTATGTGATTAGTGGCGTACTACGTTTTTCGAAGGTGGTGCCCTTATAAGGCATCCTCAATCGTGAAGTGTTACGTTTTGATGGAGGAAAAAAACTCATTGTTGAATCTCAATCAGAGAGAGAGAGAGAGAGTTAGTCAGTTAGTTAGTTAGTTAGTTAGTTAGTTAGGGCTTAACGCCGCGCAAGCAACAAAGACTATTTCGCGGCTAAGAGAGAGAGAGAGAGAGAGAGAGAGAGAGAGAGACGTGTCTCCATCATACATTATATTATCTGTCAGCCACGTTCATCACGCCGTCATAAATTGTGAGGGCGGAGGCTCACTGACTCGACTCCATGTCTATACGGTTGGTGAAAACACTGGAAAATCCCTCATCTTCCACCAAAACACATGACTAATCGGCTGTCCACAAACTACAGGCCTCCAGGGTCAGGTGGTGTAGTTTACGACAGATCGTTCGGTGCTTAAGAACAACGATAGGCCTTAACAGCACTGCTGTCATAAGGGAAAAGGACCTAAACGCGATGCATTTGATAGACGCATGGGCCTTTTCAGTTCCAGATGAAGGTACAACAGACACACGGGACGGGTGACACAAGGCTGCTGAGTGCTTACCAAGAGCCATGAGAGTGTTTTGGCCGAGGGTGGCTAAGTTCTGACCCACCCGAACGTGTACTGGAGTCAGGGTTAGGACGCCAATGAAACAAGGGAATAGTGTGGAATGTGACAATGCTAACACGTTCTCCACAGGTCGGGGAGGTCCAAAGGTTGCTGTTGTGGCTCTGTGGAACCGTCACTTCAGGACCCATCCCGCGCGGTTTTGCGTAGTTGGTAAAGTGTATATAGAGCACTTCAGTGGTGTGATATTTGCTAGAGACTGAGAAGGAGAGTCGATCCTGCAAAGGTCACTGAGATCAAGAGAACCGAACCTCGGAACTTCAAACCAAACTTTTCCCATTATCGAGAACCGCCATACCATCCCATGTTTATTTACCCTGGTTACACGACATGCCGTGGGTTCTGGTGCATGTTGTTCATATCATCCCTGGGCTTTACAGGGATGTTTACAAGTTCATGTTAAAAAAAAAGAGCGAGAAAATCCCCAACAAAAGTAACCCGCCAAATCACCAAGCAGCCAATTATCCAACCAGCTAACAAACAACAGACAAAAAAGCCACAGAAGCTAACAACAAGCCGAACACTAAACAAATTAATTTGACCTAATATATATATATTACACACACACACACAAACTAACCACCAACAACATCATGTGGTGATATTCCTTGTGTAAAAAATTTGCGAAAATAAAAACTAAATAGCACAACTGCCAAAAAAAAAAGAAAAAGCGGACTGTCGAACATTTCACACCGACCCAATTTAATCCAGTGCGATTCAGTTCATTTATAGGGACATTCTTTTATGTAGACAAGAAAGCGTCTTTCGGTGCTTCTCGCGATTTTCACTGACCGGCATTAAGTACAGAGTCGTAAAACAAGATGCAAATTGCCTGGAAATACCAGACATTCTCCTGCATAATTAATTGATTCTTTGACGTCATAAAGGACCGTCATCTGTCAGTAGCGGCCACGGAGAATACATTTAGATCTCAAGTGACATATGTCAGCACTTGTCTTCCGATACATTCCGACCACATCCGTTTCCCTTTACGGCATTTCGCTTTTCTCCAGGTGCATCGTGGTCTAGAATGAGGACAGGAGACTGCGCTGAACTGGTCTTTTGTTCTATGAAGTGTCACCATCCCAGTGAATAACTAAATGAGTGAAAGAACCAAGTAAGCAAGCAATTTACTCACTTAGTCACTCAGTGAATGAATCCATCCACCACACATTCATCAACACAACAATGAATAAATATAGAATGTCACAATATGAAGGAAGGTAGGAAGGAATCAATCAGTCAGTCCTTGTGCACTAGATCCTTTCCTTGCTTCATCCATCAACACCCTCCATCGCCCCAGTCCACCCCCATCCCCTCCCCCTCCATCCTCCTCTTGCCCTCTAACGATTGAAGAGAGAGAGAAAGAGAAAGCGGCATTCCACAAGCCATTACCACACAAATTAAAATGCACCAGATGATCCAGACATCCCTACACGACCGTTGAAATGCCGGGGGATTTTCTAAATCCTAATACCAAACAACAATTACAGCAAAAACGAAACTGAGCACTAGAAGAACCCCGCAACAAAAATTTTCTTCTTGTTCTCTTCTCTCTCTCTTTCGTCCATCAGACGGACACTGCAGATGGCACGTTGAAAACAATGAGGTCCTGTAATCCAGTGTTCCTGTGCTGGCAGCTATTTCTGTAATTTTCCCAAAGCCTTTGGGCAAGCAGTGTGAATGAATTGTTTCTAAATATCCCCCCGCCTGCTGCACCTGTCTCTGTAGTGTGTGCAGTTCGAGTCCACATCCGCTGTCTGTCCTGCCAACACCCTAGCTGAAGTCACATCGTCAGGAGAGCTTCTCCTTCTTCACGGAAAAGGGGCGATGTGTTGGTTGTCGTAACTTTCCGGTAGACAGTTGGCAAAACGAGACAGACTGTTGGACTGACATTCCCGCGGCAGGAGGCTCAAAACAAACCAAGAGGACTGACAGGAGAGAAAACAAATTTATTCTCAACCTTTTTGGTTGCTTGTCTTCTTGCCCCTTGAAATTGCAATTATTTGTCCATGTGATCATCAGCGTGACGGGGAATGGAAGAACAGACAAGCAACGTACAAGTATTGTAGTGTTTCGTTGGTTTTCACTTTGAACCGCGGCGTTGTTAGCAGAACCATAAGCAGCAGCATTTTTTCAATAATTTGTGTGTGTGTGTGTGTGTGTGTGTGTGTGTGTGTGTGTGTGTGTGTGTGTGTGTGTGTGTGCGTGTGTGTGTGTGTGCACAGGATAAATCCAGAAAAGAATGGACTCTCGTTCCATCTTGGCAGTGCTGGACTTCAGTCGGACGTACAGAAACTGCTTCATGTTTATATTCTGCTTGCACGTGAGTACAGTAGAACAAGACGAGTGCACAAATATGGAGAATGATACTGCTAGTCTAAGGTTCTTTCTTCCTGTATGTCAGCTATTGTTTAAAACACCCGGCCAAAACCACACCACCAAAGCAATCCAGGCGAAACAAAACTCCAAACCCAAATAAAACCAACCAAAAACTACATGCCCACCCTCAACCCCCCTCATCCCCCCCCCCCACCCGAAACAAAAGAAGACCACTACCCCCTCCACCACCCCCCAAAAAACCACAAACAAACAAACAAAGCAAAACCAAAAACAACAACCAAAAACCAATAGTCCCCCCTCCCCGAAAAAAACAAACAAACAAAACAACAACAAACAAAAACAAACAACAACAACAACAACAAAACAAAAAGACTACAACAACACAAAACCTGATGCCCACACACAAAAAACAACAAACAAATCAGTAAATCACACGCACAATTACATTTCAGTTATGATTATCCTCCATCTGTGGTATCCATTCGAGCGGTGATCGAACAGAAGACCAACATTTCGTCCATTTTGAAATCGAAAACCAGTTTCCTCTGGTATGCTGTTCCGGCGAGCAGTGTGAACAAACAACAATGTGGGGGACAAAACGCGGAACTGCAACCCGCCAGCCGCCAACCTCGCGCGCTCACTAAGCTCTTTTTGCGCCTCTTGTGTCTGAAGAGCTCTTTGAAGACAGAAAAACGATAATCCTACAGCAATATCGTCCTAGTTTGACCAGCAGTGTGAAGCAAGTCCATTATACGAGTTTAGATTAGGGTGTGAACGTTTTGAAAAAAGGACAGGGGGACCTCGGTGTGTGTGTGTGTGTGTGTGTGTGTGTGTGTGTGTGTGTGTGTGTGTGTGTGTGTGTGTGTGTGTGTGTGTGCGTGGGGATAGAAGTGTGTGTGGTGTGGGGGGGGGGGGGGGCGTTGATACGTTCGTTTTCGATTTGTGAAGTAATTTGTCACATGTCTTAAGAAGTGAATTATTATAGCAGTCAGATTTTCACGCAGGTATCACGTCAGTCAGCAGTATTCTAACAGTGGAGCAGTTTCGCTTGTGATTGCGCGTGTACGCATAATAATGGAATGATCTATCTTTTTCACAGTGATATTAAGAACTGTGAATGCGATACGTCACCGTCCACTGGCCACGCGGACCTCACATGAAACGCTCGAAGCTCTGCCAACCAGTAAGCCGGGGACAGCAACACAACAGACGCCTCGTTTTTCCTCTTCGCCTTTAGACTTCTGGGCCCGTATGTAATAGTCGAAGTTAAGGCTTTTAGCCCCGGGTTAGAGTCTAACCTCGAACTAAGCTAGCTCTAGGGTTAAATTTTCTGTTGTTTTTGGTTTTAAATCAGGAAGCGGATCCATTCCAGGAAGGTGCCTGAGCAGTTATAGAAGGATTTTTTCCCTTCCTTTTGTCGCTTCCGTTTTTATTTAATTTTGCGTTTGGGTTTCTTTTGTCCTAGTCTGGGTTAAACCCGTAGCCGTGGGTTAAATTAACCTCGACTTTTACGTACGGGCCCTGTTGCCTCAGTGTCAGCCTGTGAAGTGTTGTAACAGTGCAGGATTCTCAGGGCTAAATGGTGCGATGTTAGACGTCACCAAAACAACTCAGAACGATTGGGTTTGTTTGTTTGTTAAGCTGAGGTGGCGCTTGTGAGCCGTGGTGTGAAGTTCTGAAGTGTTACTGATGTACGATTCTTGTCAGCTCCACACCCCTTTGTCAAGAGGTCCTTTCCTATGACAGTAAACTAGTGCCGAGTCGAGTCGAGTCCAGTACCGAGGCATCCCTCTTCATACTGTGCGTTAGTGATACTCACATGTTTACAACCTCTCACCTGGTCTGCACTGACATTCCTGACAGGTTCAACGCTCCCATACTTTCGCTGCATCAGCGATTTGGGGTCCTGAAAAAACCAGCAAGCCGGCCACGTGTCGGACAATTACCACAGGGAAAAAAACTCCAACGAGGAGGCGGCCCGTGCCAAACATCAGACAGGATTCCAGGACTGCGTGCCAACGTCAACAGTCGTATTGGTATCCGATACTGCACACCTGTTTTCACAGAAAGGAACCTTCGAGCCGGCACCGTTTATTTGGACCGATCGTAGGTGGTTCTCTCCGGGTAGTCCGGCTTCCTCCCCCTCTGCTTTGGAGACGTTGCCCCCCCCCCCACCCCCCCCCCCACCCCCCCCCACCCCCCCCCCCCCCCAAAAAAAAAAGTAGCTGTGAAATCAGAAATTTAAATTGCTGAGTTGACCCTTCGCAACACGCGATTGTAAGTGTGTATGTCCAGTGTGTGAGAGAATGCGTTTGATTCACGCGAACGTGCGTGCTGGGTTCAGTTCACGGCGCTTTGGGCCAATTCAAGAAACTGGATAAAGTACCTACACGGTACACACTTATGACGATGATGATAATGATGATGATGATGATGATGATGATCTGTGAGAGGCATGAGAAATTTGCTGATCCTTTATTTTGTTTTTAACTGGAGACACCGAGTGGCAAAAAAGAAAGAACAAAACCAAACTACTTTTAAATGCATGGGCTGAGGATTAAGGTTTGGTATTCCAAGCAAAGGGGAATTGAAAACAGAAGATTGGCGGCGTATTTACCGGTTTGAGTGTTCACTCAGAAAACCCGTGCCACTTACGTGTATGTGTAAGGTTTTCTGAGTGACGTAAGCTGTATAAAATACTGGAGTCAGTATCAGTTACTATCAGCTGCCTACTACATTTACGACGAAGTAATTTAAATCACTAGAAATACACCTACAACATCAGCCTACACAGGAGGATGACACGAAAACAGTTGTGCAAAATATGGGCATGCTAACTACACTTACACTAACTACACATAATCAATAGCCTTTGTGACACTGTTACCTGCTTCTTACGGTAACATTGTTTGTACATGTATTACCACATCAGTTAAAGTATCTATGTTCGCAATGAGTTCGGGGGGTAGGGGCGGGGGGGGGGGGGTGACTGCAAAGCTCAAAGGCTGTTTGCCAAATGAATACTAAGTGAGATGCTCTTTTAGGCCATTGCCCCCACTTCCGTGACTGCGGCTTCTGATAGTAGAGAAATATGTCTTTCTTTGGCATAACTCTTCCATACTTGTTCTACACGCCGATCGACAAAGTCACTCAAATAGCCACTAATAACCGCTGTCTAGTTGGTCTTCAGTCGGCAACCACATAACGTGTCGTCTGCTCAGTACGCGTTACGCTTCTACGTACGTACAACAACATACACGCCAACCCGAGTCACACAATGGTATCAGATGCTGTATTGTGTCCCAAGTGACTGATTCTGACGCACGGATTAAGCCCATTCCATGAAAAGTTTTCCACAGCGTTGTTGTATGCATGATAAGCGTATTAAGACTTGAACCACCTGTTGGGATAGACGCTACCAGTCGTCTTCTCTACAAACAGCATCCACGGAGTTAACTGTGAATGCGCCATGGAATATATACGAGAGGGTGGCTGTTTGGGAATTTAACGTCATTTTCCACCACGTAGGATTATTATTATTATTATTCGCCCATACGTATGTGCACGTGATCCGCCTGTAGTTTTCTGTCAATTTTCAATTTCACATGAGCTTACGGGACACGATACTCAAACCCCCTGGTTGAATAAAATTCAGCAGACGTATTTTTGTCAAATGTTCCCGTTAACCTCAGGAAAGAAGCACTAAACTGTAGCGAAACATTAACAACCAACAAGTCGTCTGGTAGTCCGAGCGTGCGAAGTTCAACAAGTTTTTGTTGGAATATCCTCACCAAACTCGTTTACCGCCAATTAGCCGTTTCTTTGAGGTAACCATACGCCGTGCGCCCAGCAAACAGGGGTCGTGCCAAAAGTCGGTGTTTCTTGACGAGAAGTTCTGTTGATGCTGCAAGAGGTGGCCGTGCCAAATGCCGGTATTTTGGCCACTCTGGCTATTTGCACGACAGCACTTGATCTTTCTGGCTGTGCAAACAGTGGCGGCTGTGTTTAGCCGTTGCCCTTTTGAGGAATATGTCGGAGTGTGTGTGCTTTGGCCAAGGATCGAACAGGTTGTTTTAAGAGAGAGAGAGAGAGAGAGAGAGAGGGGGGGGGGACATTTTTTTCTTTGTGTTTGGCGGGTTATAAACATCTACGCTACTGTTTGTTGTGTGTTTACCTGGTTCACTTTGGAACAAGTTACGTATACGCGGATCGGTCAAACGGGACATTTATAGTGCTAAACGTTGGCATCTCTCTTCTGTATGAACCAGGCTGAAGCCTGTATGCGTACAGCATCTGTCATACGCGGAGAAACACGCAGGCAGGTGTGGGGGTGCTTTGAGATTTTAACGTCTTTTATCCAGCGGAATTGTGGCTTCAAAGACAGGGAAACTGAAAGAGAACGGTCTGCTCAAATCTGGCTTCTGATTGAGAGTCCTACGATTTCCCCCCCCCCCTCCCCCCGCCCCCTCCTTCCCTCCCCCTTCCTCGCCCACACACACCGCACGAGCAAATGGTGCTGGAGGAGGCGTAGTCTTAAGTTGTAAGCTATGCTGAACTGGTCATTTTCGTCTCACTGAACATTAATGTACATCGCATAAGTGCACAAGGAACTGTGCATGCACAAAGCTCTAATTTGAGGATCCGAAGAGGACCAAGAACCAAGTCTCGTTGAAATCTCTAGGTAATCTCATTTGACTCTTAAATGTCGCCATTACGCTTTTAAAAAATATTAAAAGAATCAGTATCAGCAAGTCTTGGGTCATTGTGTTAAAGTACAGTTGTATCTCAAAAAGAAACTTTCAGTGTTTATCCATGGGTTTAGTTTGCATTTATGGTTGTTTGTATAGCTGACGTATGATTTTACTGTTCATGTTTGTTTATTCATTGCTGATGACGGTTTTTAAATTGGGAATTAATTTGTCTGTTGCCCTCCAAGCGTGTTTTGAGTGTTTCTGTGTTTTTCTGTTTTTTCTAACTCGCTGGCAATCTTAAAGCGTGTCCTGGTTGTTGTCCCGGCCTGCAGTCGTGTTTCAGTGATCCGTTTGGTATTCTGGTCCGTCTTATGACATTGTGAATCAAGTGAAGATGGCGACTTAGAACCATTCAGCGTAACTAATGGATCTGGAAAGAGGAAAGGAGAAACCTCAGAAAGTTGAACTGAGTCCAGCCGCATACTGCAGCTGTTCAAACCATGCAAGCCCCCAAGACAAGCTAAAAACAGCCACGTGGCTTCCGCACACTGAGTGACGTGATGTGAGGTAAAGGCCGCATCCGGTCTATCCTTCACGAACTTTGACACGATAATTAGGCACCTAGTTGTGGCGTGCCGTTAATAAGTCCAAACTGCGCACCGCACTATAATTATGTGGGAGTGAACTGAGTGGTGAGCAGTGCTTGCAGCTGCTGCATATTGGTCATTGCGTAGTGTAAGGCACTGCACTTTAGGTCAGTGCACCCGGCTTCCTGACTGGCTTGCTTTGTAAATGTGCGTGCTCCATTCTTGAACAAAAATTGTTGGCATTGTCCCAACTAATCTTGCACATTCATAACTATATTCTCTTATTCTCCCCCCCCCCCCCAACACACCAAAAAAAGAGAAAGTATTATTGGTTATTTTGCGCGGAGACATTTCCCAAATCACTGACACGCTATGCATACAAGAAGAACGAAATGGGTGGCGCTGCTATGTGGCGACGCGCTCCCCTGGGAGTGGGGGGGGGGGAGGGAAGCAGCCCGAATTTGCCATACTCCGATATGGGACTGTAAGTTATACCAATAGCCAGTAACCAGCCTGTGTGGTATTGCTCTCTTTCTTAGTCTTCCTCTTCGTGTATTCTTTTTTATGTGTTCTACTGTATTGTTCTGTTCCTATGTTCAGTCGGCTTGTAATCTGGTCTGTTCTACTAATCTCTGTCCAATTCTGCTGTGTCGTTTCCTATGAGTTGTAACTATTTCTTTTCTTTTCTGGGCAAAATTTACCCGAATTTAAATTACAATACTCTACCCATCACTACGTCTCCAGTTATTTGCGGATACGTTAAACAACGTGTGTGAACTGTGTGGCTGACACATAACAAATCTGTCTTGTTTTTGTTGAAATGTGTACGTAAACCGAAAGACCACTCTTCTGAACATACCATTCAAATTTCAGCATCCTCTTCTAATCGCCTACAGTTTCAAAATTCGACATAACTCCAAAGCAAGTGCAAGAAAGTAAACATTGTGGCTAGGTAATGTGTGTGGGTGGATGCGGGAAGGGGGGACGGGGGGGGGGGGGGGGGTGGGGTCAGGTATAGTGCTAGGCCACAAACACCACGTATATATACTCAAGCACTGTCTTTACAGGTATAACTCCAAAGCAAACACAGTGCTTGAGTATATATACGTGGTGTTTGTGGCCTAGCACTATACCTGACCCCCCCCCCCCCCCCGTCCCTCCTTCCCGCATCCACCCACACACATTACCTAGCCACAATGTTTACTTTCTTGGACTTGCTTTGGAGTTATGCCTGTAAACGTAAACACTCGCGAAAATTGCGTTGCAAATGCGTCCTGTTTTATCTCTGTGCAACTTTTTCTTTTCCTTCGCTTCAGAATTAGGGTGTAGCAGAAACAATGGCAAAGGCAGACTCGCGACAGCTTCCGTCCCAAGTGTCCCGTTTCACGTTTCCCGCTTTGTGTCAGTAACCTTGTTGTTTTTGATTTCTTTACCTTCCTGTCCGGTCTACCAGAAGCAATGTCGTCACGGCCGCCTCAACAAGAAAGGCCATCGATCTGCCTTGACCTTCCACCGGGCCTTCACTTCCGGTGTTTGATTCAACGAGAGGTTGCCCAAAGGTCAGGCGGCATGTAGGGGAGACAACAGAGTCCGACTGTCCATTGAGGGCGCCACTTGTCTCAAGATCAGACGCCGGACACACCGCGTTGAGTAAATTTCATTTGTGAAGATGCTGTTTGATGAGTCGCGTCCTGGGTCCCCGACTATCTGGAGAAATCGGGGAGTGTTTTGGCAAAGATCGTCAAGAAGAAAGTCGGTGAAGATTCGCAAAGGAACGGCTAGCAAGGCTTGCGGAAAGGGAATGAACCAATTGTCCGCATTCTTTCTAATGTTAGTCGCAACAACAACCAAAAAAAAAAAAAAAAGTAAAAGAGAGAGAGAGAGAGAGAGAGAGAGAGTAAAAAGTGTCTGAGATTGTCCCATCACCAGTCTTTGATTTTTTATATGCAAATTGGGTGTCACGTGACAGGAACTGTGTTGACTCAAAATGCTCGGGTCCGACTAGTAGACGTATATTGTGGCTCGTATCTCAGAAGGACAGCCCACAGAATGCTGTCATTTGGTATGTGTGCCTTTCATGGTCAGTTATGGGGTGATGCCCTTGTCGTTGTAAACTGTGCATGTTGATCGGTGAGCTTGTAAAATTCAGGTTAACTCATGCCTCTTTAACAAATGACAGCTAAGTCAAGCCGGCGTCACCACCTCCCACAACTTTTGTCTTTTACGTTAATTTTGCATGTTTTGTTTTGTTTTTCCTTTTGCTGCTCAGCGTAGATACATGTGCGCTTCAGTTTTGTACATTTATTTTCTTGGCAGAGCGGCACACTTTAAAAAAAACACACACAAAAAAAAACAACAGCGACAACAACAAAACAGCGCCACATTGTACACGTAAACATGTCATGCAGTTATTACTACGTGGCATAACACAAATGGCAGCAGAAAAAAATACGTTGTTTTGCGCGGCACATGTGTATACAATTTCCGCCAGAAACAGTATCAGTCACGGATTGAATCAACACCGCATGCGGCTTCCTCGGCCAAATCTTAACGGAAGCGGGAGTGTTGTGGACATCAGACAATCATCTGGTTTTCAGACTCAGGGAACAACAGAAACCAAGCCTCTCTCTCTCTCTCTCTCTCTCTCTCTCTCTGAGCAGTTTGGCAGCATAAACACGTGTGTGTGTGTGTGTGTGTGTGTGTGTGTGTGTGTGTGTGTGTGTGTGTGTGTGAATTCTGGCGCGCGCCGCCTCACTGTGTAACTGTCCCACTTCCTGTGTGAGTGTTTGATGTGGTCCGGTCCCTGTTTCCTAATCAGACCCATCACAATATTGGCCAGCGGTCCGTCGTCTCATCTCTTGTTGTCACGTGAGCTAGCTGCCCTGGCTTCCACAGGAAAACTTTGATGTCCCATTTTCCCCCTCGTGCTTTAAGCCATCAAAGGACGTTACATCAGAGAACCAGCCGTCAAGACTTGGCTCGGGAAAAAATCCGCAGTTTCCCGAAGCCAGAGAACAGTGTCGCGTGAAGAAAAACCCAGCATCTCTAAGTACCTTCTACGTATTAACCAGCGTATAAAAGTTTCTTTTACAAGGAAACGCAGTACGACTGTGTGATCCACGTTATTATTATTAGTGCATACCTCTTGACAGCCCCACCACCACCCCTTGCCCACTATATGAAAAGACTTGTTCAAAAGAACAAGCCACCATACACCGGTAGGAGCCACTTCAAGCCACTATTACGCAAGGCGTGGGCCTTCCCTGTTCGGCCCGAGGCAGTAATAGTGGCTTCAAGTGGAGCCTAGTGATCTGAAGATTTCAAGCAAAGCTGCAAGTTCTTGCATGAGTTTTTTAAGAATTATAGTGTAAGTATGTTTCAGATTTCTGCACATGCCGTCCACAGTTGAACACAGTTTGGGTGTTACCGTCATCATGTACAGTGAGTTTGGTGGGTTTCCGCACTGATGGTCAATTCGTGCGTACCAACGTCCTGACCGACAGTACTCCATGTGTAAAATAGTACAGGTACCACCTTGGCCAAAGGTTTTTCTAGTGTCTCCCTTCCTGACTAGTGGAAACATCAAATCCGCCAGTACAAAACCTTGGATTTGTACCGACTCCAAAATAGCCACTGAAATAATAATGGTGCTACGCCACACCTACACTTTCTTTTATTACGAAAACATAATGTCATAAGGTATTTTCTTTTGGTTATCTTCTTTTCTTGTCTGGATTAGATCTTGTGTGTCGGTGGCTGGTACTGCAGCTGTTACAAACTGTATACGGGAACAAACACTGGGGTAAAACACACACACACACACACACACACACACACAGAGTACACCAGCCAGATTCTGTCCATCCATGAAAACTGCCCTCTCACAGTATTATATCACCGGTAACCAATGTGTACAGATTATATAGTCCGTGTATATGGAGAAGGTATGACTATCCTCCGTGCAGAGGCAATTGCGCCACTACCCCTCTAAAAGGACGTGTTTTCCAATGCGGGAGTACAGTAACATTCTCTGCATAAGGGGAATAGCCTGGCCATAGTCCAGTTAACGAGGTACATTGTGGGCACCCCGGGTGTGAATTTCCTGCACAATAAGGGCTTCAACAGGAACTAGAGAGGACAGCAACATCCATGGCCACAACTGGACTTCCAGCGTGAGACGACGATCGACAACAACAAGAACACAACAGACTTTCGGTACATGGCTCGACGGGACACTCATTATACGGATCATTACACTTACTTTACGCTTGGTCTTCACCCGCAGATAGTTGCTGCCAAAAACAGCTGAAAATTCAACAGAAGAACCTGAGGCCTTTCAGGTCTGCTTTTCACGAGTAAAATTGCTGCTACGACAAGACAAAGTAATTGTTGTATCTGTTGTTAAAGAAAACAACTTATGTTGTTTTGTTCCTACTTGGTCTCCTGTGGAGAGACCTATGCTATGCACTGAGGGATTAATGTTTTTCCTCTCTTCTCGTGGTCACTTTTTAAGGTCTTTCTAAATGTTTTTCTGTGTCCAGTGCCCACTATGTACGTCAGTACTACGTCACACTGGCCACTACAATACATTAGGGAACTGACAAGAAATGCGATCATGGTAGCGGGTGTCACGGTTTTTCTGCCACTGGTGTCAGGCCAAGTTCACGGGCAGTGGAATATAAAATGTAGCACCTGTTTTCGGGACACACGAACCTGCTGTCATCACCATTAATTTTGGTTTTGTTTTAGTTAGAACACGTCACCGTGTTTTTTTGTGATGCGCTTTCATTTTATATGTATTTCTTTATTTTTGGGTTTGTACATGCATTACATTTTGCGTATTTAATAGGTGTAGAAAGTAAGTGAGATTTATTGCGTCGTTCAGGTGAGCTCGTTGAAAGATAATCATGTAACGTAAGTTGTTATCACATCTGATCCGGTCACTCCACCATCCCCCGAGCCCCCGGTCAGCCCCCCACCCCACCCCACCCCACCCCCTCCCTTTTACCGTCTCCACCCCCCAGCACTCTTTTTGGGAACAGCCGGTTTACAAAGACGTGTATAGCTATAGTACTATAGTTTCTGTAGTACTGTGCCATCGTAACATTCGAGTATTTCAAATATTTATCGGCTAATCTTTTGTACTTTTCAGTCTTGTTTTTGTTCACCCAGTGCTATATCATGAAATACAACATCACATACCATCCAGATGTTAAAACCATACGCTTCCCCGCCCCCCCCCCCCCCCCCCGAGTAGAGAATAAAGCAAGTCTGAACCCGACTTTTCTTCTTTTTTTTTTTTGGGGGGGGGGGGGGGGGGGGGTGAAAGACCGCTTGTGTAGCGTGTATAATGATATAAGCACCATGGATTTGGCAGGTGCTTAAGCCCTTTCTCCAATGACAGTAGACATAGGGACTGTCGTTTTCTTAATCCTCTAAAAGCGAAGATCGCCTGTGGACATTGAACAGATTACCGGTCAATTCTGGTCCCACACAAATCATATCGGTCACTCGGTCAGTAGGCTTGCTTCAGGCATCATTTCCACAAAAGCCGACTCATCATTAATGTTGTGTTTGAGGTGTAGCAGACGTCATGTCGCTTCATCCTGTCCTATTAGTGTCAGGCTAGCATCCAATGACCGATTACCAGTTGGCCGTGTAGCGCCGTTAACAAGGGGACCCAAACTGTACGCGGTATAGCCCGCTTATTCTCTGTAAGCAGCGACTATTACCGCACTCCACTACTACACTGTGAAACACGTTGTATGAGAGCGGTAGTGGAGCAAATGCACCTGCACGGAAATGTCTATATCTCACCGACAAAAACGGTCTTCCCTAGGGTGTGCAACTCCCTAACCATCTAAAAACAAACTATCTGAAAAAAAAAAACTGATGTGTTTCGATGCTGCAACTGTCGCGTCAACTGCAGTGAGAATCCCAGCTGGGGCCAAATATTAGTGCTGGCCTTTTTCTCGTTGCCCCGTCTTTCATATCACCCATACATGGTGGAAAAGGACGTTAAACTCTCAAACACCCACCCACCCTCAACTGCAGTGAGCTTCCTGAACGCTTCTACCCTAGAGCTCTGCAAGCTTGTAATACTGCCATCGAACCCGTGTGTCCTCTCGTAAAACACTGGCTGTGTTGTGTACATTCTGGTGACCTGTCACTAACCCAGTTGGGAGTGTGACGCTGAATAGATCCCATTACTTCCGGTCACAGGAGTCGAGCAAAAGGGCGTTTGTGTTCACAGTGACGAGGACAGAGTTTGGTGTCAATGCGACTCGACAAGGTTCGTCGGAATACAACACTGCCACCGTCTTGGTAAAAGGCCTACGCGCCTGTCAGATCCGTGGTAACTAAGCCCTTTTCCCTCATAACGAGTATAACTGGGTCGGGACTTGTAGGCCGGTCATGCTACATTTGTTGGTCGTCTGCCGGTTATGAAAAAGCTTTTTCTGAGTCCGATCCCTGAAGAATGTTTGTCCACAAAACCATGGAATGTTTATTGTTGTCAGACTGGTGTATAAAAATGTGACACATTATCGCTGATAAAATTGGCATTGTTCTCCTCTCAGTTTCTCCCCTTTCCACTTCCCTTGTTTCAGCTGCGTCTTCATTAACGACATCATCATCATCATCATCAGTATGAGCGCAGATTATTTGGCCAATCGGCCGAAATTTCGATTGCACTCTGCAGGTGTTCTGCGCTGTCCGGATTAATTTTTAAAGCATGCAGTGTCACGTTCAAATTTGTTCTCCGGCATATTATGGAATTTGTACATCCAGCCGCTCTTAGAAACCAAGCCACCCACCGTCCATCACTGTCATTACTATCATCATGGTCATGTTTAGTATATTCACAGAGTGTACTCGACCGGTCGTTCAATACTTTCCGTTGTCCGCACCAGGTGTTCCGAGCGGCCTAAACTTTAAGGTGTGCATGTTCTTAACTTGTCCCCTTTTTTCCTTAGTTTTGAGTACATCCGCCCGCTCTTAGAAACCCAGCCACGTTCCCGCCTACCCACCCACATGTACCACCAGTGTGGCGATGACCCCACAGGGACAGATAATGACGTTTTACGTGAAGACGTCAACAATGCGTCTCATTGTGTACCTTACCTTTCCCCTCCAGGACACGTGTGGCTGATCGTCGGTATATCTGTAACGCTGGCCGTTCCTCTTCATCTCGGTCTTTTCATGGTAGGTCTGGTCTTTTGTCGCGTCACAGCTGTGATCTGTAGGATCGTGGGTTTGAATCTCCGGAATCACAAAGACCAGACCGCGGGGGATCATAGTAATGGTCTTACAGACAACGGGTGTCTCGCGGTCCCTGCCTGACACTGCACGTGATCATCGTATTAACGCAAAAACCAAGCACATATCGCGGAGTAACAGAGCCATAGCAAAAACAAAATAATGATAATAATATTTGGAAAATGCCGATTTCTTTCTTGATTAGGCAAATATGCACCCGCTTCCTGAAATTTTCTCAGTAAACGTGGACTGTGAAAGCTCCGCAACACACTTTTGTTCTGTTGACACCAGGAACAGTTACTGTATGATTTGTTTTTAAAAAGATATTGTTGACAGTATGTGCACAGTTGCACATTATCCTCTCCATCCACTCCCACCTCCGTTACTGAGATTCAGCAGATCATTTTATACATTCAAGCTCATTCGATTAGTAAATATATACAGGATCCAGTAGTATCTGTGAGGGGGAGCCCAGATAACTCAGCTAGCACGCCGGCACATTGGAATTCAAGTTCCGTCCTGGAGCCAGAACACTATGCTGGCTTTTTCCTTGTCACCCTCGTCTTTGATATCACCTTACGTGGTGGAATAAAACCATCTAGTCAACCCATTAACAAACAATTCCACAAATCATCAAACCAAACCGTCTTCGTGAGCTTCTAATGGGCATTTTGTTTTTCATCCAGCCTGCGGGTTCTGTGTTTCTTAGTCATGAACACTTCCCCTCTCTGGCAATTTGGAACATGGCCGTGAAATTTCAGGCGCGTTATCCGCTGATATCGCCAGCAGATTTCTCCCAACAACCGTTTGACACGGGCGTGACAATGGCACATCACAAAGCCGCCTCTTTCACACAGACCAGTGATCCGGAGTGTGGGATTGCATGCGGGCAATCATGATACTACCATGACAGGGAGAGATTACTATTGATCTCTTTTAGAAAAGATCTAGGATTCTGGGTCAGTTGTGTCTGGCTTTAGGGGGGTGGTAATGGGGGGGGGGGGGGGGGGGCGCCAGAGTTACCAGCGTTATAGTTGTTAGTGCCGTGGGTGGTGGAACGAGGGAAGTGGTGGGGTAAGGGTCAGCTCTGCTGTAATACAACAGTTGGTTAATGGCGCTTAACGTGTGGCTAGCTATAATCAAGTTAATGACTGTCTCATGGCGATGTACCGCCTTACACTTTTTTTAAAATGAATACGTGGACAGTGGGCAAATAGATCAGAACGCGAAAAGATAAGATCAGACAAACGTGCTTTACCGCAATACAATAGTTAGTTACTGGAGCTTAACGCATAACTAGCCATGCTGACTATTCCGTGCTTTACCCCCACGCGTTGCTTTCAATACACACCTAACATGAAGGCGCTAAGATAACTTGATAATACCTGACAGCCGTGCTCAGAGGACCACACACCAAACACCCCCCCCCCCCCCCACACACACCAACAGAAAGTAAAACAGGCCTAGAAGTGGATTAGTATTAGTCTGTAGGCTTTGTCCGTTCCTCCTGGAACAACTTGTCAGTTCACCTCAAGTCAGACTCCGCGACAATCAAGACATGGAAGCGAAACCTCAAGACGCATCTCTTCTGTCAGTTCTGTTCTGTTTTAAATACTTTATTTGTTGCCCACTCCACGAAGGCGTGTGTGTGAAGTAAGCAAGGAAGTTTTTTTTGCTGCGCCCTACGAATGGCCTATCACCATCCTCATCACCACCACCATCATCATCACCACCACCACCACCACCACCATCATCATCATCATCATCATCATCATCATCACCACCACCATCATCGTCGTCGTCATCATCACCATCACGATCATCACCATCACCATCATCATCATCACCATCATCAGGACTGATGGTTTACCCAACAGAACAGACAGATAGTAGTTCCTTTACCTTTCACTACACGTCTAAAATTTTCATTTTAAATTTAATTTCGCTTAACATTTTTAATTTAGTACATTTAGGAATCACTACTGGTTTGATAAAACCAAGCATATACAACACACAGGGTATTTTTTTAATTCTTTTCGAACAGGTGCGCATCTAGCAGTTTCAACTGACAGTACTGCTTATAACTACTTCCTTTCCGCCTTTCACTAGGTCTGGAATGACAATGTTGACAGTGTCCTCTAGAAGCACTTACTATTTTGACTTCGTTCTCGTTTGAGAGACATAGTACAGAATAGTATAGTACAGTATAGAAGCATAATTACGAGGTATGTATAGTAGGATAGAATGAACCGGAACGAACGAAATGAACACAGTTGGTTCGGACTTCTAAAGTTCGCTGATACATGTACTCTGATCACCAATCATCCTAGCAATTTCTCCACGCTCTCACATTCCAACTTTCACATCTCCGTCGACGACCCGAGGCCGCTGCTGGAACGCAAAAATTTGAAAAATGAAATATGATCACAGCAATTTCAACTACCCACACAACCTTATACCGTATCCATTGTACCCCTGACAACCTAACTCGACGAGAATTCGACTACGCAGCCACCAACACAGCAGGACTCTACCGACGCTGTCAGTTGGACAAAGACACGGGGTGAAGATGATACGTTTAAACCGCAAGGATGGGTCTCTGAACAAGATTTCGGCCGCTGAAATCGGAGAAACACCCTCTCACTTCTTCAAAGCAAGACGCTTTGGATATGAAACCCCAACAGCTAGCGGTGTACAAAACATAATTCTCCGGCCCCCTAAAAGAGTCGGTGGAAGCTGTTGGCTCATTTTGTTATGAGACCTGTCCTGACTGGCTCATTTCTTTTAGAAGACCTGTCCTGACTGGACCATTTTTATAAAAACCTTTCTGACTGGTTCCTGTTATCGCTTTTGTAGTTTAGGCTTGGTTCATAGGTTGGCACGTGTGAATTGACCATTACAGGTACGTAGATTCTGAGTGCGTTGCAGCAGGGGGTGAGCTGCTTTTGAAAAGAGTAAGTGAAGTTTCTTATAGCACAGTAAATTGGCGTTTTAACACTCTGAGGTGAGTGTATGTGTGTGTGTAGGCTGGATGTAGGTCTGGTTGATGAACACAACAACTTGTTGACTCGAGGGTTGAAAACAGGATTTGCGGAAGTGACAAAAACCCGGTTTCGTTGATGTAATGACACGTTCATTGCCAACAGAACAAAAGCATGAAAACAAAATTCAAGATTTGTTAAACCACTCATGGACGTAATCAAAAATGCTAAAAATCGTACAAATACAGTTGAATATATGCAGTACAATTACATGAATCATTTTGCTGAATTGAAATAATAATAATAATAATGGAGACGTACAGTGCGCTTACACATAAACAACAGGCTCTAAGCGCCGTACATAATGATGGAAATCAAAGCAGGAACAGGGAGCATAAAGCAACCACATAAGACCAAATGTTACACACCAAGAAACAAATGCAGAATACTCATAGAAACCAGCTTCCAAATACACACACACGCATAGGCAACATGTAGGCAATGTGCCAAACTACAAGTTATCTGGGAAAAACAGCAGCTATACTAAATTATCAGTTTTAAATACATGTAGATGGGTTTAAAGACAACGTTTGAAACTGGCACTGGATTTGCGTGTCTTAATGGTTTAGAGAGCTGATTTCACAGGGCTGGAAAGAAATGGGTCTCTGACCAAATGTTTTTCTTCCCAAGTTACTGAAAGGAGTTTTACAAGTTCATAAAGTGAGACAAGTACCCTTCGGAAACTTCCAGTGCCTACATTTGTTTTCTAGCCCTGCATACAAACTTCTTTTCATGGAGAAAGGAACTAACTAACTAACTAATTAACTAGCTAACAAACTAACTAACTAACTAACTGAAGTGATAGTTATTTCAGAGTGGAGGAAACATACGTAAGCTACGAAAATGCTAGAAAAATACAAACTGACCACATGATTAACTAACTTACTGTGCAGACCAGACCCATACTCTGTGCCCCACCCTGGTCAGTCCCGATCAGTTCCCCACCCCCATGGGAAGAGTCTAAAGCTCCCCTCAGGCCAGCTTCAGACACGTCAACAGTCGTCATAGATCTGTAACCACGTCCTTACAATGTGACAACCCCTCACTGTGGCGAGTCTCTCAAGCTGGATAATAAGTGGGATCATGGACCAAGTGACACCACACTAAACACCTCTAGGGGGTGCACTATAATACTGAGTAGGGTCACTCAGTAACTGTCACCTTAAACTGTGAGGTCTACAGGGGTCCATACCAGCACAGGGAAGACTTCTAGGGTTCATAAGTCACGGGGATAAGTCAAGATGGCGGGGAGTTGGTTCAATTCAAAACTGATGACAACGATCTCCCTATGATGAAGCAATCTTTGAGGGTGGGGAGGTGGGTGTTTGGGAGTTTAACGTTCTTTTCCACCACATTCGGGTGATATATAAAAAAAAAACAACAACGGGGCAACGATGAAAAAGCCAGCACAAATATTTGGCCCCAGCCGGGATTCGAACTCACGACCCAAGCATTGGAAGTCCAACGCTCTACCGTTCGACCACCCCGGCTTCTCGAAGCAATCTTTGAAATATAAGCATGCACCCGTCTTCAGGTTGTAGTAATGGGTAAGTAAAAGTTCTTCTCCGGTTCACTTATGGTCTAATTATTCACGCAGACGAACAGGAAGTCAAGGAGATTTTGATGTGCTGCTCAGATGTAAAAAGTGGAAAACTCGGTATCAATCTTTCCTGGATTTCGGATTGTCCCGTGTGCACGGAAGGGGTCGTTGATCAACTAGAAAAACGACTTGAAACGTGGCTACAGTATAAAGACACGTGCAGGTCAAAGAAAACAACTGCACGAAGCCTCAAAATGCCTATATATTCCCTATTAGCCTCAGGCATCATAGTCACCCCTAAAAAATAATACTTCAACCCAGAAACAAAAATTACCATGCACAGACCATTTTAAGGGCACGCACCTAACAGGAATTTAAAAGAAATTGGATGTCTCCTTTCTTTCAGGCCATACTGGAGAAATGCTAGTCTACTTTCTGTTTAAGCAAGAAAACCACCACCCAGTCCCGTCGCCTTTGCTTCTCTTGTGCGCAAGAAGTCCCAGCTTCACTGGCAGATTGCCCCCTCTTGCACCCCCCTGGCATGCACCTTGCCCTACCAATATGCAAATCACGAAAATCACGCTTTTGTGTGACAGCAAAGATCACTACAAACTAGTACACTCGCAAAACAGGGTACATGTACTTCTTAGAAACACGCTCACGCTCAGTTGTTGTCATTACGTCTGCATGCTCGTGTATCGGATGTGTGACTTCTCCTGAGCACATCGTGAGAACAGTCGTCGTCAGCTAAAACTTTTAACTCGATGTAGCACCGGAAAAACTCCCCGCCATCCTGGTTAACACCAGTGCTAGTACTGGGTGGTGACCAGGGGTCTGATCCATGAAAAGGGACCAGACTGTTGTTTGAGACGCAGACGTAGTCCTTGAAATAGTCCTAAGCTTGCACTAGTCTCTGCTCAAGCATCTCATACTAGTGCGTTACTCTCAGCTTAGCCAACCTAGTCTCGGACTTACGCCTTCGTCTCTCACCATGCATTTGGTCCCAGGTTTTAATGTTCGTTACGTGTGCTGTCATATGGAGTATTAAACCATCCCGCATCACTGTTGGTCATTGTCAGCTGATTCACTGGGTGACAGACGTCGCAGCCTTGAGGCAAACCATGTTAGTGAAAGTTCTCGACGGTTGACACCGGGCCGCTGGGTGTTTGATGACTTAACCCTCATTTCCATCATGACGGGTCAGCAAGGAAGCGCGCGCGCGCGCGCGCGCGCACACACACACACACACACACACACACACACACACACACACACACACACACACACACACACACACACACAATCGAATTCACGACCCGAGCATTGACAATCCAACGCCGCTGTATCAGCGAAAATATTACAGCTGACTATATTGATTGTAGAATGTTAAATAAGTGAACAAAAGCTGTTTCATCAGTCCACATTTGCGACAAATTTGAGTTACATATACACTGAACCAGAGTCCCAGCTAGATCTATGAGTCTTGAGAACGACACTTCCGTAAAGTACCGAAGACATTCATGTCTTGTCGTCTCGTGGTGCTGCAGAGGACTTTTTCCACAAATGTGGACCCAATAACACTGCGAGAAATGCACAGGGGAATATCTCCTCTACAACGTTAAGATTCCAGCGGATCACTCACTGGCTGCGAAAACCGCCTGTGGCTATGTCTACATGGTATAGGCTGCTGTCATCAGACACCAACATTACCCGGTCCTGTGTCACTGTTTGTCACTGTCCGTCTCGACCCTGGTTGGCATGTGACCATCTAATTCAGGTGGCGGACAAACAACCACGACCATAACATTGTTAGGATGTTGCTGTGAGTTAGCACGGCGTGTACTCTTGCAGACCGATGTTCCTAGTGAACATAATAAGGGCTTCGGGAAAGCTTTGCTGGCCCTCATCACAAGCGGAGTTTTGTCGTCGGATGCTGACGTAATGATGGCAGTGTGACACGTGACATAATGACGTAGATTATAATCTTGCCTCGATATGGCACAGTATCTGATGTACTTTTCTAACGCTCTGTGTATGCGGCCACTGTGGAAAACAGCGTTCCCAGCTCATATTTTCATACAGCGTCTGTTGTTTATTTGTTTGCATCTGTGTGTGTGTGTGTGTGTGTGTGTGTGTGTGTGTGTGTGTGTGTGTGTGTGCCGGTAGTGGTGGTCGAGAGACATAGGACTAAAGATAGTTGATGTGCAGGGCCCGTATGTAAAACTGACTCGAGGTTAATTTAACCCACGGCTACAGGCCTAACCCAGACTAGGACAAAAGATACCCCAAAACAAAATTAAATTTAAAAAAAGGAAGCGAAGAAAGAAAGACAAAAATCCTTCTATAACGGCTTAGGCACCATGGTTGAATGGACCCGATTCATGGTTTAAAACATAAAACAACAGAAAATTTAACCCTAGAGCTAGTTTAGTTCGAGGTTAGACTCTAACCCGGGGCTAAACTCCCAAACCCTGACTTTTACGTGCGGGCCCTGGTCCTGAACCACGAACTCTCTCTTTCGATCGTCTTCACCCCCCCCCCCCCCCCACAAGGTGACCTAATGGCACTTCACGAGGTCGTCTTGATTAGTGCAACGTGCACGCAGGTCGCAGTGTTCCATTAAAGCATTACCGCCATTACCGGCATACTGTTAGTGCTAATCATCTCATTAAGTGACCAGCGGCTTCCCTCTGCCCAAGTGACTAGCTATTGCGCTGACGTAGCATCGTCTGACATTTGACTGCACATCGTTTCCTCTGGCTGAAATGGTTCGTCACGTCTAGTCAAAGTCACAGCGGTCAATTTGCATCGTTCCTTGGGAATGAGTGAAGTCTTTTGACTTTTGTCCTTTGACTCGAAGTAAACGCTTCTTTTTCTTTTCTTTTTTTTCTTTTTTCAGTCCAGTTTTTCCACGCCAATTTCTCCGCCATGCTTTTTGTAACTGGTTCAGATGAGCACGTATATAAGTTTTTACTTGTTGTGCTCTCTTTCAACATAATACTGTTTACTGCTTGACGGTGATCCGGCTTCAATGAATAAACATGTTTAAACCAAGTAAACACAAAGTTTCAAATGGAAGAAACGAAACATCAAACAATATCAGTCAATTTGACATACTCCGGCGGCCGTAAAACAGAACTTGTGATGTTGGAAACTGATTCGGTTCCTGAAGACCTAAATCATCCCATGTCTTCAGGCTTCCATTACCCATTGTCGGGTTCTGTGGAGAAGCCCCTAAAACCCCACGGCCAAGTCTCGTAACGAAACAACTTTTCTGCCATTATCGGCTAAAAGGGACTAAGCACCATGGGTTTGACAAGCACACAAGCCCTTCTTTCAGATAAAGGTAATTCCGTCATTTAGTAAAGGTACCTGCGGGTCATGGATTTGACAAGCACATATGTCCTTTTTGCTGATGACGGTAGCACTCTCAGCTGATAAAGCTAAGACGGTGGGGTCTGAAAGCCATGTAAATGCAAATGGCAGGAAGTGGTGCTAGTCCTCTCCAATCTTTGACGGTAACCAACCTTACGCCGGTTACTGCATGGGCGGAAGATGATTATGCAGGAGAGAGTTACGGTAAGCCGTAGGAATGCCCGCCTCATTGGCCTCAGTAATGGAGTCCACGCAAGTAATCCTTCACAAACTGCCGCCAGGCACACACGTTCATTTCGTAAAGTTTCAAGTTCATAATGGTGTACGCCCCATTACAGGATTCAATCGACAAGCACGCAGAAAATGCGACAGCGGATTTTTAAGAATGTTATCAAGTTCCCCACCGCTTTCTCTAGGGCATAACTACTAGTGGAAACAACACAGTCTGAATACAAGTCGATTTGTCTAATAAAAGGATTCATAGGTCTTTATCGTAATCCATTATCTTCTTTGGAAATGTTCAGATCACAAAATGTGAAAATAAATTCCAAAACTTAACTAGGTGAGCTCAGTGACCCTTCACACCACGTAATGTGTTTATGTCCAGTGCTCCGGGCGCTTTCAGCCAGTTCAAGATATTTGATAACGCGTCTACACAATTACAATTATTATTATTATTATCATTATTATTATTAATATATTACACTTGTAGAGCTCGGAGTTCTGCTTCGAAAAGCACTCAATGCGCTTTTTGCTCACGCACACACACAACATTCACACGCACACATTTATGCACATCAGTACAGGCGGTGGAGTTTAAACTTAAAGAATAAAAGCTAGTTTGAAAAGATGTGTTTTGAGTTCTGCTTTAAACTGTAGGAGGGAAGGGATGTTTCTCAGAGAAGATGGCAAGGAGTTCCAAACGTGGGGAGGGGGGGGGGGGCACTATAACTGAAAGAACGTTGGCCAAATGTTATTATTATCACTGGCATCAAAGGGCACCTGTCATCTTCCAAAACATGCAAACTGAGCGTGAAGTGTTTTTGTAATTTTATCCTTGAATCTTTCACCGATATCATTTACCAGCCTTCACTGCAAAGCACTACTGAGAATAAGGCGGCAGTGAGACACGGATCCACCCAAAATCGTTCTTAAAGAGTGGAGCCAAAGCTTTATCCCTCACACTCTCTCGTCGGATTATCATTCAGGTGAGAAATATTTGACCTTGTCAGTTTGTCCATCCACTACATCGTGGTACATCTGCTCGTGTGACGGCTGGTATGCCCACAATGTGACGTAGTTTCTACCACACTACACGGGGCCACGTCACAAACCACACACTGTTCAATCCATTACGTCCGTTACGCATGAATAAATTAGTTGTCTGGATGCAGGACGTGGTCAGGTTATGATACCGGAGAAGGACAGCTACCACAACTGACTGGTGCGACTGAACACTATTTAATCCAGGCAGACTGCCAGGTCGACCGGTCGTGCATGTATGTATGTTTTTCTTAACCTAAACAAACCTCTTCAGCTATTGAATCAATTGTACATGTCCTTTTTGTTACATTTCAATACCACTTTGACAGAGAGAGAGAGAGAGAGAGAGAGAGAGAGGAAGGGGGGGAACAATAGTCCAGCCAGGACTAGCTCAGATAGGGGGTGGGGGGGGGGGTGAGCGAGTTAATAAACTGGCCTTGAACTGATGTCGTACAACTTCCTTCGCCAGTATGGTTGTCTCAAAATCATATTTAATATGGCGAGGTATATCATTACTGTTAAATTTTCCGTAACCTGACACAGCACGTGATGAATAGACTCCTATTTCCAAAACATATTCGATCATATTCATGACAATGACGTAAACACACAATCGTCTGTTGTAGACACATCGCCTAACAAGACAAAGACCATTGAACCTAAAATATTCACTACAGAGAATGTCTAGCTTACCTTGTACTTCTTTCGTCAATGTCATCAAGCGTTGAGGCAGCTCAGTGGACCCCAGAGGCAAAGATAAACAGAAGCCGCCCCCCCCCCCCCAAAAAAAAAAAAAACAAAAAAACACAACAAACAAACAAACAAAAAACAAAAAAACGACAAAACAAAACACCCCACCCACCCACCCTCCAAAAAGACCCCAAAATAAACAAACAAGCAAAACCCCCAAAAAACAAACAAACAAAAAAATTCAAACAAACAGAACACTAAAAAATAAATCAAAATCAAAACATAAAATAAAAATTAAAAGTAAAGACATAAACTCAAAACAAACAAACAAACAAACAAACAAACAAACAAACAAACAAACAAGAAAACCCAAAGAGAACTCCCAAACAACTATAAAAAAAACTCCACCAAACAAACAATAACAACAATACTAAACAAACCAAAACAAACACAATATTTTAAAAAGCAAAGGAAAGCGGTGAAAAAGGGCACTACTAAAGTACCTATTTTTTTCAAACTATTACTGGTACATGCACATCATCTTCGTGCCAATTCCCACTGGTAATCTCTATATTCATATAGTCAGGCTTCCAATCTAGGTATTCATATTTACATATACAGAGACACTGTCACTTTCTTTTGTCGTCTTCTCACACTCAGAACCGGCTGTAGAGTTCAAAGACCTTTTCAAAAACAAAAGCGGTAACCTGACATTCCGCGTACATGTACATGTACCACCATGGGAAATGTTTGACTCTGACCCTGACCAGCAAAGGAGGCGATATATATATACGAGTTCTGTCCAGGAAACAAGTTGAACTTCACGAAGCGTGAAGCTGGGTTGTGCATGGTGTACTTTTTGCGTCATTTGTCAAAGCCAGACCAAAAGGTGAACGAACGAACGGAGATACAGACTTGGTAGGCGCGTGGTTTCTTTTTCCCGCTTGACTTCTGCCCACCCCCAAGCAGCACTGCCAGCAATCAACGCTGTTCAAGACATGCAGAAAATTGCACGTGCACACTGAGGCAGAGACAATAATGATTACATTATTCCGGGGCAGCTTACAGCGCTTGGCTTTGCTTGAAATTTCTAGATGCTATAAACAAACGGGTTTAAATAAAATAAATAGATAAATAAATAGAAATGAGAACTGTGAGCAGTGCAGTTCAACCCGGCAAAAGATCACGTGTTGTCGGCACCTCAGTTTTGAGCTGAACTGATTATTCGGGTTGAGTTCTGACATGAGTATTTGTGTGAATGTTTTGATATCGTTATTTATTTATTTATTTATTTAACATGAATCTTTGTAATCACCTCAGCTTTAGAGCCGTGGGCAAAAGTCGAGCGAGAAAGAAGTGGTGCGGGCCGGGTTGCTGGACGTGGAGGTTGTTGTGTAGACACGTGGGGCTTCCACCTGGTGGTGTAAGGTGTTGTCACTATTTCAATCTATGTGTGGGGAACGTTGTGTGATGTCAGGTGTGCACTCGGGCGTGACAACAAAACGAGGTGGTACGTAAAGCGTAAAGAAATTTGGTATTTACACCCCCCCCCCCTCTCAGCCCCCCTTCTACTCCCCACCTTTCTGTTTGCATCAGTCGAGAAGTTCTCGAGACATCTTGTTTCGAAGTGAACAATTTAATGTATTTTGAACATTAAAGATTGAATAAGTGCCAATATTTGGGCTATCTTTTTACGTCTATTCCAGTACAGTTTTTTTTTTATCTTTTTTTTAAAACTTTGATCCTAGAAAAGAGCTCAGATGTTAACATGATACACGACAGCAACATAGTTTTAACTTCAAATTGTGTTGTATGTGGTCTCCGCACGATTCGCAGCTTCTGCTCCTAGTTTGGTTAGTTATAAATTAAAAGGATTTTTACATTGACGATGTGTTCACGCAGTTGGCCGTTGCCGCCACCACATCACCCTTCCCACCGCATTGTGGACTATCATACAGTTTGCCAGTGATGTGTTCTCTTTTCCTTTCTCCTCTTCTTCCTGTCCCTTTTCTCCTACGATTGTTCACGGGCAGTTCAGTTCTCCGCCATGTATGCAACTTGTTTCATAGTTATGAGCATGCTTATAAGTTTTGATTTGTGCTCTGTTGTATTACTGTTTGGCGGCGATCTGTAAATTCGGGAAGTTGTCAGTATCCGTACGTGAATAAAAACATGCCTTCCAAATCCTGTTGTTACTGAGTGATTGTTTCCCAGTCAGACTGATTATGATGAGACTTTAAAGCTAAGCTTCTTCAAGGGATTATAGTAATCAGCCTACAATGGGCACTTCCGGTGCTGTCTCTCATCCGTTTGCATTCAAACCTACGAAGCAGAAGACAAGCTCTCAAACGGTAAGGGCCACGCTTAAACTACCAGACAAACGACAGCACGAGTGACAAGATTGTTCACCGAACCAGGACCGCTTCAAAAATCACCAGACCGGAACGAAGTAGCCACCGGCGAAACTTACACCACTCGTTGTAGAGCTGGGAGGGAGAGTTGCGGGTGGTTGTGAGACAGTGAAACACTGCTCCCCGTCCCGCTGTAAACTGACACATTGCGTTAGACTCAACTGAACTATTAGTTCACAGTTTTGCTTAGCAGTTGGGCAGACGGGCAGACACACAGGCCTGATTGTGTCAAGAGCCACTTATCGAGTACAAGTTTATCAGGCGAGATGAAAAAGCGCCGCTCTCGAGTATAATTTTGACCGCGGTTTGTTGTTGACCCCCTGATGGGAGGCACGTAGTCACAACCTGTTGCTGACACATTGTGCAATGAGGAACAGGTGCTGAGAGGTAGTGGGGTCATTGTACCACAACACGGCCACAACAGACGCGTAACATGAAACAACTGAACACAAAATTGTTGAAAGTGTAGACGTTCCCGACCAGTCCAGGAGACCTGATAACACCTAATCAACATCATTCACAAAACATTGCAACCAAACGACTGCCGGGAAAAAAGGGCGCAAAATACCTTCCTACAATGTATCCAGTTGTTTTGTTTGTTTGTTTTTTGTTTTCACTCGATCCGGCTAACGCCACACTCGCCACACGGGTTGCGAGTTCAGCGGACAAACTATATTAGCCACAAAGTTCCTGCCGCCCTGGTATTACTCTATGTTGAATATATATTACGTGATCTAGTGGTAGTGGCCCACCGGGTATCACAATCGCATGAGAGATCGGAATGTCGATGGTTTGTACCCCAACAGAGCCAATTTTGTCCAGTGCCCCAGTACTTGAAATCGGGCTCATGGCGGACAAAAGACCCCCCACCCATTCCCAAATTGTGACAAAAGAACAGAATGATCTGGCTCAGTAGAGATTTAGACTTGCGCTCTTGTTCTTGTTAAGCTGCTCTTTGTTTTCTGGCAGTCAGCAGATAAATGTCACTTGTACTTGTGGCTCTAGCTGATTGACCCCTCACACGTTTTGTTGACTTTCCCTTCACACAGCGAGATCCTTGTGACACGTGCATGTCACTGACCCGGCGCTACCTCGGGGGTCGGGTGGGGGGGGGGTATCAAAAACCAGCGTCTTTGCAGTCACTCCCGTATAAGTAAGACCATCTTTGCCCATCGGCTCCCTGGCGCCAGGGAGTAAGACTGTAGGGCACACTGGTCTGGAAGGTGTTAACCACGCCAACGGCTACTGGCGAACAACTTCCTAATCTGCACCCGGGGTGCCCCCCTGACGCGCAACATGTGTGGCGGCGGCCGTCTCCTGTGGGAGTGGAGACTGATGGTGTAACAGCCCATCACGCCGTGTGGCGACAAGTCTGGGGACTTTTACAACATCCCCCGACCGTTTGGTCGAAGTACCATTAATTTTGACCATTTACGAACCTAACCAGTGTAGGTAGGAAATACAGTAGCTATTGCTACAAAGGGCATTATTGCAACCTTGTGGCCAACATCCGCGTCGGAAAGCTCCAGGCATCTCGAGCCTGTCATTTAGAAGAGTCTTAAAGTCTCAAATTTTCGACTGATTATCAGTGCCAAAAACAACAAATTTTCTTTCTTTCTTTATCTTATCCCACCTACGTTAAACTCCCAAACACCCACCCACCCTCTTATCCCACCTTCACCCTCCCCGATCCCCCTCTTTTTGTATACCTACTTCCCAACGAGCATGAACCTTTCTCATGGAGTAGCTCTACACCTCATTAGAATGGGATGTGCTGAACTGGTGGTATCTGTTTCAGTAATTAATTAATGTAGTCTGTATACTGCATATTTAGACGGTGGTATCCCAGCTTTGAACAGTCTTAGCCGGATACCTAGCACTGGTTAAAAAAAAAAAAAAAAAAAACTGACTTCAAATTACTGTGGTTTTGTTTTTGGGTTCATTTTTTTCCCGAGCGTTGTAAGATCTATCGATCTCAAAGAATGCTTACCACTTGTCTTATGCGACAGAATCGTATAAAATTTGAATCGTCCAGACAGGTGTCCTTCAGTATTTGAGGACGGATGTGAGAGGGAAAAAGGTGAGACAGGAGTGTCGTCTGTTTGTCTTTATTGTTGTCAGTTTGTGGCCATACCTGGGCCCCGCGCCCGCCACATTCCACAGGACGGGATGACCACATTGTGTACATGGCCAGTCCCCTCCCAGACTAGCTTACTCTCTGTAATCTAACTTCTAGCCGCTCTCTGTCTGTCTCGCTCTCTGTACGTCAGCCGTTTCTCTCACTGTAGTTTCTATGTGTATTTTATAACCTGAATAAAAAGTATATTATCTTTTACTTCCAATACGATCTTCCATGTTTCGTTGATGTTGTTTGCTTCATTCAATCTGCCATGTTAGTTTTGTGTGTGTTAAACACTTTCCGGGAACACTGAGTGGCGTAAAAATGAATTGTTTACATTCGACTAATTTTCCTGGTCAAAATTTTGCCTCACTATAAAGTAATAACGATCCCGTGATCTGCCTCGTCTATGGTTTTACCCTAGTACACACACACACACACACACACACACACACACACACACACACACACGTGTGCATGAGTCGACGCAACCAATAATTATACTACCCATCCACTGCCCCCTCCCCTCCCCTTCTGTCATTTCTCACACAGGTGCACACGCTACTTATCATTAGTACAGCGCAACGTGACAATCGTCTCATCTATAATTACAGGAGTCGTGACACAAGACTGTCACAAGTTACGTGACCGTCACCCTGGAATGTTGACAACACAAGCAGAGGATTACGTGTCGACTCAATATTAGGCGGGCCATGTGACTGACAAACTGCGGTATGACTACTGGATTTTCACGCTGGTGCACAAGCAGAACATGACTTGGGTGCGTATCAGTGGTGGTGATAAGTGGGTTGCTATAAATATAACTGTAAGTATGTTGGTTCGTCTGTATTCAGCAGGGAGGGGGGGGGGGAGGTAAGGTAATAGTTGAGCCAGGATGGTGGAGCTTTGAACTTTCAATGCTAAGGTTGTGAGTTCCAATCTGATTTGAAAATCAATCAAACAAACAAAAGAAACGCTCGTGCTGGCTTTTTCCTTGCTGACTGACACCTTTGATATCACCCTAATCTGGTGGAAAAGGACTTTATCCCCCTCCCTCCCCACCCTCCAACAACTGACGGACCAGCCTGCTGTATTCAACACAGGCGGAGGTTTGATGAACGAAACTGATGAAACTCATTGTTGCGGTCTAGGTTTGAAGAAAAACATAATGATCGAGGCCATTAGGACCGTGAGTGGTGGAACTTGCGGCAGAACTGGGTTCAGTTCCTCAGTTCTTGGTTTTAGCCGGAATAGAAACTGATTGTGATTTATGTATATGTATCAGTGTGCGTGTGTGTGTCAGTGTCGGCCGGGGGATGGTGGGGGGGGGGGGGGGAGAATGAGGGGCCCCGGGACGGTCACGTTCAAGGAGAGGGCCGGCAATCCGGCTCCTCCTCACAGTCTTTCAGTTCAAGTGTCTCCTGAAGTGCTTGAGTTTCTAGAGCAGTGTGTGAGTCTCACTGAGGAAAAAAAAAAAACAAACGACAACAACAACAACACCAAAGTGGGACGCACCACACTGCGCTGACACCCCCCCCCCCCCCTTTGTCAAGTTCTTGCAGTGCGCCGGACTTGATCACTGAGGTTGCGTCAGTCAGTCATGACTCGATAAACTCAAATTATAGTGAATTCAGTAAAACTGACGCCTGTGCGGCCAGCTTTCTTTTCTTTCTCTCTTTTCAATCTTATTTCATTTTTCTTGCATGCCAGGGTCTGTCTCCGTTTTGCGATATTTTCATGGTAAAACTGATTAAAAGCCAAGCCTTTCGCAGCTCATTCACAACGGCACTCCTTTCCTTGCGTAGCTACCGCGGCCCCCATCGGTATGTCAGACGCGCGAAGGCAATCGGGTCATAGTAACCCATTTACAAATAATAGACCCGCCCATCCAGTAGAGCAACAACCTCACCGAAAAGTGGACTCGCCCAAGGGATAGCGACCAATCAGAAAGCGGGTAACCAGCTGATGGCTCACAGCCTTTACGATGTTGTGAAGGCCCGATCACACGAAGGTAGTATTCATCGCACAGCATTGGGGCAGAGCGCACGCTACTTACTCGCCTGTTACCGACTCCGCCTGTTTCATTACTCACATGTGCTACTGTCGTGCAGGGCCTGGCTGAACCTTACTGAACATTTGGGTGCATTCACTGCTTGTGGACTTCAGAGAGTGGAAAATTCATCTTGGAACATTTTGGTTGTTAGCAAAAATCGTGTTCTGAGTTTGAAGTCTTCACGGAGGCTGGCAGTATCAACGGTTGACTGAATTACTGGCTTGCATGCTCTGCCGACATACACACAGAGCTTGGACATTTCAGTGAAGAAAAAAAAATAATACCGTCAGGGCGTGAAAGTGTGGAGACAAACTTTATTCCTAAGGCTATGGATACCACAATGTGTTTGCAAGTTCCTGACCAGGAGGGCACGGACAAATACACCGCGTCTATCGAACTGTCCAACGCGTGTCGTCAGTTCTACAAGTCTCGAGTAGAAGCTGCCAACTGCATCAAGACACGATGGGAAAGGAACGCCGCACACGTCACCCGACGGACTAGCGGCAACGACAACGACCACACCGGCAACCGCGACAACAGCAACACAAGCCGCAAACAGCGCAACTCTATAGATGAGGCCATGGAAAAACTCCGAACAGAAATGGTAAGTTTTGTATAATCATGTATACATTAGTTCTAAGAGTCTGTCAGTCGCGGACGGATCTCCAGCCGCTGTGTCCGCTCAGTTGTAAAACTGAGTCTGCCTTTGAGACTCACTGAATCATTTACTGTTTAACTTGACCCGGGATTTTACAAAAATCACATTTTTGGCTTACTGACCTGCACCGTCTAATTATCACTTATCACACATCAGTCATGCTACTAATATTAGTCAGTCCGTCATATAAAAGCAAACTCCGGTCGAGAAAACGGACACTTATTCTTTACTCTCTTTTTTGTGAAACCCCTTTCAACTTCGATTCATTCTATTCATTATTAGTCACACAGCTATAAATACTAGTATCCTTAGTTATATCTGTGATGTTAGTATTTTGGGCAGTCGCCAAGAATCAACCAATCAGATTGGTTTTTCATCTCAGTCTAGCGCATAGTTACGTACACAAAATCCCGTTACCAGTAGAGTGTATCCTTGTCAGTCTGTAACCAACAATCCACTTCTACTTAACGTTCACCTTCCGGGTTTTCTCAGTGAGGCCACAGACTGAGTCAGACAGAGTCTCAGCCGTCACAACAATTAGCAAATGGTCGCGCTTCAGTGTGAGTCCAGTTACACTTGCATTATTTAGGTCATTAGCCGGCAGCTTTCATTGTCTCGAATGAACACACTTCTACTTTTAAAAGCTGCCCTGTTTTTCGATAACCGTCAATGCCGACGCAATAAGTTCGTAAGAGGTTTCAAGGAGTCATAGCGGAGTCAGTGTGTGTGTGTGTGTGTGTGGGGGGGGGGGTATGGTGGAGGAGGGTTGAATGTTGAGGAAGTCGTGAAGAGTGCTCACGATAGGAAGTTCCTGTTAAGGACCGCTCGGTGTTGGGTTTAAGAGGTTTTGTGTGGTTGTGTTTGACGGAAAATGAGACACGGTGAACGTGCTTGTGGCCTCGTGTCGCGGCCTGTATTCTGTTAACGTCTGTCTGGCTTTGTGGTCATTTAGTCCACTTGTCAGCTTTTGTAGTAGCATGGTGATGCCTTTTGGTCACGCACATTTTTTTTTCTCTCTTGTCCCCCCCCCCCCCTTCCGCCTCCTTGTTTTCACGGTTCTTCTTTTTTTTTGTAGGAAACTAAAAAATAATTATTGCGCGACCTAAATTGTTTCCGTTGTTAAAGTAACATTTTGTCTCTGAGCGCTTCACTGAGTGGGTTCTTACAAATTGTAGGAGCATCTCTCTCTCTCTCTCTCTCTGAGAAGGCTCCAGGGGTCGTGCCTCTTCACCCCACCTTACCCCCACAACCCTTCGCTCCTCACACAGGCTTCTTCAGCCGGGTTTCAGTGCGATGGGTTTTTGGTACGACCAGCGAAATCACAGTACCGCGGGTACCGGGTAGGTGGGAAATCAGGTGCGCTTGTGACGCTGATATAGCCTGGCGTGCGTGTCTTACTGATCATCGCTTCAATTTAACACTCTGCATTCCGTCCAGCGGGGGGGGGGGGGGGGGGGGGGGGGGGGGCACAGCAGTTGAGGATTTGCGCCGAGTAGGTGGACTTACAAGAGTTAGGTGGGATAGTACAAGCCGCGTTTCAGTGTGGGTCCGGCAATATTGGTCGCGATAGACGGTTTAATTCCCGTAAACCTTTCCTGTGATTTTCCTTATCCAGCTTAAAGTACGTTGGCCACTAGCGACGGTGACAGTCGCTGGAAACTACAGATACGACACGAGCCACGAGCCCGGCCACTTCAAGTTGACACTAAACCCTTGCCGACTTGATCCGCCCCCGGCTACAGGGCCCGCTGTCGGCTAATCCGGTCTGCACCACCGCGAAGGGTGCAGTAGTAGCTCTCTCTCTCTCTCTCTCTCGGGTAGCAGGGGATTTGAGAAATGGGTATACCAGACGGCGGCCGGCCATCCCCTCAAGTTAAGCGGCCGACATAGTGTCACGAATGGAATCATTTTGGCAGAGTGCAGTGACTTCTGGTTTATGTTCACTCAGCCATCGGCGCCAGATTAACGACATCGTGCCGTTACGATTATTAGGCCAGATTTGAAGCCGTGAAAGGCTCGGCCGTACTAGTACAGGCGGTAATGTAGCGACAGTGACTGAAACACACCGGCAGTTGTATTCATTCGTCCGGATTGGCCCGCTTGATCAGAAACGAGATCAGATCAAGATCCTTGTATTTGTTAGTTTTTTCCGCTGATGAAAGCTCCTTTGCCGAGAACTTCAAGTGAAAATAAAAATCAGCTGTTGATTTCATCATCCTGTAGCGATACAGCAATCAGCGCCCGGTTATGGCGGAAATAGATCCCTCAGCCATAGTCACCACAGGAAATCAATAATAACACTATAATGAATAATAATATCGCACTTCCTATTAGCCAAAACCGACGGCGTTCAGTTTCAGATAACTTTGTTTAACACCATTTTAACAAGACGCAAACTACATGTCAGGTCTTGTAACCTGAACTGGAGACATTAAAACATTACGACTGCTAGCCTGCCCAGTGACGTAATGAGATCGGAATGCCGCCGACCCGATTACGAATGAAATGAAATGAAATATGCAACAGCCGTTTCTGTCACACTCACTGGGCCAGCATGTAAATGCCACGTCAAATTTATTGTCAGTCTTTGTTCAGCACGCTCCCATGTACGCTGTGTCTGCGACTGTAACCCGTCCGGGGGGAGGGATTGGCTCTAACGCAGAGAGAGAGAGAGAGAGCATCAGTTTTTGTCGTTTTTACGGCTGTTCCGACCTTTCTTGGCTGTCATGTAGCGGGAGGGTTAGGGGAACGGCTTATCGGTGAACGAGAGATTTGTGGCTTGTCCGCCATGAACATGGTTGAAATTCCAATGCAAATGGTCAGTCAGTTTGGCTACAGATCAGTAAAAGGTTTCTCCATGTAAGGACACGGCTTTCTAACTAGTAACTATATAATCCGCTTGTTATACATGTACTCTATCCAAGAAATGCGAACACAGATCGTAATCTTTATTAGAAACTCGGGAAAATATATGATAGACTTCGTCAAGTCTCTCATTGCTCCCAGTGGCCTTGAAGTGTGTGTATGTGTGTGGGCCGGGGGGGGGGGGGGAGGGCGGGGGTCAGGTAGAGCACAAGCCAGCTCGTCAGCCTCCGTAAATTAGCTTCCATTGACAACTTTTGCAAAACTACAAGAACGTTGAAGTATGTCAAGGCGCTTGAATGCCCCCCCCCCCCCCTCCATCCCACCTTCACCTCCTACACACAGGAACCTTGTCCCCGTCCCCAGGGGCTTGTCACGTTGTCCACACTCCCGGCCCCCCCTGGACCCTCCGCCCACAACAGTCCGACGTGAGGTTCGAACCCTCAGCGTATTGTCTGCACAGCGAGGGTCAGGTTTGCAGTGACCCCCTGACCCTGACCCGTGTGCTTGTGAATGGAGCTGAGGGTTCAGTAGTGAGCTATGAGAACTCGGCTTCTCTGCATTGTTTTGCTCTTTGTCCTTTCGACAATGTAAAGAGGGTACAGTTTCAGCTTCTGTTTCCATTGATATATTCTGCGCGGTGAACGGTCGTGTTATTCACAAACCACTATTTGAAAAACCATCCAGCGAGCAAATTTAGCGGGAGGTGTGCATACTGAGAGAATACCTTGATCATTCATGTGCGTTTGTTGGAGTCGGTCTCAGAAACGAATCGTATTTCTCCATAAGTATGCGGTCAGTGATAAACAGGGTTGAACACTCAGTGTGGTCTTGCGCGGCCCTCACAATTCCTCAGACAACAAGACCATGGCCTGTGTGATGTTCCTGACAATCTGTAGACCTGCAGAAGGATTTGTCGCTGACGACACACGACCATGGCCGTGCAAATCGGTTTTGCACCCATTATACAGAAGCCTTACAACTCGGCCGGTTCTCAGTGTGCTTTTGAAGTCATTCTGTCGCGACTCGGTGAAGTTTCCTGCAGGCAGACCAGGGTTTGCGTTATGTCCGCGCCCCAAAAAAAAAATAGAAAAAAAAAGTTTTTTTTTTAACACAAATGTTGCACCTTACTGGAATGAAATCCCGTGCAATATTCACATCACATCATGATACGCGTTTTGTATCACTCCGATGACGTAGTTGGTGGAGCTTGGCTGGACTTAGAGCGGATTGGCCGCGAGCTTTGTGCAGGGTTTGACACCGGCCCAGTAAACTACAGGCTTCTGTTCATTGTCTTGGAGGACGTGGTCGCTGGTGTCTCGAGCCACGTAGAACAAACACAGAGGAATCCTGCGCTACACGGACTGGACAGCGGGCGCTCACGTGGTCTGTTTGTTCTCCGATACAACGGCTCCCTCATCAATGACATGGTTACTTGTGGATAGAGAATGTGGGACAGTCAGTGTGGATATTGTAGGGCCAATTTCGGGTCTTCTAACAAGCTGGCTTTCACAAAACGCATGTCATTATCAATCCTTGAGGTGAAAACCGTAATTCGATTGCATTACAGCGGCAATGAAAAGGCTTGAGTGAGTCATCCGTGTTCATTTTGAGCGCATGTATTTTAATATTCTCTCTTCCAGTGGCGCATGGCCTTTTGCTTTTGAACGAGTGTCTGTCATCATCATTCTGCTGCACAATCGTGATTATTGTCACCGTGACAGCCGCATTGTGCACGCGTGAAATACCTTCTCGCTATACCTGTATTCTCCAGGTGATCACAACCCTCCCGCTGAGATGTAGTCAGTGGCGCTTCTTTCGAATGGCAAATCCATAGCTTGAATTGATTCTTGAATGTCAGCTATAGGCTCTATAGCTAACAACTGAAAAGTGAACGAAATGTATAGGGTAAGATGACTCACGTTTGCCTGTCAGTTATGATCTTCTTTTTTTTAAGTTGTTTCTCTATAGAGAAACAACTTTATGAGACGGGGCAGATTTTGCTACGCGCAGCAGCAAGTTTCAGTGATACAAAACAAGACTGTGACGTTTCTCCACACAATACCTACTTTCACACACACAGTGACGTAACGAAATCTGCGTCATAGACACCTTACGTGCACACTATGCTGCTGCGTTCTTTTTGGCGGGAATGACGTGTGTGTGTCTGTGTGTGTGGACGGATGTAATGATGGCTATCTGCTAAACCACCTCGCCGGATGGCTTTTTACTTTGAGATAAAATGGGCAGTCATATTGTCCAGAGCTACCTTTCACGATTTTTATCCTGCCGCATTTTGAGAACAGTTATTGCCGATTTGAAAAAATCGGTCATGTTACGAATTTTTTCGAAAAAAATGTTCAAATGGCTTCATTTTCTGAAATTGGGAAGATCATCCAATTATACTGCCTGTTTTCGTAGCACAGCTCTGTAGCTCTGACAGGTTTTGTGTAAGAAAATATTTCCGAGGTAGGGGTGGTTTGCATATAAGGCCAAATATCTATGAAAAGACTCCTTCAAATTACTCATCATTCCGATATTTTTGTCACTTGTGACAACTGCACATATGACATGAACTATTGCACTATTATAGCATTAGTATTAAGAATAACAGAGCTTTTAGATAAACACATTTTTTCACGTTTCTGCGAGAAGCGCCGGTCAAAAAAGTTCCAATTTTGCAATTTCGTAAGTGCAATCCAAGGCACTTTAAGTCCACGTTTCATCAGCTCTCTAGATCTTCCAGATTTTATGTCAAAATTAATTCAGTCCCGGAAGTCACAAAAGCAACAAGGAAATCACAAGATATGAAGAAGTATCATCTGTCAGACGAGCAGCGTGAGGCTGACGGCAAATGTTTGGTTCACAGACAAAATCTGCAAGTATCGTCACTGCTTCCGACATTTCATCAGCCCTCTACATCTTCCAGATTTCATGTGAAAAATAATTCAGTCGGAGAAGTAACAAAGCCAATAGGGAAATCACAGGACATAAAGAAGCATCCTCAGACGATCTCAGTGCTAGAGGCTGACGCCAAAAGTTTAGTTCACGGAATTGACGTCATCTCTATCTCTGTATGACGACCTGCCTGAGGCTGACGTCAAATGTTTAGTTCACGGAACTGACGTCTCTCTCTCTCTCTCTCTCTCTCTCTCTCTCTCTGGGGAGCCAGGGTGGCCGAATGGTAGCGCGTTGGACTTTCAATGCTTGGGCCGAGAGTTCGAATCCCGGCCGCTGGGGCCAAATATTTGTGCTGGCCTTTTTCTCGTTGCCCCGTCTTTGATATCACCCTTATGTGGTGGAAAAGAGCGTTAAACTCCTAAACACCCACCTACCCACCCTCTCCCTCTGCCTCTCTCTCTCCCTTCTTCCCACACCCGGCCCCACCCCAAGTCACGTGGCTAATCGGTCGAGGTCGTAGAGGATCTAGTGTCATCTGTAGAACTTGGAGAGGGTAGAACCGGCAACAATAACAACAAAACAGACAAAATAAAATGAAGTTTGGAGAAACAACTTTGTAGGACGGGGCCGTTCCTCCTTGTTTAATCGATGAAAATGACAGGGTTCACATAATGAGAAGTAGCGCATGCGGGCAGTTTGTATGGGCGCTATAACTCAGAGTATTACCACCGTCAAACGGAAGAAAAGGGGTTAAGTGCCTATCAAATCCTGGGAGTTTTGGCCCTATTTGGATGACGACCGATTGTGTGAGAGTCATTGCCTTTGAAGACCTGTCAGTGTATGCAAAGCAAATTTCAGTTTCTAGTGACCAGTTTTGGCTGCTTTTGTGTATGCTGGCTTGTCGTCAGTGTGTGTTGTATTGTATTGTATACACATTGTACCTGTGTTTAATTGTCTTTTTCTTGACGCACTGACCCAACCAGGTAACGGCCGAATACTTCTCACCGGTCAGGTGAGACGACTTTGTTTGACCTTCCAGGTGACGTTTACGGTATTTTCTATAAGACATTTCCAGTCCCTGTTTGTACGGCCAACTGTTAAGGTTTCCCTCAGAGTAGCTATGCACACACACCACGCCGATACTAAGAACCTTTACGGTGGCCGGTAGACTGTTGAGTCTTACAAGGGTGCAAATCACGGGCCGACAGTTCAAGAGCAAGAAGTCTTTTGGTCTCAAAGGGTCTTTGCCGATAACGACTAAACCTGTGCTCTTGACCCCAAGGGGTTGTGCAGCTGTTTGAAATAGCCAGTTCTCTTGACGCTGAACTGTTTTGTTCCGTTACCGTTAGTATTGCCGTATTGCCTAGTGACGTCAGCCTGACGTCATGGATGGTTTTGGCAGGAAATTACGGGTGGACGCTTTGACTTAGGCCCGGATTTCTGGATAGATGGAGTTTTCATTTGCGATGGTGAGCCCACTGTAGGTTGATATTAATAATTTAGCCGTGTGTTATTTTAAAGTGCTGTGCTGCTATATACATTGTGTGGTCAAGAAACTGATTGAACAGTGAAAAATAAACATATATACGCTCAGGCAGAAATTGACATCATTTTAGCTACATTGTAATTTTTCTTGTTTTCCCCTGAGCAACAAATGTATCGATCCAGTCTGCTCAAGTTCTCTCTCACTAGCGATCCAGCGCTGTCTTCTTGCCACCAAAAGTTTGGACTTCCCAAAAATGCCCAAAAGGTGGTCAGAAGAACCTGAGCGTTGAGTCAGTCAAAATTACCACTCCTTATCAAACAGGGCGAATTTCCCTGTTCACTAACTGGCGTCTAGTACATGGCGAATGAGAAATTAAATTGCTCGCGTTTGTTTACTATCAGTTTCGGGTTGCACTGCCAATAATGATTGTGGGGTGCGGGTAGCCTGTTACTATCCAGAGCATGCGAGTTTTTTGGCACAAAGAGGGCTAGTTAATTTCTCGTCGCTTTCTTGAGTGGCTGTCCGTTGCCTCGTAAGAAAGCGTGTCGCTGCTGCGCAACGCCCACGGCTCGCCTGAGTCTAAGGTGGATTTCCAGGTAACGGCTTGGTGCTAAATACCCAAGGTTTTCCACCCGTTAAGTATGGCAAGGCGCGGCGTGTTGAGGCAGTACACTAGTAGATTTAGATAAGTTTGTTCGTTCGAAAACCTCGGGATTCAGTAGGATTTGATACAGATGGTGACTGCGTGTTTGGCGTTGCGTAGGGATTTCATGGGACAGGATTTATTCTTGGTTCTTGATTGTTTCTTGTCAGTTTCGAACGTGGGATTCTCATGACTATCCGCTTCCTAGTTCTTCGCAGCTACCACAAACCAGAGAGAGAGAGAGAGAGAGAGAGAGAGAGAGAGAGATTCACCCTTACTTGTACTGTATACACTGTCAAGTCGTTCCCTTCCCCACCCATGCCTTGAACTACTCACTGTATGCTGAGTATTAAAAAAAAAAAAAAAAAAAAACACCAAACGTGACACCCCCAGTCAGACGTAGCCTCCTCGTAGACTTGTCATGTGTTAGCACAAGACGACCGTTTTGGTGATGGATGCACAAACTTCATCAGTTCTAGAACATTCGGAGACATATATAATACGTGGCAGCGTAAACTGTATCCACTTAATTTATCTGAGACATATATGAGAGCGTGCGAGCTTCATATTTTAGTCTTTGCGACAGTAGTGACGCGCAGTAGATAATGAAGGTAGATGTAGTGTAATTGTGTATGTGTCGGCTTGTCATCAAATTAGGATCTACAGGATTATACGTGCTCCTCTATATTATATTATATTATATTATATTATATTATATTATATTATATTATATTATATTATATTATAGGCTTTTGGTGGCCTTCTTCATGTTTGTGCTTCTAGTGTACACGTGTCACACTGGCGGGACTAGCATACCTCTACACACTGGTCAGCATCCGTACCGTGAAAACAAACCAACCGCATTGTCCACTTACACGCCCGATCGCGTCCGCAGGCGGAATTCAGTGAAGAAGCTCCGGCCAAGGTTTTAGAGGGAAACTCAGTCTTACTTCCCAAAACATGCGATCTGAGCATTACAGCAATGGGCAAAATGTTAGAAATTTATTTTTTAAAAATTGAGAGTAGTATTTTTTTCAGTTTATTCAGCTTTCGGCCCGCCGTAGACACACCCGCGTTGCGCTATGGCGGATCGGCCATTAGGGAGTCACATGACATCTTGGAGACGAACCGTGCCGTTGGCGTCATCATTAGACTCATGACCTCATGTCTCACACGTCTTCCAGCGGATTTCTCTTGTCGTCACACTTCTTGTGACAGCCAGTCACGTGTGTGTCACAGTCTCGACTCACCTTGACAAATTAATACTCAGTGACGTGAAAATTACGGTTTGCGTTCATGCATTCAGTTGCAGCTCTCATTAATTTCACCTTCTTCAAGTCTCGGTCGAGCAGCTGCTCTTGGGTGCCCAGGGCACGTTTTGTTGACTCATGAAGGCGCTGGTAAGCCGAGGGTCGACAGAGTCATCGGTTTCAGGCCGGGATGGATCAACATCTAGAAAAAGGGCCATAAGCGCTTCATCAAAACTATGAAACTGACGCTAGGGATGCCCTGTTCGGTTACTGACTGATGTCAGTCCAGCATCGACTCCAGGAGAACATCCATATCGTTGTCGTGTGAATTTTACAGCAAACTCAACTATTAAGATTGTACTATGCACACAACTGAGGCTACATCAGTCAGTGGCACAAGTATGTCTCTTTTGAATTCCTGTTCAGTTTTTTAAACAAACTCAACTGATGACCTACGCGCCTGGTCAGCTGGTTGTTTACCTGCCCCTGGGGGCCACGGCGAGGTCAGGTTCTGCCAGAAATAAAGTGATTCAGCCGAGCAGCTTTCCATTTACAGCCCCACGCTTGCTCCAGCCATCCGGCGTAGGTCATTCAGTTACTGTGCACGCTGTGCACGTGCAACTAGCCGCCGCAGGCATGCATGTGCCAGTGTACTGTGTGCTTGTCGTTTGAAAGGCTTGGCCCATGTTGCGTGTGTGTGTGTGTGTGTGTGTGTGTGTGTGTGATGATGATGATGACTGATGATGATGATCGCCGGATGCCGGTCGGATCAGTGCAGGTCGGCCGCAAATGCGGACTGACGATTTAACGATCCACTCCGGCCGCAATGATAACGTCTACATGGGGCTTCAGGTTCAGCCTGGTTTCACATTGTCTGCCTGCCCAGCTAAATGCAGTCAGTATTTTACAGATCCCTCTCTGCTGCTGAAGCTGGGTCAAATCGACATCTCGGTATGTAAAGTGACTTGGGCCATCTGCCGCATCCGAGTCCATCCACTGAGTCTTTGTCCTGGCCGCAATGTGCCCGCACGGCTCAGTGTTCATCTCACACGGTTGTCATGGTGACACCGTCACGGCCTGTGCATATTCACTGCATGTCACGGTGCAGCTGCAATGCACACGTCTATCGCAAACATTAACGCACATCCGTGAAGGAGTTGGCTACACAGGCGCCCGCAGCGTATCACCGTCTGGCCTGGCCTTGCTGGCCGCGCGCTCATGCAGTTTAGTTCTCAGTTACCGTGATATTATGTATTCCGCGAACGGCGATTGTCGATGGGATGAAACTCGCAGCAGGTGCCTGTGGTCGGTCAAGTTGAGTGAGCAGACAGAGGTTGTTGTATGCCTCAGAATGGGAGTGTGTGCAGCCGGGCTTGCATGCTCTGTCCCAAATATACAGAGCGTTTAGTTGTAATCAGTCTACCCGGCGACTAATCCGGCGTTTGACTGCTCTGATGGTAAATGGGTCTAGGTCCTTGTGAAAATGACTGAAATGCATATCGCGTTACGGGTCAGTCAGTCCTTGTGAACTGAATCCATAGGTCCAAACTTGAAATGACGGCCGGTAATACTGGTTCAGCCACGGTATGATATTATCCATCTCTTTCCGGCAACGCATAATAGGCCTGTTGTTTTCGCTGACTGACATCGGTCTCTTAGAAGCCGGCAGTAGCTTGGGCGTTGGTTTCGTGTCGTATCCCGGTATACTCAGTCTATCTCTACCGTCATCCAGAAAAAGGCCCAGGCGCCGTGAATTTGACAAGCACATATGCCCCTTCTCGAGATGAAGGTGGAACAGTCCTTCACTATGATGCCTTCAGTTGTTATCTCGTCACGTATCGCATTCACACGGCTAAACGTCCTTTGTTATTACCGTGACGCCAGTCAGCGCGTCTTTTGTTTACACGCGCCCGTCCTCTGTAAGTTGTGATGTTGGAGACGTGGTGAGTTGAAAGAAAACGCTCGATTGGGCCACGTTCCAGTGACCTTTTGATCGATGTTTATTTGAAATGTTTAATGTAAATTTTTTCTGCGTCATATGTACATGGAATTTTAATTGAAATACGCATGCTTCGTTTTGATTTTGTTTTTATTTCCCCGCGGGGTTTAAAAACGAAAGGGAGGACCGAAAACAAGCGGAAAACAAATTTTACAAAAAAAATACACGTAAGCACTGATTTGTTTGGCACGCTGTTTTAGCAAGTCCATGTTTTTGTGAAATGTTAAGTGAAATACAGATGCGTAGTGTTAGGGGTTGCGATTTAATCAAAAACTGCTGACAAAGAAAAACAACAACAGAGAGAGAGAATTAAAAAAAAAAGAAAAACAGTTATTGGCTGTGGCTGTGGGAAGTTAGGGGAGCGAGTGTTTGTCACGCTATTTCTGTACACAACATGCCGAAAATGTCAGAGGTCGTGTTTGGGGACAAGAAACTGAAGGAGGAAGACTTGCGCAGATTGACCTGTCAGAGGCTATTTTCACCATTTACCTTCCTCTCACCTGGTGACCCGTCATGCCCAATTGGTGACAGGCGCCACCTACAGACATTAGGGTCAGATGGTGTTGCGGTCAGACTAAAGCCTCTGGCAAACTGATACTACCTGTACGCACTGGTCTCGGCTCGCTCCTTGGCTGTACTTGTCCCTGGTGAGGTTACCCTTTAAATGGCTGGTCCATACTTAGTGGTTTTGGGAACACTGCCCCGAGGCTTAAGGACGAAACCTTTCGGGCTTGGCACGAAAATCTGCTTCTCTTCTGATGTAGATCTTGGCGTGAGAAACACACGACTCGATAATGTTTACAGAGCTGGCAGGCCGGCGGCCTTGTCTTTACTGGAATGGGCCAGGTTCCACTGATAAAGTGCGTGTATACAACATCGACAAAAACTAATAACAACCGTTGTGTGTGTGTGTGTGTGTGTGTGCGTGTGTGTGCGTGTGTGTGTGTGTGTGTGTGTGTGGCTTTTGATGAAACTGATCTCAACACTGTCACAAGTTGCACGAAATCTAATACTAAAGTTGAAACTAAAGTTGACTGCTTGTCGAAAGTTGTTTCACCATTTACGGCAGTCTCGGAAAGCCTGGCGTCGTCTTCAAAAAAAAAATTGTAGCGCTGTTTGGTAACTATAAACTATACTTGCAAGGTGCGTGGAAGATTTGTCAGAGGAAATGAATCTGTCAAGTTCTGCCGCTGTAGGTCAGTGACTTTAACAGGCAGCGGAGGCCAAGGGAGACAAGCCCGTATCATGTTCGCGTCGTGCGGATGTCGGTCTCGAGGCCTGTCCTTGCTGTAAGTATTCGCGTCACGTAGACAAGAAGGTCTTTGTGTTGTCTCAAAGGGACGGGAGTGCGCTGTTCTGCTGCCCCAGTGCCCTGGAAACACTGACATAGTGCAGGAGGGGGGGGGGGGGGGGGTAGGGGGAGGAAGGGGGACTGCGTTGCACCGACGCTTGCACTTAGCGCACAGTCAGTTGTGACACTGACCACAGGCGCCGCCTCCCGGCCCCCCTCACCCCTCCCCACTACCCAACCTCCCACTGATCGGCTTGGCCCCTTCTGGCGGTGGAAACTAAAAACAAAAAGAATAATAATTAAAAAAAAAACACGCACAGGTTAAAAAGGTTATCTCTTTGCAGGGCTCGCTTTAGTGGGCTGCCAGTCGCGCTCATTTAAAGATGCCATTAATTTGGATGTGTCTCCCTCACGATATGGTCCTACTTTACCAGGGTTCAGCTCTGCTTACTGCTGTCCTTATCTTCAAAAGAGACGTAAGCGCCTATTAAATCCATGGCGCTTTTGGCCCTTTTATATACGATTTCAGTGGATTTTTTCTCTCGTTTTTTTTTTCCCTGTCACTGAGGGTGAACAAGGTGCCCTTTGTCTCCCAGAGATATATTTCACCGGCCTCCGGCATGGCCGGAACAGGTTATATGAGCATGGTCCTATTCAGTTGCGAACGCTGCTTATGGCGAGTAGTAAGTGGTGCAACAACGTTGCAATTGTGGAAAAGAAGCAGAAGCAGATCAGTTAAAGACAGACAGACAGTCGGAATGCCGCCAAGACAATCTGGAATGTCAGTGACACGTACAGCGTCTGATTTCTGGCGCCGATAACTTTTCCCAGCACTGAGACATGACTGTGCTGCTTTGTTGACCCAGTGAGCTCATGTTGAACGAGGGGTAGACGGGACAGCCGAGCGGGTAGACTATTTTAAAATCTCGGTCATCGTCTGATTTCAGTTGACGCTGTTGTTAGGACACTTCCGCTTGGTGGTCAGTGGGAGGCCACTCTGGTTTCGCCCACGTGTCCAGTCACTTTTGACACCTTTGTATACAGAAGAGCTCAAGATAAGGGGAACTAATCCGTGTGTACACATTGTCCAAGCTTCTGTCAACATTGTAATATTGAGCAATTGCGCGATCCTCGAGTTGACGCCGTCCGGCCCTGATAACATTGAAACTTATGTGAGATAGTCACAACAGTTTCTGTAGTGTTGGTTTCATGCTGTCGGTTGTCACTGCACCCCAAACTGCATGGTGACCAGGACGAAAATAAAATCAATGCACACACTGACACTAGGCAGCTGTCAGTGTTTGTAAGAACATAGTGTGTATGTAGGTATTACTCGTAACTATGGTTGTTGGTCAAAATATCATGACCCTTACATTGCACAGCCTCAATGAATGCACGAGAACGTGAGTGTATTAATTTATTTTTAAATGTAGTACCTTGCAAAGATACCGATGAATCTGTAATTTGTTCAAGACGGTTGTGTATATACACTGTACCTTCAGAGTTTGCACACGTCTCGCTAATGGACGTGACACCATACCGGAGTTACCAGCACGGCTGCTCTTTGATGTTGACATGACCCACCCTGATAGTCAATGTACCCTTACGTGATGAGTCATAGGCCAACACAGATTACGGTGGCCGGGTATAGAACTTCCCTGTATATTCCCCTTCACAATGCTATCATGCCGTCTGTGTACACAGGTTTGTGCTAATGGTCCCTTACCCAACTTGCTGCCTTCAGATACACTTCACAGGCTGGTAAAAAGCCACACCTTTGGGACAAACTGTAATAACACGTTCTGTGTGTCATAGTTGACAGTTTATCGGAGTTGGATGGTACTGTAGAACATGTGGCATGGCCGAGCGGCAGAAATTTGAAAGTCAGTCAGTGGCGATCAGTATTGTGCATACTTCTGGTGATAAGTCATTTAAAAAGACCGACCAAAACTGGGAAAAAGAGAAGGGAGAGACAAAGGGAAAATAACTAAAGGATATTGAGACACGCAAAAGCAGTCAGATGCGAGCAACTGGACTTTGTTCTGAGGATAACTTTTACTACTCCCCGTTCCGCCCCACAATCCCTCTTCGGTTTTGGTTCTAACGCTCGTCTGACACGGAGTATAAACTACAGAATAGGATTTGCAACAACCAAGTAGCATTACCAAAGGTAATATGAGCCTGACGTAATCAATACCGTAATGACGCATGAACGCATTAAAGTCTGAGTGTGAGAACTCGTATCAGGTGCAGAATCAACGATACGGTAATTAGTATGTAATTTCACCCGCATTCTTTCAGTTTTTCACTACCCCAGTACGTAGGTTGGAACGAAACTTTGCATCTAGTTCCGTCTACACGTGACAAGCGGCAAGTTGCCACCCTTCGACTTTCCCCCCACAAGTTTGTCTGCCGCAACGCCGCTGCTTCTACACGCGGAAACCTCCGCACCACAAGTCGGCTGATTGACCTTTCGTGTGACCCTTTCAACCCCATATTTGGAAGGGGCCTCTCGCGATTTCGCCCGGCCATGGTCGCGAGTGAATCCGAGTCAGACTCAGCTGAACATGTGCATGAAAGTTCGGAGGAGGAATTAACTTTTGAAGCAGCTGCAGTTATTTTGCTGCAGAACAGGAAAAAACAGTGGATCTGGGCGAGAAAGTGGATCTTGCACGAGATTCGCTTGGCGCATACGGAGGTCTTTTGACGCCATTTTGTTTATTTTTGGCCGCGCTACCACTACGCGGCGTGCGATTGGCCGTCCTGGCGGGGCTCCCAGGGTGCCTCGCGCGCACTTGCGAGGCGCAAGCCGAGAAAATAGAAAGCCGTTCTATCCGAAACTTGCCGCGGCAAGCCGTAGGCTGCAAGACTGTACATCTTGCTTGTACATTTGCCGTCGACTTGCGGGGGCCGCAAACCCGCTTTTGCCTTGCAAACTTGCCACGTGTAGAACGGCCCTTACCATCATCATTCATTATTATGGCCCTGCTCTTCGTTACACTTATATTGCCGCAGAGTATCATGAAGTATTATGTCTCACATTTCACGGGATAAGTATTATGTCTCACATTTCACGGGGCGGTATCAGTCGGCCACGTTTTGGTGTTAGTAGCGTTAAAGGCCCATATCACAAGAGTATTTCCCTTGTACAGGCGTACCCACACACGTAACTGTTGACTACTGTGAAGCATATAGGCGCCTTTAAGAAGAGTAATAATTTTGAGAAACACGACAAATTAAACAATCTTAGGAAATATTTCGATTTTGTTTTCGAATCGGATCTAGTTTAGAGGCGATGCTGATTTCCAGGAATACAGGAAGTTTTATGATGTCTAATTTGCTATATTTGGGTTATCAGTTACGGAAATATTTATATTTGTTTTCATTTATAATCCACTCAGTCATGGAAATCTTTACATACAGTGTAAGATCTCTCTCTCTCTCTCTGGTTCACCGTTGTGTGCTTGTTAGCGATTTGGGTCGATCAGAGACGACAGACACATCCATCACTTGCCCAGTCGCTGTCGTGAATCCCCCCCCCCCCCCTCCGCCTTGTGATCTGCGATCACACCCTTGTCACTGCATGATACATGTAGGTTGCCCACCGTGACAGTGTGAATTTTCGCTTGGGTCAGCAGCGTCAATTGTCTGCGCCTCGCAGTTGTTTCCCACCGGGCTATATCATTCCCGTTTTCAATTATCGAAGAATATTTGCCATACTTGCCTGACAGTAAGGAACATTGGCAAGAGCCGTGCGTCTTCTATCGCGACGTGGCTACTAGATTCTACGGGAGACTGTTATGTTTCCCGATATTTGGGGGACCGGACAGACTAGGCTAGAGTCGTCTATTGGCGACGTGATGGCTAGATTCCACGCGTTACATTGTCGATGTCCCTTAGTATGGGAGATGTGACCACTACTGAGATTCTGAGTTGTGTCACCCAGACTTGACACTGTAGCATGACTAAGCGAAACGTAAGAAGACATCAAAGGTGAGCTGACAGTGAGGAGGATGCGGTCCCATGTCTGACTGACCCCCGAGTTGTCGCGCTCTGCTTGTCTATGGTTGGAATGACAGGCCTGGCTCCGCCCGGCACGTGCTTTACGGATCTGTATGTATGTGTATACACGCTGAGTGACAGAGTGACAGTCAGAATATAAAAGATTGCTTGGGTGGATCCTTTTCGAGACTTGGATGGATGCGATCGAACGAAGACCACTAGAAACTAGGAGTGAAATATTGCTTGAGCGAAAAAAAGAAGAAGAAAACGTTGCTATCGTTGCGTGATTGTGGCGAACGGAGCCGGCGTTAATGGACATTGTGCGTGCACGAGGACACTATATCTTGCAGATAGATTACAAAGCGTGCAACTTTCTTCCCTGACTGCCTTTTTTTGACTTGGCAAACTAGGAAACTACATAGCTATTGCTGGTCTGTTTTTTGTGTGACTGATGTAGCCATATGAAGTTTACTTTGTGCCGATTTTTTTTTTAATCATTCTTTCCCCTCATTCATTTGCCTTCATTTCATCTTGGACATAGTCTTATCGCATTGGCTTTTCGACTTATTCCACTTTTCCTATTGGCTTGTTTCAGGCGTCGCTGATGGACCAGGACCTGTCGCTGATGAAGCAACTGCTGACGTTGAACGAGACGATCGAGGAGCTGAAGTGGCAGAGACGCTACTACTACAGTCGCCGCTCTCTGCCAGACTCCTCGCAGGAGCTCGACCAGTCCGACTGCTCCGTGTCCGACACCGAGATGTACGACTCAGAGGACGACAGGGTCGTCGCCAACGACACCAACTTAACCGGAACGACCACCGTGACGACCATGCCCAAGCTGACCATCTCCTCCCCGTGCAAGTCAACCCACGCTGGTCACACCTCGACCCGCAGGAAACACGGGGTGGGCGAGTACAGCGAGGTGAAACACACGATGGTCGGGGGTAGCGTGGTGGAGGGAAAGAGGTGCGTGGACACTCAGATCCTCATGAACGGATCCACGGTGAAAGTTTACCACGGTGAGCAGAACTCGTTCGACTCTGGCATTCACGAGCCTTCTTCTTGTGAGGACGACCTGTCGGTGTAGTCAAGCCACACAGAGAAAGACATGTAGATAAACAATCAAGACTGGTTAGACCCCCGTCACAAGATCCTTCTTCAAAGGTGCGAACTGCTCCATGCAGACGGTGACACTTTTTGTGACTGCTGACTGTGTTGACCAGAACTTTGACTCTGAGTTGACTGTCTAAGAGAGAGAGAGAGAGAGAGAGAGAGAGAGAGAGCTGAGTTCGCCGTTGGCAAGACATGAAAGCATTCGAGTGGTCCTTGGCGTGGGCAAACGCTTGTTGAACATGGCAGTGACGACTGCTTCTCTATCAGGAGAAGAGGCAAGATGTCAAAGTTGAAACCAGAAGGAGACATGATATTTGGGACTGCACAGGACGTTTGCACATTCATGAGAGACCATTCAGCAAGAACTGTCCAAGAAACCATGCTGTCATGCTGATCAGACTGAAACAAACACGTTATATGTATTGACAGTAGGCTACGTTCATGTTTCGAGTTTCTCATCATCCGTTAGTCTGGTTGATGAAACATTGACATGACATGGTGTTATATGTTACAATTTGTATTGCGCATTGTGACTGGGCATGGTTTTCAGTGTGTGTGTGTGTGTGTGTGTGTGTGTGTGTGTGTGTGTGTGTGTGTGTGTGTGTGTGAAGCAATTCAGTCTTCGGTTAGAACTGTGATGTTAAAACGAAGTCTCTGATCTTGTCAGAGATGGAGCGAGTGCATGACTGTCTATAGTGGTGTCATGTGTAAACAGTATTTTGCTTCCTGTGGACAGGGACTGGCATGGGGGTTGTGTTGCATGTTTTCTGTTACACAGATGCTTTCCCTTGAAGTCTAACGCCCTTGTACATTTCCTATGACCGACTTTGTATGAATTGTGACTGCTGATTTTGATAACGGCTGAAAAAAGGAAAGAAAAGAGTTTTTGTCGACCTGTAGACTACCGTAGCGCAGCCAGTGACTGTTAGTGTGTTTATTTGCATTTAACGAGCGCAGTGTCACAGCTGTTGCAAGATCTAGACGAAACTGGTTTGCAAGTACACTTCATTATCATTATTCTTGCCATGGATTGACCTACCAGTTGTGGCTGACCAGTGGTTTTTACTGTCAGTCGCCCTGGGTGATTTAACAGAAAAATGTACAATATCCATGATTGATTTTTTGTGGTAAAATAAGATTTTTTCACGACGAGGCGTTGCACGATTTGGCAATGTGCGGCGAAAGCTGCAAAGGATATTACCTTCCTGTTTTGGCAACTTTTTGTAGTTCAGCTAGTTTTGTTGACTTTGTGTTGCTCCCCCACCTTCCTTAACGCACAGAGTTAAATTGCCCTCGTGCCCTTACTTTCTCCGTCACAGCTAAGGCAAAACTCGGCTTCTGTATAATGACGTGGGGCTAGAAGGATTATTTATAACGCAGGGAGTTGAACAATGGCAAGATATTATGAACTCCCTGTGTTGCCACTCAAGGCTGTTCTTTGCCAAGACGCTGAGACGCAAGTTCTCCAAGGCCTTTGCACGTAGTTTTGTCGCTGTCACTAGGTTTATCGCTAGAGCTTTTGTAATTCTTATCTTTGCTATACGTTGTACGTGCAATGAGTGACTTGGCTCAAGCTAATACATCGCTTTCCAGCTGTGTCTGTGAAAGTTTATTATTGATACTTTTTTTTATTATTCTTCCCTTTGCCATCGAGCGTTCCTGGCCGGAGACTGTTAATCGAATGGAAGTCGAATGAGTCGATTTATCTGGGACTGATTAACACCCTCCGTATGTTTTCCTCCATTTCAATGTATTGCATTGACATTTGGCCTGGAACAATTTTTACTTCACGACGATGTATACGAAATTTTTTCATTAGACCGTATGTACTTTGGTTCGGGGGTAAAAATTGGTTATTGGATTCTGTCCGAAAAGAAAAAGGAGAAAAAGAAAGAAAAGCAAAGCCAAGAAAAGCTAAAGTAAAGTGCCCCCCCCCCCCCCACCCAAATGGGGAAACAAAACAAAACAAAGAAGAACGAAATAACCTTGCCGTCGTATGCTACACATAGGCAACATCGTCCTTGGCTAAGAATGTACAGACGGCATGTGTGGAGTGAAATGAAGAAGTTATCTTCTAGATGCTTGTTCTGTACTTCCAGTTTTCTGGCTGTGCTTATGAGCAAACATGGTTATTGCCGCAATGTTTTGTTTGTTGGTGGAGCCTTTTGGCAACCAGAGCCTGTGGATGGTTATTTATACGTTTGTGTGACTGAGTCGCTTTTTTTTTATTCTTCCGCAGATGGATTGACCTGTGTTTGTGAATTTGGCCAGTGAAATATTCTCCCCCTCCCCCCCCCCCAATGCAAATTACGCCTCCCCCTCCACCCCCTCCCCCCGTTTAGACACACTCAATCCCCCCCCCCCCGCCCTCCTCCACCACCACCCACCCCCGCCCCCCTTTCAGACACACTCAATGATGTTTGTGTTACCTGCTGAAGAGCGACTGACTGTGTTAGTAACCCAAACAATGTTGCCATCTGTGTCCATCCAAGTCATTCATTCATTTCATTAATACTGTTTGTTACGGATTTTTGTTCATGAAACTTTGCCATTAAAATGATGAAACATCATGAACGAATGTGTGTGTGTGTGTGTGTGTGTGTGTGTGTGTGCCGGTGTGTGTGTGTGTGTGTGTGTGTGTGTGTGTGTGTGTGTGTGTGTGTGTGTGTGTGTGTGTGTGCACTAAGTGAAAAGCCAACAGCATTTTGCATTTTTAGCTGGAAACAATCGCTCAGCGTGGTCAATCTCTCTCTCTCTCTCTCTCTCTCTCTTCTCTCTCTCTCTCTTCTCTCTCTCTCTCTCAACGTCTTAGTCACTCATTTCACCCATTCATCCATGGTTTCGTTGGCGGACATGCAGCAAGACGATAAAAGTGAAATGAAACACTGTCATGTGTCATGCAAACTAGGAAACACTCACCCGTCCACGCACGCCATCAAAAAGATTTTTAATGAACCGACATCTGATGAACACTTCCTGGAGGGAATCATTGAGTGCAGCCACCACAAAAAGACAACGGAAACATTGCTGGGCCTTCCGTGTATGTGGGGACGTGACAAGAGAGGGGGTGTTTAAAGGGTTAATTTGGTTAGCGGGCCGGAAAACAAGCTTTGTTTTAATCGCATTACAATGTGATGACGAAAACGCGTGTCCAACGACACTTAATAACCCCTCCATCCTCTCCCTATAAGGTGGCCTACATTACAATGAATAACTCCAAAAGTATACCACCACTACCACCACTAAAAGCCCCCCCCCCAAAAAAAAAAAAAAAACCCTACTAAAGAAGACAACAACAAAACAAAACCCAAACAAACAAACAAACAACCCCAAAACAACAAACAAAAACTAAATTTAAAAAACAAGAATGAACAAGAATTAATAAACAAAAATTCCAACAAAAACAAACACACACACACACACAAAAAAACACCATTTAGAAAACTTAACATACCCGCCAAACCCCACCCCACCCACCCCCACCCCCCAAAAAAAACCAAAACAACAACAACAAAAACTAAACAAAACCACCCCCCCCCCCCAAAAAAAAACAACAACAACAAAAAAAACAACAACAACAACAAACCACCCAACAAACACCATACAAATAAACAAACAAATTCTCTCTCTTGAATGAGGTGGCTGAACAAGTTGAAAAAATTCTCTGACCCGAGTGCGACTCGAACATGACTTCTCGCATTGGTGGCGACGCCGGTCCGGCTTGACCACTAGACCACCGACCGCCCCGAGTTCGAATCCCAACAGGACAACGTACCTGCTTTGGAATCTTTGTCACGGTGGGCAAAAGATGAAAAATCTCACCTATCAAGCCTCCCCTTCCCCCCCCCCCCCGCTCCCTCCCCTGCCCTCCTTCCAACCGTCTCCCACCCCAGCCAAAAGCGGTATGGACGTTCCGTGTACCCAGAGCCCCTTCCCACCTGATACTAATGCTATACGTGAGAGAGACAGACAAAATACCTGCCATGTCAGCGTGTAGATATCTCCATGATTTAGTGCTGTTCAGTCTTCAGGGGTTACCTTATGGCGTGTTTAACTACTGTTCTAAGGCCTTTGA